>SRMA01025232.1:64161-237908 GCA_007224835.1 Danionella cerebrum | reverse complement strand
ATATACATATACATATACATATACATATACATATACATATACATATACATATACATATACATTAGGGGTGTAACGGTTCACGGTATGTATTGAACCGTTTCGGTACGGCCTGTTCGGTTCGGTACACTTGCGTACCGTTTCGGTATTCGGTATTTTTATTAAATGATATAAATGTATTATCAGTGCGATATTAAGCGCAGCGCAACAATGTTCCTAGGCGAGTTTCCGCACGGACGCTATTGAGTGACGAGCACGAGCGCGAGAATCATATCAAAAGCGAAGGAGAAGCCAGAGCTTGAAGACCCTCCCACCTCACTACGGTCTCGTGTTTGAGAACACTTTGGCTTCTCTGTTAAAATACATAACGGGGATAGACGAGTGGATAAATTTAAAGTTGTATGCCGACATTGTTCCACGGAGATCGGGCAGGCAACACATCTAACATTTTCTACTGCTGGAGATATTATAACCAGATCTATGCTCTCTTCAGAAAATGTGGATAGGTAATCTATCCTAACTAGTTGCAGTATTTCATTTTTTATTTAAAAAAAAATGTGTTTTTCTTAATAAAGAGTGCAATTTATTTAAAATATCACCCAAATATGTCACTTTTATTTATTTTATGCAAGAATTCTACTGTGTATTGGCAGCTTTTCAAAATAAAGATTATGTAAGTTCTTATTGTTTTGTACCGAACCGAATGAACCGAACCGAACTCTCCAAGACACTGTACCGAACCGAATACGATTTTAGCGTACCGTTACACCCCTAATATACATATACACTTATGAAAATGCTTAAACAAGATTATTGTGACCATCTCTACACAGATCTAACTTTAGGTGGCTCTGAGATTAAATCTTAAACGAAATCTCGTATCAGAATCTTGAGTTTCTGTGTGGCTGCGATTAATCCAACACACTTTAATTTACAGCTGTTTGTTTACTCACTTGAGAGGAATCCGTGGGAGCGTAGTGGGACTGGACACTGCAGTGACAACCTGCAGGATCTGCTCCAGTGCTGACAAACCCCCTCCAACCTGGAAAGCTACCTGATCCGCGTTATTCTGGAAAAAGAGCGATAGAGAGACATTCAGAAACACAGGGAGGAGAGCGGACTCAAGTATCACGTTGTTTTGGCTTTGTAGGGATCCTCTAGCTGACTTTCTAAAGGGGAGCAAGAGTGAAATCTGAAACAAAGTGATCCCCAAAGAATTCCTGCCAACGCTTAAAAAAAGCACAGCAGCCCCCCCACCGCAACCAAAAACCAACACAGGACAACAAATGCACACAAAACAGGGGTGGTCTGGTTTGACGAAAAAGAGCTTTGGGAATACACAGGGTGGACTGGACCAGAAACACTTTCCATTGCAAATCTACAGTACGTAGGAGTCAGGCTGGTGATACCATCTCTGAAAGGTAGAACGTCACCATATTTGAACCAGAAACATACTGGCTGCACACTAATAGTAACTAAAACAGAAATGACTTTCATGATGCTGCCTAAAGGGCATTCCACAGTCCCCAAGTATACTCCGGGTGGAATTTCGAACACGTGAAAATCGAGGGAGCTGGAAGCAGCTCGGGCTATTGGTAACTGGTCGCCTAAGTATTTGTTTAAAACAGGAGAAGTTATAAATGGCAGATGTTTGATTGTTTACAGGGTTTCAGTGAATATTTATTCTCAAACTTCGGTTCATTTTGCTTTCTTGGAAAGGTGGATTAAAGGAAATGCGTTGAGGCAATGCGTTCCATAGATCATTTGGCCAATGGCTGGTGTTTATGTGGTCACATGCCTGCTTCTTTTATGGTTAGCACTACTGCACAATGTTTGTGTACGGTAACCCACAGAAAAATGCCACAATACAATGTTTTTTGTTCTCGGTCTGGACAAATGAACCCAAACGCAGGTGTGAAACCTCTCCAAGCCTAAAATGAGCTTCCATCACTATATTTTAGTCATATTGTTTCAATTGTTTATTTAGCAAGTTTAAGGGACTTTTGGGATCGTGGGTAGGGATTTTTTTAATAGTAATATGTTTTACACTAAAAAGGTAAAATGCAAACAGCCTTGAGTTTTTATGTAAAGTTGTAAACGATAAACCGATGCACTCGGTTGAGTAAGAGCGAGAGATTTGTGACTCTCTTGATTCCATATGAATCAGCCATTAATTTCTAGATGAACTGGTGGAGAGTATTGTGAGACTTGGATTCGGTTGGTGATGTTACAATTCTTGGGGTGTTCTCGTTTACACTGTTTTGGCTCATGTCAGTTCTTCCTTGGGCTGAAATATTGCATATTTCCACTAGCGAGTGTTAAGAAACACATTTGGAGCTGCAATGATTCAGCCAGAGTTTATTTTGTGGTTACATGTATTTCCTGTGGCCACTCGGTGGTGCAATAACCGAGAGAGTGCATTGTAGATGTGCCCTGAACTGTTAACATAGTTGGTAAAGTTGGTAAAGTTAGGACATTGTGTGGTTTAATTATTAACAACTTCCTGTTTAAATGTCAACTTTATATGCTCACTATGTGCAATAACCGACTCTGTGACAATTTCGAAAACAAAATGAAATCTAGATTACTTATATTTAAGTCTTGGTACTCTAGACATGTGCCGAAAGCGTATGGGAACTGTTAGTGTACCACAAGCTGACATTTTTTAGGTGGTGCTATAGTGTCTATTTCCAAAACTCACTTTTCGTACCCAAATCAAATTTTGACCAGTTCTGACATTTGAGTAGGTTTAAATCCTTGAAACTGCAGCGGACAAATATTCTCTGAGCAGGATATAAACAAGTGTTTCAATTAATTATTTGATTTGCAGCCGCCTCAAACGAAACGTTTAAAATGCACCCCTCGGATGTTGGTTATCATAGACAGCAGTGGTAAAAATCAAAGAGGGGGGTCAAAAGCACCCTGCCTGGAACTCATACGGAACGAATGAGGGTCCTAGAGTAAGAAGAAACGTGAAGCAGTCGTTTAACTGACGTGCTTCTCAAATCAAACTGTTTACAGAAGAGACGTTTTTACTTGCATCATAAAATTTGTTTAAGTTCAAAGTGGAACCTCTTTAAGTGACTCATATGGTTTAGAGCCCAAAGAGCAAAGGATGTAAGCGACTCAGAGGTTGATGATGAGTTCGACCCTGATGTTGCCACAAAACGACACAAATCACCATCCGAAATTTGAAAGCGATAGCAGTTGAGTCATTTATTTGTAGGATTGGAGAGCAAAGAAGAGACGAAACGGCTCTGTTTAATGAGGTCAGAGTCTCTTTGCTGCATGACACCAGTCAAAGTCAGATGTTTTTGTTCAGGGGATAGCAGGGGCTGCCAACAAGCCTGAACATATTGAGCGGCAACAGAGGAAGCGATTTGCGAAATTACATATAAGCTCCTCTCTTGTCAATCACAGGCGCCGCCAGAGAGTCACTCCTTGAGATCCGGTGGCAAAAAAATAGACTGAACTGCTGCCAGGGTTAAGAGATTGGAACAAGCTCGTTGTCAGGTACAGCAAAGGTGGAGCACGCTTCAACAGCGACTGGGATTAAGCAAAGCTCCCTGACAGCTCCGTGAAGATGGACATGGTGCCTCAGAGCCGCTATCACAAGGACGATCACAAGTCAAAACTGTTCATCAAGTTGATTCGCAACAAACCCTTCAAACCCCAAAGGTGCAAGAGGCTCGGTCGCTCACGGTGGCCCTATTATAGAACATTTGCATGGTTTGCGAATCACGTCTTGTCTGGTTTCCTGACAGATCCTCATGCTGAGCAAAGCACCTGGAATCTGGAGGAGTTCGGTAAGGGATGAGATGATAAGCATTTGATTGCAAGGATACAAAGAGTTTAACGACACGCAAGCTTAACTAGGGATCTAGAGAAACCTTCTTTGAATTTGAACCAAGAATGTGAACCAACATCAAAGTCATTTTATGTAATACGCTCCCATTGCCTTTCCATTCACTTTATTGTCAGTCAGGAAGTGAGTAGAATCCTCAACTAAAAGGTAAAAAATAAAACTTTACAATAATGACCACCTGCTTTTTGGAAATGCTGTACGTTCAAAGGACAAAAATAAATAAATAAACGGCAGAAATGAGCATACGCCAAAAATGAAGCTTGCATGGGGGAAAATGGACATTCATCTGTTAATGAAGGCCAAAAATAAAACTTTAACAAAAAAGTACCCTTTGATCACCTGTTGCGGATGTGTCTGAATGGATTTTTTGGGTTAAAAAAAAGAAAAAAAAAAAAAAGACAAAAATGAGCATACGTCAAACATGGAAAAATGCACATTCCTATGTTAATTTCACTGTTCAAAAACCTGACCGTGAACACTAATGTATAAAATAATATCGTATAATACAATATCGTCAAATCATCACAGCACTAAGGGCCTAGGAAAGTGAAATTCATGTGAGCGAGCTCGAGAAAGTGCAGAAATAATTTATTTAGGATGCAAATATATTTATAATTATAGATAAAATAGAAGATAATAGAAAAGAAACACAATAAAGTTACTCTAAAAACTGCAAAGGAATTTGTTTTTCCACATCCAGCCGATATTAAAAATTAAATACCACACAACAGCTCGTAGACCGCACGGTGTCAAAAGTGGGTAAACTTCAACTCTGCACAGAAGAAAAGAGCTGCTGAAATACCTGGTGCACAGCCCTCTCTTACAATACATGCTACTGGCTAACAGCAGGCTCACAGGCAAGAAGGATCAAATGGTCGGAACATAGGGAGGGGGCGGAGTAATTCTAAATTATATGCCGAGAGCAATCCAATTACTAACAAGAGTGGCCATTTTGGCAAGGCTAATCAAAGGGTTACACAGCTGTGCTTCCCGCAGACTGACCAGGACAAGGGTGCGGGTGCGGGCTAAACGATAAGTGGGAGGGAGGACGTGGATGTGTCTGTGTTCACCTCTTCCAAACCATTCTAATTAGCAAAGATGAAAAGTCAGGGGGAGGGGGACACTCCTAATACAGTCCGTCCCTCTTCTTGCAACAGATGGAGAACAACTGGCTTGGTCATTCATTGAGCGTTCACCATCCATCTTTGGACAAGTGGCACTGGGATGTAAACACAGCCCCCCCATTTTCAGTGTGAATAAGAGTGCTGGCGAGGCACAACTCTATGTTTTGTTCTCCAGTACAGAAATAAACATACTTCACTTTCAGTCAAGGGCTCTGTGCTGGACTTGCCAGAAAGAAAGAGGTGCATGCTTTGTATAAAACGCAATAAAGTCCTATTGCAGCCAGGTTCTTAGTACTAGAGAAAAGGTTAAAGGTCAGTTTTGAGTTCAATGTTTGGATTTGTTGTAAAACGTAATCCATTTACACGATGCATAAACAGTTGTGTCCCTTGGTCGGAACTTTAGAATACGAAACACAATACACTTTCTTTTCCATTTCATTTCTGATTTTAAAAATACTTAAAAATAGCCATGATTTTAGTACACAACAAAAATATTTTTTCAAAACAATAACTTATAAATCCGAGGTGAGCTAAATAATGGACAAACTACTAAAGCAGAGAACTATATTGAATATATGAAACCATCTCTCTGCTGCTGAAAAGTGTGAAAAGGTATGAAAACATTGGATATTTCACAAAAACTTAACTTTGATTGTTGCACTTTTAAAATATTTGCATTTTTTGGCACTTATTTTTGTAGATAAAAGTATTGAGGAAGATTTCTGCCAAATACATGCATTGGATCGAGAGAGCAGCTGCAGACATGCCTTTCCATGCAGAAAATTGATATGTGAAGCTGCTGGTGCCTTTCGAGAGTCCCAAGAGCATCAAGTTGTAGGGTCCTCCAGAGTTTTGCAAAAACCTTCCATTCGGCTACCAATGCTCACAACAAGCAGAAATGCCTCAGTTGGGCAGAAAAATACATGAGCAGTGATGAGTGCCATGCAACCCTGGATGCACCAGATGGATGTAGCAGCGAATGGTTGGACACACTGTTCCAACAAGGCTACAATGTCAACAAGTCTTGTTTTAGGTTGAAATCTGTCACCCCCTTTAGGATTCCCGAATGTGGAAATGATGTGCAAAAATATGAAAAAAAACCTGACCAGTCACCCTTCTGACTGACAACTTGCTGCCCTGGTAGAGAAGGACGAACTATGCTTTAGGTCATAAAACCATCTTCACCATCTAATGCTGTATCAGTGGCTGCTTTATGGATAAAGAGAGAGAAAGTCATGGTGTGGCCTCAATCCTCAACTTACCTCAAGGCTATTGAGAACCTTTGGAGCATCCTCAAGCAAAATATCTCAAAGTGGGAGGCAGTTTACATACAAATAGCAGCTCTGGGGGTTATTTGGGATTCAAACCCATTTTAAATCATGAAATGTGTTCACCAAGGAGTTAATACAAGAGGTCCTCAAATACAACTGCTCCTCTGTTTTTGCACCAAATGGTGGGATCCTTTCTGGATGAGGAATTCCTTTAGCGCATCCTTTTGAAAACCCCTGAGTCGAGATTGATCTGTGAATTGTGAAATTGTTTTATTTTCTGTTTTGTTCTAGTGTTTTGTTCCTAGAAATGTTAATTTACATATTTTAAAGCCACCCAAGGACAACTCAGCCCCCATGGATTTCTGCCTCTTTAAATAGCTGTCTTCGAACCCCTTTAAGCATGCACCTGAGGGGAAACATGAGTCCTCTCCTCTCTTACAGTGGAACAAAAGAATTACTGGGCAATTAGGCTTCGAAAATTACCTTACTGACAGCACACGGTGATGGAATGCAAAAACTAAGTCCATGGTTTTTTAAAAACTCGCCAGCTAATTCCTAAAGCTCGACCTGTCCATCAACAGAGGAGAGGCAACACCCAATCACCTCTCACATCTTTATCAAGAGGCTTGTTGAAAAATGAGTCTCCTTTCATATATTTTAATGATCTAAAACCAACCGCTACAAGCTCAAGTCAACCACAAAGAGATAAAATGACATGTCTTCATTAAAATATTGACTACATTTCTCTTTTTAAGGTGAGAGCAAAATGTTTAAAAATGTATATTTTTAATATAATTAAAACTGCAAGCAGCAATCAAAGGGCTCAAGCACTCTCGGTGGATAGTTCTTCGCACTGCGACCGATCCTTATTTAGAGATAATTAATTGAGAACAGTTACTTAATGAAACAGGCCACTGGAATAATGAAAACCAAAAAGTGTCATGACCCACAGGAGGCACAAACGAATCTAAATATTCATTAGTGTAAATTAGGGCTGCATGATTGGGAAAAATGTTACATTGAGATTATTGATGTCAAAATTATGATTTGCGATACGATTATGACTCTACTTGCTCGCACAGATTACTAATAATGGTGAAATTAGTATCTCTCTGCTGAGATACAGTGTGCAGAACAATATCTTCAAATTAAAAATCTAAACTTAATAGTACAAAATTCAATAACAGTACCATCTTTACATTTCTGAAATAAATTACATTAATAAAGTCAAAAGTACAGCTAAACAAAACAAACACTCCTTTTTGAGATATTTTTACATTCTGTTGCAAAATAGGGACATTTAAGCAGGATGTAACATACTTGTTCACTGTGCAACATCCCATTTTCACTTGCCAACGAAAACATAAATTATATTAATATAATTATATAAATATAAATAATAATAACTGGGTTGAATATGTCGCTGAAACGTTGAAAGCAGCAGTTCTCTCATTAGTTAACCCACAAAATGTGGATAACCGGAAAAATAGCACTTGAAGGTGGATTACCTGAAGTGATTTATGATGCAAATTGCATTTATTTTAGTAAGAATCACACAAGTTCTACTCCGTAATAATTTCGGGGTTAAAGGTTGGTCTGCGTGACAAACTCCATCAGACTAAACACGATGGCGCTTCTATGCAAGAGCATGCGCAGTGAGCATCCCGTGCGGCTGATTTTATGTCGCTCATTCATGCTTTAAAAGAGAGAGCTTCTGCATAATAAAAATACGTCGATGAAAATGATAAAATAATCCAGTAATCCTAGATATTCCTTTTCCTGCGCCTCACTCTAAAGCCGTGAGTTACTATGGCAAGGGCACCAGCTGATTGATATTACAGAACATATTTCACAGTCCCTCTGACTCGGTGCTGACTGCGCTCTGCTGTAGCATCTTTAATTCTTTGCTTTAATTCCACTGAAGGCTGCAGTGGTGGTGTCTTTTTCCATGTCGTTTCCCTCTCTTTCTCCAGCTGCTAATTCTCTCTTTCTCATGCTCTTGTCGCATCTGTTTCACTGCGCTTCCTTCATGCAATCAGAAATCAATGCACTGTTTAAATATATAAAAAGCATTAAAAAAATCTTCGAAAACAGTGAAGCTGCAAAAGGTGAACCCGTGGAAGTTATGTTAGCAACTCTCTCTTTCTACTCAATGATGACACTTTTAGGTATTCAATAAATTGTATTTAATATTTAATCATTGTCTTGTATATACATCAAAAATCATGCCAAACAAACTCCAATAAATATATTTCTGGCATGAGGGAGTGCTGTTTATTTTAATAAAGTCCTTCCACATTTTCGAAAAAGCCACTAAGCATTAAATTAAGAATTATCCTCAACTGGGCTGGACCTTTCGTTATTGCTTGCAGCTCAATTCCTGCATAGTTACTTCTTCAGGACCCAGACAACTGAAGTCATAGGAACTGAATCATATCTAACCTCGGTAGGGGAGTTCATTTGAGTTCTCAGTATGAAATTGGGGAATTGTTATTCACAGGATTTTCCTTTTGATGATTTATCTGCTTAACTTCAGATAAAACCAAATCCATTTGGTGTCTTTCAGCATCCATCAAGTTTCTTCAATAAATAAATAAAACAAAGATGGACTGAATATATGCAACATGAAGGAAGTGCCTCCCAGCGTTGGGCCTCTTGATCAGGCCCACAACCAGTTGACCACCAAGGGGAGCCAACCCCTGACAGCTGGCAAATGAAAATGTAAATACTGTCTGGCCCAACAGGCCCCGAATGTTCCTGCCAGTCCCTCAAGTGTCATAAAGCCAGTCGATCTCGACCTGGTTTTTATTTGAAGGCATTGACAAACGCTCTCTGGCAGAATGTAAATACATGAGCTCATTCAGCAAAGGTAAGAGAGTAGAGATCTGAGGAAAAAGAAACTCTGCTGAACAGTTCCTCAGGAAAAAAACACCTCTTCGATCAGCCAGTTCTCCTGGAGACAAACTGAAACCTGGTTTGACACAAAATAAACCATTAGAGGGCTCAGAGGGAGAGGCGGGCAAAGGTCGGAGACTGTGCCCAAGCAAAGTTAGCATGAGCAAAGAGAAATGGGGGAGGCCTCACTGCTCCAGGGGCTGGAGGGGTGCAGAGAGTCTGGTGTTGTTCGAGGAATTAGCGGAGAAAGTGGAGACTGAATCAGATATGGCTATGAGAAAAAAAAAACAAATCTGTAGGTGAGTCAGTGACATGAGAGATGCTTGTTAGGTCAAATAATCTAAACGTTCTTGACTTGAGGTGACGCTGGGGGGGAGGGGGTGTATGCAGACTCCCAATGAAGGAGACGGCTATTTATTTGACTTTGTCCTTGGATTAGAAACGGAACTGGCTCGACATGCGAGGGTTCACAGACTTGCCCTGTTTTGGTGGTTCACGAGTGCAGACATTGGCTGGACACAGGCAGGAGGAATCCATGGACATGACTGACAGTCTAAATGAAGTCCAGATACTGTACTTTTATTCCCGAACGGTTTTAAGAAAGAGCCCAAGGAGCCGACATTTCCACAAGCACTTCACTGTTAAAGCAACTTATGAAAACACAAAAGGCGGGAGTTCTTTAAAGCAAAGTCTTGGTGGAAATCTCCAGAACGAGTTTCTGTAGGAGGCCTTGGGAACAGTACACAAGAAATGCCCTCAAGATCTTGACTGAAGCTGTCGCTCAAAGACACTTTTGAGAAGGATGGAGAGAGCGATGAGAAGACGAGTCCTGATCGGAGAACAAGGAGATACGAAACATCCTGGTAATTTACACCTACCTTGACGGATGTTAAACGTACACAGCAGAAGAGATGAAGTACGATGATTCAAGAAAAAAAAAAAAACTACATTTCCATCCACTGAAAATTCGTTAAGCTTCGTTTTCCTTGGATGTAGCAAACTCCTTGATAGCAAATGGCATCTTTAGGGCTCACTTTAGGGACTAAATTTCATCACGGATGACAGTTATTGGGCTTATGACAGGAAGGGGGTGGTGGAGCCAAGCTAAAATTGTGTTGGGGTTAGTGTGTACAGCCCGGTTGAGCAGGGCAACAAGGGTTCAAATACTTCCCACCCTTAAAACTTTTGTAAAAAGAAAAGACAGTTGGACAGGGAAATGGCTGGACAGATGTGGACAGTTTGGTCAGCCTGTGTTTTTTTACTGAAATGCAGATTCCAGGAGCTTTAAAAAAAAAAAAACTTTTATTAAAAAGCAATTAAAAAGCAACAATGGCATCAAACATCTGTATTTCTGCTGTGGTTATGGTGCCTTCTGTATAGATGGATAGATGCAATGAAGGTATGAAGACCGTTGTGCTCCGTGTTGATAAGTTTACTTCGTCTCGTTTGCACATGCTCAGTTCGAGAGGACGTGTGGACAGAGTACGATTTTTCTTACAAAGGGGGTTAATCGCTTCTTATGAGCTTGTGTACACTGCACGACACGAGACAATTGTCCTAAAAATCGAACTGATCTCCAAAATAGTCACACAACTAAAAAAAAATTCATTTAAAAAAATTATATTAATATTATACATATTAATAAAAATTAATTTACATAAAAAACACAGAGTAGGCCGAGCTTTAGCTTTACAATCTTAACACTGCAGTTTTTTTCAATGTTGAAATAGTTTGTAAATCTAATGCTTCCATTTCAGTTACTTTTTAAAAATTTGTATTGTGATCATAATATTGCAATAAGTTTCATTACAGCCCTAAATAAAAAAATAGATTGCGTATTCATTCTTTATTTATTTCCCTTTAATATCTGAGCACCACTTTAGAAGTAGATGCACCAGCATTAGTGAACGGAGCGTGGTGCAGGAGAGCCGGACTTTGTTTAAAAGCATTATGTTAAAAGCTCAACCAAGCAACTTCCAAAAAATACGTAAAGCTTTGGAAACCGAAAACCAATTGGATGATCTCAGCTGTTTGGGACAAGTTATCTATACTTAATTTCTTCCAAGTCACTGAAAACATTTTCCTTTCATTTTCGCAAACATTTTATGTGAAATAATTTAATGTTTGGATGGAACAACTTTTGGCAAGTACACAAATGTTTAGATCGGGAAAGTGGCCATACGAGAGTAGAGATTTGGAGGAAGAAATTTAGAAAAGAACCTAGTCCTCCTCCCCAGTGTGTGCTCTGGTTTGCAGATTAAACGTTCACACGGATCCCAGACTCTACCACACAGCCCAAAGCTAACGGGAGATTCTGGTGCTCTGAAGGGAGGGACGCCTCCAGATACAATTACTGCTTTATTATTTTAGTATGCAAGTAACACCCTGCTGTACTGTTCACTGTGTGCCCTGCAACTAATGGCTGAACATCACACTTTAATTCCACTTGAAATAAATCCTCAAAATGTTTTACATCCATTTTAACATCAAACTCAAAATTCCTCATCATTGTTGGGAGTTTATGACCCATTGTTCCATCCCCTTCCCTCCTCCTTGGCATCTTCCACCCTCCTCTCCTGCCTCCATCCCTCCTCCTGTCCATTAACTCAGCTTTACCATGCCCTCGCTCGCTCTTACCTTTCTCCCCTGCCTCCATTAACAAGCCGCATCTCCTCCCACTGGTCAATACAGCCACACCATCAATATACCATCCATCCACCCACTGTCCGGACCACACTTCCCATTATATGATGAGTGTATTACACAACGGTACCAGAACAATCGTAACCTGAATGATTTCACTAGCAAACTGTGAAGAGCCACCAGTGAAAATGCTGCATTTATTGATTACGTTTAAGAACCACAATGATACATTAATATAGATCTGTGTGTTAACATTAAGTGCTTCCAATATCATTTCCTGTTAAACTTGGTTTAGTTTTGCTCCTGATCCTTCTTCTCAACACCAGCTCCGTTTAGCAGAACCTAGTCCTAACTATGATCATAAACTAATCAGAAAGTAACAGGCAAACCGGACCAAAACTAAGCAATCTACTCAATAAAGCCAACAGTGGCTTGTAATCACGTGGTCATGATGATGCACAAAATCCATGCCATGATGTTTCGGAGCGATATCATGGGGCACACTGAGTGAGCTTTGTCAACAAACCTTGTGCACTCTACAAAAAAGCCATATTTTTAATACAAAAGCCCCAATGCACAACAGTAGCCGAGCGAAGGCTTGAAAACATGCCGGTCTGTTTGACAAACGGGGATCTCGGCCAATTAATAACATGTGCAGCAATGAAAACAAGCAGCTAACCTGGCTCTCATTACCAGATCACCCAGGGCAGAGAGCTGCGGAGGGAATGCGATACTCCACACAGACTGGGAGACGAGCAGAGGACGGCCGCCAAAGCTGCTGAGAGCAGCCGAGAGGCTTATCTTCGGCTCAAATCCCTTCTCTTTCACAAACACACACTAGACTGAAGATAATAAAGCCCCCGAGCCGCTGCTAAGATGCATCCAGTCCCAGAACAAACTTGCAGCAGTAAAGATGGCCAGATATACTGCAGCTTGACGAAACGATTAACAAAAAAATAACCTCCTCAATTATCCCGAAGCATTTGATGGGAGGCATCAACTGTTGTGCAAACCTGTTTCTCCAGAATGCGTGAGACTTCTCCAAGGGTTCGGTCCAGGCCCGACACCTTGCTGCTGGCCCACTGGCCGCTGTCCTGGCCCTGCTGCTGCTTGAGAAGGTCCTTCACCAGACGCTGGAGCCTGCAGACCACCGCACAGACATTAATTTGCGCTTAGTAAACACAGCAATACTCAACAACGTTTTTTCATTCTTACATTTAATTTCACGTGTGTTAAAATGTCCCAAATGACAAATTGGTAAAACAAATCAATATAATATTTTTTTAATTAGTATTTAACAATATAGTTTATTAACGGTAATTATTCTTCAAAATAATGTTACTAATTTTATTTCAAAACATTTTGTTTGAATTTTGTTTGCTATTTTAACCTTTTATTTTAGAGTTTGAATTTGTTTTACATAGTGTTTAAATTTTTATGATACATTTTTAAACTTAACATTAACCACATTTGATTGCAACTTTTAAAATGTATTCATTCATTTTATTTGTAATAAAGTTTTATTTTTAGAATATTTATTTGCAATCTTTTTTAAAACATTTTCATTTTTCTTCTGAGATTGTAGTACTTTGGGATTTCTGTACTTATGAAAAGTGCTTTATAAATACAATGAATGAATGATTTTTATTTAAAATGTATTTTTTTTATTATTATTAATCTGGAAGCCGACCAACCCAGTACTGGTATTTTATCAAATTAGTTTTATTTTAGTTTATAAAATTATTTAATATAATATTTTACTTAATTAGCATTTAAAAAAATATTGTTATATTGTTATATGAATAATTGTTATTTGATTACATTAATTTGTATTGTTTTCCGCATTATATATATTTTTTGTTATTTAACATTTTAGTTTAGAGTTTAAATTTGTTTTTGACACTTTTATTATATGTTTTAACTTAACTTTATTTTTTTATTTTTTTATTAGAATACTGCTTGAAGTAGACCAACACAAAAACACAGCATGACTTCCAGTATTGGACCAACTGGGTAAAGGATAATGTTTGACTGGGGAAAGGTGAACTCAAAAACAGCTTTTTACTGGATCCTCTAGGGCTGAACTGGGAACTTACTTGGCCTTGTAAGGAGAGTCCGAGCTCTGGTTGTTGGCTTCCATGCTCGCCTCAAACTCCTTAGCCCTGAAAAAGAAAGACAAACAAATCTGTCAGAAAGGAAACAGAGAAATAAAGACAGACAGAAAGCGACAGAGGAGTCCAGTGGCTGTCAGCCTGAAGACAGGGGAAGATAAGACGACGAGTTGAACAAAGAAAAGGTCAAGGGGTCAAGCTGAGCCTCAAACTGTTTATTTAGACTTTGGCCGCACTGGCAGCGACCACAAACTAACAAGCACCAACGAGTCTCAAAAACACAGCGGAGGACGCTGCATCACAGCAGGGAACATGTCACGCTTCTAACATCCTCAAATACTAAATAAACTGACTGATGGGTGTGAATTAGGCTCTATATCCGCTCGCGAGTGCTGGACTGAAATAATGTTTGCTGTGTGGTCTGCAGAGCAGGATTCCTGACAATCACACATCCCGTCTGTCAGATAAGAATGATCGATCCGCTCCTGAGGAAAAAGCTTGATGGATGGATTTTCAAGAACTGATAAACCAAAAGTGTCTTCCCAGAAGACATCCGAGTGCTCACGAAGACTCGTAATTCTTTAATTTGGGTTTAAATTGAGAGCTTGACTTCTGAAGAGTCAAAGTGTCGTGAACAGAAGGCTACTCTGTTCATTTACAATTAAAATATATACGTAATTCACGTATACGTTATATAATTACGTGTACTATATGAATACGTTTAATATATACTATTAAACTGGAAATAAATTAGCACTTCCAGTTTCAAAAGGAAAGTTTGAACGTTTTCAACTTCAACTCAATCTTTCTAACTTTGCAAGTGTTGGACCCAATCCTCATGGCACGGTTATTTTAAAACCAGAGATTTTTCAATTAGGCTTTGCTGTTGTAATAGAAAAATATTTTGTAATATATTGTCTGGTTAATTTCTGAGATAAAACAGGAAGTAACATCACAACAAGGAACGTACTCTTTAAATGAAGTTGCTGAGAGACTCTTTTTCATGCCTCTCTTTTCCTCAATGCAGCATTGTATTTAGCTGGAAGCATCTTTAGTTTTTAAGATAAATAAAGATGCATTTTCTGTTACAAATTCTTAAACTTATCTTCCAGAGTCTTCTGTAATGGGTTATGAATTGAAATTCAATAACAGTCTATATGCGGACACTGCACATGGCAGTGTATCAAGCATTTCCATAACGCCTGACTAAACTTTTTGAAAGTTTCTATGTAGTTTTTTGGATTGAGGAAACTATTTTGAGACCTTAAAAGACAGGGCTCAAAATTGTTGACACCTATAGTTTTGGCAGCATTCAGTGTTTCCCCTACCATTGTATATGAGGGGCGAACCCACCTCAGATATAATAATCAAAATGAAAGGTAATAAAAACTTCAAATATCTGTTTAGACTGAATGTGTACAAGCTTCACCTTTTGAATATGTTTACTGAAATAAAACTCTTCATTGTTTTTCTAATTATATGATCAGCCCATGTATGAAGCAAAAATGCTAGAAATTATTTAATTCCGGCCCGAGAGAAACAAATGATACATTATTGCAATAATCTGTAGATTTAGTTCTCATTCCCACCACACTGTTTCAGTTGGCAAAGAAAGACACTATTTATTAAAGTAATTTCGGATTCAGACTAAATCTGATTCTCATAACGAGACGGGTAATAGAAAAATACGACAATATGATGAAAAATATGACAATATGTGTCCCAGTGCAGCTCTGCTTTAACACAGTTTTGCTCTCGGAAGGTTATGAGAGAAATACTCAACATTTGGAACAAAGACAGCCCCTAAACAAAACAACAAACCATTGCTTGGATGTTCCTACCCATTGCTTTCTCTTTTACAAGGATTGTGGTTCTGTTTTGAAGGAGCTGAAAGATCCAGAGGAGACGATACCTGGCCTCGTCCTCCAGATTACAATATTCCTCTCTGACAGCTTTACGCCTGCACGGGTTAAACAGAGGGGCAATCGGCGTACCATCAATCTCTAAATGCGGCAGGCCCCATTAAAAAGCCTGGGCACCATAAATATTAGTAACCAGTTATAAGTGGGGGGCGAGGGGGGCTGCAAATGTACAATGCAGAGCTAATCATCAATTCATCACAATGTGCCCCACTATTCACCTCCGCCCAAGCTGGATACAGACGTCCCCCGCCCCCCCAATCGATTGTAAAACCGTCAATTCTTTCAGACGAATAAAAGAGAAAACAAATACAGAGTTCTTAATGTCCAATGGGAGGCTCAAGCGCTCTGCGTTGCCAATTACAAAGAACATTTGCTTGTGCACTGAGCAATTTTCAATATTAAATTTGAGAGGCTCTAAAACAAAGGCGAGACAATTTGACAAAAAGGCGAAGGTAAATGTGAAGCTGGATACATCTATAAATTCAACCAATGCATTTAAGTTTTTATACAAGGAATGCAGTAAGATCTTCAGATTTACATGCACCTGAGGCGGTATAAATGTCTGAGAATATGCTAAAGTATCTTTACAAAACAATATAGTCTTAAACTTGGTCAGCAAAGCTACATACGCCATAGTGAATGATCAATCCTGTGGAGGAAATGGTCACAAATGAAGTTCAATTAAGGTACAATTTGGTAGAAGCTTGAACTTAAAGGCGTGTAGTTATTACAGGCAACACTTTATTTGTTAAAAACAAGTAATATAATAGTAACAAGCATTTAAGAACTGAGAAGAACTGAGTGATTCATCTGTTCACACGTAAAAACTGATAGAACCAAAATGAAAAATGAAAAAAGCTTTTTTTATTCAAAATACTGTTTTTATTGAAGCTAGCTCTTCTTTAAAAAGTGTACTACACTCAAAAATGTATTTTTCCTGTCATGTTGAATGTCTGTAGATTAAATTTTAGAAGACTGATCAACTTTCTAAACATCTGCGAGGTCACAAATGCTCACGTGGCCAAATATAAACACTGTCGCTTCCCCACTTTTGGGAAAAACAAAACAGCCTTCAAACAGTTGCTTTACCAACAGGGAAACTAAAGAACCTCATCGACAACTACCTCAAGGGACTTCAAGCTGTCATTGATGTGGAAGGGGGAGGGGAAAACAAAATATTAAGAGCCTTTTGATCAGAGTAATTTGGAAAGTTTCTGTCATCATTATGATTTAAAAAAAACTTCACCCAACTTTGAGTGAAAAGGTTTGAGTGAAAACAGAAGTACCTTTTGCTGATAAAGGACATTGCTCATAGACTAAGAAATGATTACACACTTTTAGGGGGTCAAATACTTCTTCTCCTCACTGTATTTATGTAACAAATCAACCATGAACTCAGTCATAAACTCACTTGTATTGTGAGAAAAATGTCAGCGATTAGTACTAGAACGATATCTGGGGCATATCTTTTTTGGAACCAGCGCAATTCACAAAAAATCGCCTTGCTCAGGGACATAGTTTACGCTTTTTAAAAGAAGAGGTTGTAGTGAGAGCCCTTCTGTGGACAGCCTGAAGAACAACAGGCAATCCGCCGGGAACAGGAAAAGAAAAAATGTTAAGAAGTCTTAGTTTGAAGCCCAAATCCAATGCTGACACTGGTGGACACGCTACGTTCATGGTAATTAAAACCACACATGTTTGCACAGGAAAACAAGCCATTTATCTGAAAACTAAATCAAGCTCTAGCAGAGGAAATCAAACGACACGGCTGTGACGGGGTCTGAGCAGGGACACCGGGGGACAGGACAACCTGGGAGGCCTGAGGAAAGCTCTATGCTTTACAAATGCCATACTGTGCTCCTATAAAACGGCTCATTTCCACCCGGCGGAGGAACGGGTTGTGGGCGGCGGTGATTTATGAGCATGTTGGGCCTGTTCTCTCGCTTTCATTCTTTCCTCCTCAGCATGAGAGTGTTGCAGGGCTCAGCGCAGGAGTGACAGAGAACAGAGGAGGCTCATGTTGTCACTCTTGCAGCCAAGGCTTGGAGCTGTTTGCTGCCCTCTGGGCTACCTCTGCATTAATGAGTGCAGAAGAGGAGTGCAGACTGACGGGCTCCTTTCAACTGCAACTTAAGAGACTAGTAGACATCACACAGACAAGGAGAAGGGGGGGGGGAGAGCAGGAATTTGGCAAACACGGCTACAAATGAATCATTTTCAAGAAAATTGATGTCTTTTATAAAATTCACAGTGTTAAGTCAACTCTGCTGGTGTAAATGTAACACTGCGAGATTTAACCATGTAATGGTAACTCTGGATGTAGCAGCATGTGGCTCCCTGTGTGAATTGGAATTGCTAGTGTGGGTTTTTCTCTCTGGGAGCTTCGGTTATCCACACATTTATAACATTTCTAAAACTTTTCAATACATTTTAACTGATTGACAAAATTAATGACAAAAAGTCATTATTACACACTAAAAAAAGAGAAAAACGCATGGCTTCTGCCCCACAAAATATGTGTATGATAGAGTTAATCTACATTAGGCTCCTCCTCCTGTCTAATCTAATATATTTTGCTTGAATTTCAATTAACTGGCATAATCCCAAATATACAACTTAAGTACAATTGCTTAAAAAAAATAAATGTAAATTATTTATATGAGAGGTAGAGATACACATTTACAGTACTGTGAAAAGTCTGATGTGTAATGTAGATGATGTGTAAAGCTTTCAAAAATATAAATATAATAAATAATGAATCCCTGCGATGGACTTGTGACCCGTCCAGGGTGCATCCCCGCCTCTCTCCCAATCTAAGAGCTGCACCTGCAGAACCCCATGACCCCGAAAGGGAATAAGTGAGCAGGAAAATGAACAACACTCAAAGACACTACAATAATCAGAGCATTATTCCTTCACAGTTTAATGGTGGTAAGCTACCTTGGTAGTTCCCAGCTTCCCTGGGGCAGTCTGACAGAATGTGACTGCCATTTCGTGCCTTCGGCCTCCTGCCCACCACCAAATACACCCCACAGGGCACAGAAAGCATCATACAGGGCATTGCAGGTGAAGTGGCTTGCCAACTGCCAACCATTCGGTTATAAGTGACCTGCTCCTCCATTACGCGGCCTCTAAAAATCATGACACTATTTTTTAAAACTTTGAAAATCTGCAGGGTTTAACGGAAATCTGCAGAGTTTAAAACTCCATAAAAGAAAAACTTTTGAAAGATTAGCGAAAGATTGTTCAATGCGATGCTATTCTAGACTAAAATAAAGTTTCTTGAAAAACACATCAATAACCATAGCATCTCTTTCCAATTATCAATAACAACAATCCTGCTTCAGCCAAAAGCCAAAACTTTCTGGCCCAAATAGACCCAATGGGAGTGTAAATTGGAGTCCTAAGGTTTGCAAATCAGAGCACTTCAGCAACCACTAAGCCACTGTTCTCTCCTCCAACACAATCCCATTAAACGAAGCTTGATGTGTTTAAAATTACAGCAGCTCAACAAATGCCACATGAATGTTTTAATCGAGACACAAAAACAAACCGACATTAGTGAAGAACACAGTCGTGACCGAAACACACACTAACAGTCGTGTCACCATGTAAAATTAACGGTCCACGGGTCCAGGATCCGACACGGAGACGCGTTCACTCCTATTTGTTGATTGCTATTGATTTTCTTTGATACTTCATTTAAAAATCAATAGCTGGAAGGGAGAAAAA
Organism: Danionella cerebrum; assembly: GCA_007224835.1. Lineage (NCBI taxonomy): Eukaryota > Metazoa > Chordata > Actinopteri > Cypriniformes > Danionidae > Danionella > Danionella cerebrum. The sequence goes on along the minus strand of SRMA01025232.1, from coordinate 218,348 downwards.
CAGGCATGCTTTACACATACTTTAACATACCATTGTACACCGGCTAGCCTTCAGGTTTGGCAGCGCGCTGGCAACCAATTAGGAGAAAAGCTCTTAACAGGTGAAAGTGGGGGGAGGGGCTAACAGATCGATTCTCACTTTTTCCTCCCCAATCACAGAGAGTGGCCATAAATTAAGCTCATCAGTGTTGCCGTGCCGACAGCCGGGATGCACATCGCCACTGCTCTCCATCTACTTGTCACTCATAAAGCGCTCACAAGCTGCAAAACCACCAGAGAGAGAGAGAGCGAAAGAGAGAGAGTGAAATGGTGTTATCCTCTCACCTTGAGTTCATACGTGCTCGCAGTTTCTTGGCCTTTTTCCGAGCTTTCTGTCTCTCTTCTCCATCTTTTGCACTGTCAGAGGGCATGCTGCTGTCAGCCGTGATGTCCACGATGTACTTTTTTACAGAAAGATGCTCCTGGAAGGGAAAACAAGCAAACAAAAGGAAAGCGTTACACACATCTACATCGGTTTTGTAGCAAACAATCTCACCATAATTAGACGGCCACAACAAGATTTCATTCAAGCAGCAGAGAAATCGAAGTTAAAACGAAAATCTTCATTGAGCGCTTTAATAGACCTTATTTTAACAGAAGGATTTTGTCCAGTTACATCTGCACATTGTACTGTATTGATTTGACACCCCTAGAAGGTCTCCAATGCCACTTGTATTGTCTGCCTCAACTTTCCCAGAATGCTTTTGAATCCTACAAATTTGCATCTTGTGTTGATAGATTCATAGACCTCTAAGAGGTCCTTTACCTCGCTTGTGCATTTTATTTGATGGCAGGTAATTTAACACTCTCTTTGCATTAAAAGATACTATCTCGCAAGATTTCTGATCAAGCATAATTATTTTAAGCATTAGAGCAATTTGAGCCACTCAAAAGACTTCTGGGCCAAATACACCAAAATCGAATTTGGCGAACCAGCCAGTAGAGGTGGAACCAAATCTAAAATAACTTAAAACTGTGATTAGAATTAATGTTGAGGAGAATCCAAGAGGGTGCCAGTGACAGAGGGGTATGCTCAGTCTGACTCCCATGACATCCTGGTTACCTGGATATTTGGGGATGAGGGCACGACCACTATTCTCGGGTGGGGTTCTAAAGGAGGCTGAAGGCATCGATTGATATAAATGTCAGGTCCAGGAGAGCACTGCTAGTAATTCTTTGTTTGGCAGCAGGGAAAGGCCAGGGCTAGCTGTCGATGTATCCCTTTATGTTAATTTGAGTCACCTTTTATTCAACCACATCACTGCCATCTGCAGTTCAATGAGTAACAGAATGTTTCTCCGGTATGTGGGATGCCAGTTAGTATAATATACAGAGAACTATACCTCATAATTGAGGCCTCAAACTACTACCTGGATAATACGTGCCCTGAACAAAATGGAGCTCTTCTTCTGGAGCTTCGGAAATCTGTCTATTTTAACGAACACACAAATATTACAGCTTTACCCATAGATGTGAAAATCTGAATTATATATTAGAACCATTTTCCTTCTTGGGCGGCACAGTGGCACAGTTGGTAGCACTGCAGCCATTCAGTACGAAGGTCACTGGTTCGATGCCAGTTGGGAAAATTTTCTAATTTACCATTAGGACTGAAGGTATGTGGCAAAAGGCGAGGTACACATTGACAGGTTCCTGAAGTCCACTGGAGATGCACAACCCAGAGAAAAAGATTGAATGATTTTTCCTTCTTCACATTAGTTTATTTAATTGTGTGATTTTTGAGTGCACTTTGGGGCAGCTGTACAGTAAACAAAGCACGGCTATGATGAGGTACAAATTTTAGCATGGAGAAAAAAAAAAACAATGGTCAAATTATGTTACGTCAATGTTGTTTTCGTTTCTTTTCAGTTTGCCTTTGAACACATTAATTCCTACTTCACAGCAAAAGTTCATTTGACCCCCACATCTTACCACTACGATCACATTATTAGCTTTCAAAAGCTCAAAATGTCATTTTCAGTTTACCACTAATCTAACTATTAAGAAGGCATTTCTTCTACTAGCTGCTGACAAAAAGTGTCAGGAGTGCTGAGGAGGGAGAGCTTTTGTCCCTTTCTGATGATGCTGATATTTCCACTAGAAGCAATACAGGAGTAACTTGATTTGTGATAACGGGATGCATGTGCCAGAAAGCAATGATCCAATTATCCTGTCATCCAGCACCTCTGAGGATGACTGCGGCGGGTGAGAAAGATAAGGCTTTGATAACACAGAGCCTATGTGGTGGCAGAAATGACCAGGGTCAAATAATTACTGGTTTAAGTTAGGAGCTCTTTGGACGAAAAGAGCCCATTTATACTCATATATGTCATAGCCTCTCTTGTGTAGATGCAGAACCCTACACTGTATTGTACTACGTGTAGGGGTGGCAAAAGCCGTAAGGTCTGTGATTGGTCTGTTTAGTGGCAGACCCTCTTCAGAGTTTCTAGTGCCCACAGGCTTCTCTAAACCAAATCAAGGAGCAATTAATCAAAAACAATCTGTACAACTGTTCTTCAGAGGACCTGAAGCCCAAAAAAAACGAAACACCACTGACTAGCGGTTATGAAGTGATATCACACGCAGGCTATGGACATCAGCTACATAAAGTATAAAAGGGGCTCAATCCTAACCCTAAAAGATGTCATGGCTCCCCATATAAGAGACGCTTACTAAAATAATTGAGAGAATACAAAAAAGAGGGCGATCCAATTACATCATGTAGGCCAGTGTCGGGAGAAGAATGGACCAGGTTGGATCAACAAAGGTTGGACTCTAAATGCCATGTTGGCATTATTGAAAACAGCTCTGAAAGAACCTAGTTTCACATTGAAGGATTACACTGTGTAGGTGTAGCATTTTTATTCTGTACCCTGCTTCACATTTCAAAAGTGTAAGTCTTGCGAATAATAACCAACGATTGGCTTGGGCACTATAGGCTTGGAGTCATCCTTCATTCGCCCATTCAAGTTCTGACTAGAAGGCTCAGTAGATATACCAGGTAAGAGATAAAGAATGCCCACTTCAAAGAAAGCAAAGATTAGCACTTCGTGAGGTTGAACAATAAAGTCAGCAACAACCACTGCTCCGAATGCTAGACACCTGTCCTTAATGAATTAGCTTCAGAAAAATGTGATAAATTGCCACAAAGAGGTGCGTTTGAAATCTGTACATTTGCATCATATAGTGTTTCAGATGGCTGAGTGATGGTCTGTGTGCATTTGAGGGGGGCATCCCCTGGGAGCAGAACTCAAGCCCTGCAGTCATAACCATTGGCTCCCGGTGGCCAGAGAGGCATCTGTTGAGTAATCTCCCTGAAAGGCGATCTAGGGCACCCACCGTTCACTTAATGGGATTGTTTCTGTAACACCTCAAAGACGTGCACCATCTTGATATTATGAAGAGGGGTCTGAGGGAGAGGGGAGCCAGTATGAGAGGTGAGATCAAGGCTGGGGCTTAAGGTTCTAGAGAACTAAACGATGGTAACTGAGCAGATATTTACCAGATATTAGGTCTAAATATGAGCAGTCCCCTGAAATAGTTGGGTAAACAAAAGAGTAAAACTATTTGAATATTAAGGGTGTTTTCGCAAAAGTTAAGTTGGTTTGGTTCATGCAATTTAAATTTATGCTTTTGGCAGACGCTTTTATCTAAAGCGACTTACATTTGAAATATAATGAAATAGAATTAAGTATAATGTTGAAAACCTGTAGTTTTTAAAGTCTAACCCTAACTATTTTGTGCAACAGAGGCAAATGGAATCACATAAAGGTGAGTGGAAGATTCCCATTCCTACAAAGATCCTCAAAAGCTAATGAAGGAGTCATAAAAAAATATCGACTAAGGGGTCTAATGCTAAGCCAAGTCCTCAAGAGAGAAACCAATGGCTTCAATCGATGGCAGATTTACAGCAAACGCACTGTAGTAAACATGGTCATTCAAACGAGGGTGTGATGTGGAACCAACGACTGAATGACTACAAACCTTTTATACAAAGTTTTACCTTCAGATCAATGATTTTAGGCAAGTTTTGCAATCCCATCAAAGTTTAATTTTAAAGGAACACTTTACTATAAAATGCTCATGATCCAACTCTCCCAGACCTAGCAAGTTGTGTTATATTGTTACTCTGCAAGTGACATCACGACCAGGTTTGAAGTGACCCATACTGGGAATTTGTGCTCAAAAACCGTGAAAACACACCGGGAGCAGTGGGCAGCCATAGCAGTGGGGGAAACTGATTGCTCAAGATCATGCTTTGTGGTTGTCCAAAGTGGAAGGTTTCATCACCAACCCCACCTTCAACTCCCAGTGGAGCTGGGAATCAAACCAGCAACATAATAACCCATTTAGAACTCAGCCCCTACAATAATTAGTCCTTTAACTTCTGGGTCAGTCCATATACTTTTTGGTTGGTCCTTGTACATTTTGGTCAGTCTGTATTACGATCCGGTTCGTATATGTCTTGGGCGGTCTTTGTTGTACATCTTGGTCAGTCCTTGAAACTCTTGGTTCGTTCGTACACATAATGATCATTGCTTCAACCACATAGACCCTTTTACTAAGATACGAGCACATCTTGGCAAAAGAAGTAAGGAGGCAATCAGCATCTTGTGAAGTTATGTGACTGGATTGTCCATCAAAGATGGAGAGCACTATTTTAATAATAGGATTTTGGATTAGACTACCAGATCTGTGTACTATGGTGGAGAATGTAGATATTATACAATGGCCAGAGATATATACCCATTTATTGAGCAAGTGAGCATTCACACCAGAGAAATCATAAGGCTATAAGTCACGAGATGCTTATCAATACATCATCTGGTTAGTGAATGTGAAATACGTTATATAGATTCAGTTTTGTGTGTCAAAATTTTAATATCTTTTTTTTTAAAAATCACCAAACGAGAAAACTATGCCCTCACAGCGAACTCCACCTGTACGGTATATATGTATTTTTGGTGGTGTTGGCTTTTAGCTAGTAAGATTGGCATGTAGCTCTCCAGATTCAGCCATTCATTTCAAGTTTAGCCGGTTAAGGGGAGGACCATCGAGTATCGTGAGACTTGGATTCAGTTGGCGGAGTTGTTTATGCAGCTGTTTTCTTCACTTCTATTTATTTTCCTCGTGTGTATTATGGCTGTGTGTATGTGTGAGATGATTGGTCCGTCAAACTACATCATCCAGTCTCATGCAATCACGTAACTTGGGCAGTGGGCTTGATAAAAATCAGTGCACACTCTCCCTCTCTCAGTTGTTACCCATCCCTATATTCTCAACTATTGTTGCAAATCACTTTTTAATCTATAAAACTAAACATTTTAATTGTGATAAACGTTTTGATGACCTCGCTATCCCATCGGAATGACTGGAAAACACCAGCTGTGTGCTTGCAACAATTTGGTCATGTGGGATGTAAACGGTTGTCTTGGTCAATCCATAGGTTTAGGTTGGTTCATAAAGCTCTGGCCAGTCTATGAACATCTTGGTCAGTCCTTGAACATGGTTCAAGTCTTATGTAAGTGTCACAAAAAATGAAAATGAAAACATTGTAACAGTACAATCATTTCATGATTAAGTTGTGTTCTTTTGTTCCCTTTATGCTCTGATGCTAGAGAAGCAACAAACTGCACTGTATGACGAGACATCATAGTCAACCTGCAGCTGATGGATGGGTGTCCACTCACACAGAGATAATAGGTCATAAAAAGTGAGAGAGAGCAGCCCATGGGCCTTAACGCCCAAAAACCCACAGCGCTTTGAGTGAGGGGTAATGGGAGATCAGACAAACATCACACCTCCGCCGCTGAAGAGCTCATTGTAATACTGATACACCATACACATCCCCTTCCTCCACTCTATTGTAAAACACAAAAGATCCAGCAAAAGATGGCTTTCGCTCCGCAGTGAGACACACAGCGGTTTGTCATTCTAGGACAATGTAAAGACAGGAGGTGTAAGGTAACCAGCCAACGTCCCACGCAAGTAGCCGACCCTGCCTCCGCTGCAGGATTCGATTCTGACCTCAGACACATCTGGTTTTACAAGGAATTGAGAATAAATATTGTATTGTTTTGAGGAATATCGAGGAGCTCATGATAAATTCGAATAAGATCAATGAGTGATGGAGAAGTAAAGGAACATCGCAAGTACAGTTGTGCTCATAAGTTTACAAACCCTGGCAAATTGTCTGATTTCTTGGCCATTTTTCTGAAAATATGAACAATAACTCATTTTTCCTCATTCATAGATAGTGTTTGGGTGAAGCCATTCGTGGTCAAAGAACTGTGTTTATTCTTTTTAAATCATAATGCCAGCAGAAACTTTACAAATTGTCCTCATCAAAAGATTACACCCCCCAGCTCTTAATATTTTGTATTCCCCCTTTAACATCAATGAGAGCCTGAAGTCTCTTGAGGTAGATGTTGATGTGGTTCTTTACCTTCTCTAATGGTAAAGCAGCCCATTTTTCTTGGCAAGAAGCCTCCAGCTCTTGTACATTTTTGCATGAACTGCATGTCTGAGTTCTACCCTGAGTGGTTTAACGATATTGAGGTCAAGAGACCGAGATCAACTCCAGAACCTTTACTTTGTTCTGGTGAAACCAATGAAAAATGGACTTGGCCTTGTGTTTTAATTTTTTTGCGTTATAGTCATATTTTCTGAAAAAGAAAATAAACTTTCCCAGGGTGTGTGAACTTATGAGCACAACTGTTTGACCTGCTTGATGTTTACTCCCAATGTAAGTCGCTTTGGATAAAAGCGTCTGCTAAATACATAAATGTAAATGCAATGCTGTGACAGGCTTTGAATGCCCCACGTAACTATTGTTCATTTTGTTTTTACACCTTTGAATGACGCGATTCAGTTTTTCAACCCCTACAATATGTCTTCAGTCTTTTTTTGCCTTGTTCTTTACTTCTACAGGACCCAACGATCATATACCCCAAAGGTTGAGGCCTGAGGATGAAAAACAGCATGCAAAATTCCACTTTTAAATGCATGGTTCCATAAAAGAACCCTGGCTGAATAAATAGTTTGGATGTGCTGCTTCTAGACGCCCGGTGCTGCTTATTTATGTCTCTGCTCATTTTGGTGAGCAGTATTTCATTCACCCAACCGCCAACTCTTTTCCAGTTGCCACTTCCATAATTCTTAGCGTTATGAGAGATTTTTAATTAAAACGGGAATGGTTGGCTGAACCGCGCAGAGGTCACAGCATAGTTTTTCAGTAGAGCTTCCGTTTGTCCTCGTGTTTAGTCATATTTCGCAATTTAAAAGAGTCTGGAGTTAAATTGGAAACACAGTGAGGGACGCCTGTATTGCCTCTGGACTCCATTTTATCGTTTATTGGGTGTCACCAGCTCGGGTTTAATTTGATATATGGGTGCTGCAGATTCTTGTGTTTTATTTATTCACAACCTCTGATGTCAGGATAAAAAGTTGTATTGGCTTAAAGATAGTTTGAGAAGTGCTCTTGCCTCTTGTTTTTTTTTTTTTTTAAATTTAGACACTAAAATATGCAAATGAAGCTAAAGAGCCAAACAAACTATCTTTGAGCTTCTGGTAAAATAATTTTTTCTTTCTTTAAATGAAAGCATAAGAGAAATGCATGCATCTGCAGAGGCATCGGCTAGGGCTGCAGCCAACAATCATTTTGACTTATTGATTTATCGGATAAGCTTTTTAAAGATCATTTTCTGACTGAAATGCAACTTAGGAGTAAACCGTGTATAATTCGATCACAAATACACGTATGAATTGCAAAACACTTTATTCCCTTCAACTGAAACTTGTGCATTATATATAGAGGTGGCCTGGAATGGAAGAATAGGAACATCGTTTGGGAGAATAGGAACAAATGTGTAATTAGAACACTTATATTAATAAATCAAAATCTTATATCATTTACAAGGAACATTAAATAAAACTAGATGACTAGATTGCACACATACTTTGGGGTTGTCTAGTACTAGTACTGCTTATAACTATCTTTTTAAATATTGCCAAATAATCTTCCCTTCTTGACTCTTAAGTTATATAGACCAACCCCCAAGAATCACCCATTTTCCAATGCTGAGAATTCTAAGAATTGGTTGTTAGGGTAAACAGTTTGGTTGCTAAGAAGTGGTCTATGACGTCATAAAACATACAATTTCTGAACAACGTTTACTCTTGAAGAAGGAGGAGGAGGTGAACAAGAACAAGATAGACTGAATTATAATAAGTTTAAAAAAGATTGTCAAACAAACATCTGGATGAAAAAGTGCATTTAAAATAACAATAGAATAAAAAAAAATTGAATTTATAAGCACAATTCTAACCAAGGTTATACCTTTATAACACCACAACCCCCCACCACAACATTTTTAGAATGTGCCAGATATTTTTCAATATTTTGTTTTAGTTTTATACCTATTGCTTTTAGCTTTTGTTTTTAGACTTTGGGTTATATGTCAGTGTGATTCAATGCTGTGGATACAAACATCCACTCAGCAAGTCTTCTGAGGTGTTCATCCTACCTTCCCCCATGATGTTTGGATGCCAATATGATCATATTTATTAATCGATTCAATTGAATGATTTGCATAACCGTGTAAGCCCACATTTAGATTATGAGGAGCCTCATAAAACCACTGGAGACATCTGAATTCTTTTATGATGCATGTGCTCTTAGAAACTTCAGAAATACATGAAACATCTCAAAAAAGCAGTCAAGCGTCGCATTGATTCTTCATTTCTATTTTTCACCGCTTTTACCTCCAAAATACTTTTTCTTTGATTGAAAATGCAAAAAAAAAAAAAAAAGGTTTTGACTGTGTTCTTTAAATGACAGAAATGGGAAATGTGTTTCTAAAGACTCTTCAAAGTATAGTATTTAAGCTCAATAGACAACTCAAGGATTTGGATCCAACTATCAAATCAATGAAGAGTAGATTTTCATTTCAAGAGAGATATAACTGCTGTGTTACTCTGACAGAAGAAACACCACGAGCAGGATACACCCGTACGAAAGCTTCACCTGCACCCGACAAACCAACGCTCACTCGTACTGTACCCAGAGTGTGTATTTATCACACTGTCAACCAGAGTACCAAGCGTCCAAGCAAGAAATGATTTAGAGCTCGCACTGGGGGTTTAAATATTACCCTCAGAAAAAAAAGAAAGCTCTGAATGAAGGAGGTCCAGGGGCCAAAGGTGCGATATATAGCACCAACAGTTGTCAGCCGTACAAAAGCACCCGCTTTGAAAAGCAATCTCATATATCGTGGAGAGATCCCGCCTTTAACGAGTGGAAAGGCACTCAGTCAAGAGGGTGATCTCACCCCGTGCATTGCCCCCACAAACCACGCAAATGTGGAAGCCACAACCTCTGCAGGAGTGAAAAATTACATCGAATCATAAAATGAAGCTTCCATAAACATGAACTTGAGTTTGTTTGCCGTTTATATGTCCACGGAAATCATTTATATGAAGTGACTCTGTTTTAACCTTTCTAAAACACAAATCAAACCAAAAGGAATTCACAAAACATTCTGTACAATTTCAAATATTTTACATAAAAAAACTGATTTCATTTTGTTTGCTTTGAATGGTTTTCTTGGATAAAATTCCACTTGCAGGTTTGATTTTCCAGACTGGAAGATTCCGAAGTTTTTCAAAAATAAAGACCATTGCATTGTAACTTGAATTTTTCCTTCATCTAGAACATTTCCTCTCGTCATGAGCTTCTTGTTGCTTTATTGGCTTTGTCTGCAGACTCAGTGGTCAAAAAGTAAGCATTGCAGGGATCCTTCTTTAGATTACACTCGGTCATAGTCAAATGAGTGAATTGCAGTTTCATTCTATTTAAGAAGCTCAACCAGTGGGAAAAAAACTCAAGAAATACAAAAGAAGATGATGATGATAATAACAATCAGAACCTGGTAAAAGTTTTAAAAACAATCTATTGATCTCTGTTTGTTCATTAACAGCCTTAAAAGTGATAAAAAATAATTGCAATTTTCTGCATTTTATTAAATGTTTAACAGAAATGATTTAATCTTCAAATTGAGTTAGAATGTTATCGTGTAGATTTTCCTTCTTAATCAGAAAGTAAATGCACAGAAGCAGTAAAATCACAAGGAGTGTGGCACGTGGTTCTCCCAAGGGACTCCCGAGTGTTTTCCTTTTATAAATGTTTCATCAAACAAACACTCACCACCTCCTCGTCGGACAGCTCCCGCCCCTGAATGCTGCTGCTGTCCCGCACAGCCTGCTGGTGCCTCCTCCCCTTAATGTGGCTGAACAGGTGGACCTCTGAGCCGATCTGAGACACAAACACACACCAAAATAAACCCAGGGGCGAGAAAGCACACAATACACAACAAGGCATCATTCAGAGCCTCCTGATCTCAGGTGTCAGGACATATGTTCCAACTCCATACAGCTAAAATCTGATCCCCGCATCATGACAGACATCTGCAGAGCTGAGAGACGTGAGCTTGAAGGGGATCAAACGAAATCTGGATTCCATCATTTAATGACTCGCTCTGTCGATATTCGTTTCACCTCGGAGCACAAATGAAGATGTTTTATTTGCAGCATTAGAGATGGAGCTCTCCAACGAAGCCGGGTTCGAAGCCTGTGACACCTGCGGCCATCTTTTATTCTGTAAAGCAACCAAAATGTGTTTTGATCACAAAAGATCAAAAATAGCACTGTACTTGAGGAAGCATTTCGAAAAAAAAAAAAGGGATTTGTGTTTAAATGACCAACCAAATATTGTCCATATTGAAAATTTCCAGATGTTTCATCAAATCAAGCAGAAGATACAAAGTTGGAGTCATTGTGGTAGTGGTACACCAAAATATAATTGATCCATCAAGATAAATTCAAAAGTTGAATTAGATTAAATTAAAAGACATAGTAATTCAAACGGAAAAGCCTCTCCATTGCAGAGACTAGGGTTGGGGTTGTAATCTCTCTAAATATTTTTAGCCGATTTCAGGTGTTTTGAGCAATGCTCGGTTGATGAGCATAAGCGCTTCCCTATCTTTTAATAGGGAGTAATGGGTTAGGAGGACTCAGGCCGCTTTTTTTAGTCTGATCTAGAGTTTGGTGGTTGCTCTCTCACCTGACCAAATGAGCCGAACTAAAAGGGAAATGAACTCTATTGAATTTAATCAAACTATAAAAGCTTTTTTTTGTTGTTGTTTTTATAAAAGACTTTTCTTGGAAAAAGAAAAAAAGATTTAGCTTGATTAGAAAATAGGTTGATGTGTCTGATACACTATTAAATTTTTTGCCCATTTTTGCCTTTATTTGGATTGGACAAGACAGTATCATGATGAGAAGAGAAGCAGGTAGAGAGAGGGGGAAGGATGGGAAATGACGACGGGTTCAGGATTTAAACCCACGTCCCTCTGCGTAACCACGTACATATGTTCAGCACACAGACCACCATACTACAGAGCCGGACACAATTTAAACAAAGTTATTTAATGGGAAGTTACAATGTTGAAAGAGAAATAATTATTTATAATTTTTAGGAATGTATTTATTTATTTATTTATTTACGCATGTGTTGCTTGATTATTTCATTTTTATTTTACTTCTGTGTGTGCGTGTTTTTTTTTGTTGTTTTTTTTTTAGTACAGATTAACAGACCATTTTGAAAGTATCGACTTGGAACGCTTTCAAAGGCCAACCCCAGTCGCCCAGACACTTTCTAGGGGAATACCAAGATGTTCCCAGGTTAGCACAGAGACATACTTCTGGAGCTTCACCAGCACACCAGTCTGCCTGTCAATGTACCAATTTTAGATAAAGTCCTCCACTTGGTGTATACCGTAATATTTCGCCTAATCTGGAGGGGATGAGCCTTATTCCAGTCAAGAACCTTGGTCTTGGTCAAGAACCTCTAGCCCCTGGTCCTGGCTTGATGACGCCAACAAAACCAAAAGCAGAGAGTTACTGTGCTCTCCAATTCCACAAGCTGTGTTTTGAGAATCTGTTCATACAGGTAATGAAGAGAACTCTTGACAGGCACATACACTGGGACGAGGTCTGTCTTCTAACCTAACCTTATACTTCAGTTGGAAGTTAAGCCTAGCTTTCTTTTATAATGTTACCCCTGTTCGGTGAATGGAAAAAAAGAAAACATGGTGCTATTTTTATATGAATATGACCAAAATGAAACCGATCACCAACTCGAAATTGAGCTCAGAGCTTTGACACTTCAGTCTTTGCCTCGAGCACTGCTTTTCATCAGCTTGAGTTTCACCCCTCGAATGTTTGGGGCATCTCACTTGTCCTGAAAACTCCAGAGGTCGTGTGAAACACTGAAGACTCAACACACCACTCAGTGTCTCTATTATTCAGCTAATAGTTCCGATCGTCATGAGAAACTAGCGTAGCGCTGAAAGATCTGCTTCGGCAAAGGTCGAAGGATCAAACTTCATAAAAGGTGATCTTGAACTCCCACTGATTATCTCCTTTGTTCGTCACTTGAAAGCGTCAACCAGGTGCCCAACAACGGCAGGATAACTCCACACTTTGTTCACAGTGGAGAAAAGGTCACATTTTCTGTCAAAAAGTTCATATTTTAGGTATCAAAAGAAAGCTAAACACGCTCCATGGAATATTTTTGAAACTATTGCTTTTACTCAACTTTTACAAGCCAACATCAAAGCTTGTGTGCAAACTTTTTGTCATTTAGTTGATGTTGAACTCCAATTCCATCTTTGAGTTGGAATTGTTTAGTTTATTACTGAATTGACCCCAATCCGGTCGGACATACACATGCATTTTTTTTCACCTTTTATTTTACACCAGGGGCCCATCCATAAGGTCCATCAAGAGTCACTCTCATCTCATCAGTCCCAAAAACCTATAAAGAAATCTGTCCAGTGATTCTTGGCCAATTTTTCAGAGGTTGGCTTTTAACCCTTCTAACCTAGTCTTTGAGAACTCAACACCTCGTACTTTAACAACTGGTAGGCTGCAGTTGCAGAATATGGCAGCACTGGTGGGTCTCGGAATACCAGTAGCTCCATGTTGGAGTCTTCTCAAATCTTTGACAGTTTATTTGCATCTCCCCGACCCCCTCTGACATGTTTTTTTTATAATTGGTTCCATTGGTTATGTTGACTTCCCCTAATGTCTTAAACATTTCAAGAGTGCTGCATAACTGTGAAAGACTCTACAATTGTTGAGTGAGTTAAATTTCTTTTTGACCCATGATTATGCACACCTTGATCTCCACAACCTCTTTAGACCAAACACTCCCTCGTTACACGCATGACCTCAAATACATTAAATCTAATAAGCATTGAGGGTTATACAGGTTGGAGTTGGAAATTATGGGAAAAATGATCAAAATAATCACTTGACTAATAATTCTACCCCTATGGAGATCACCACTTTTCCATAAAAATAAAAAAAAAACATCACAGTTCTGGGGGAAAGAGTACATTTTTTTGTTGTTTTTGCTGGTTTTCTCTGCATCTTCAGTCTGAGAGGACGGTTATCTGATATTTAGAAAGGAATCCGAGTTCTGCTCTTTGATTGGTCAAGATTTGCATAGACCAGATGGAAACTTTAATTCTTTGTTTATTGTAGTTCTTCTAGATGTTCTGTTTGGATTCTGTTTCATTGCTTATTTAAAAGTCCTGACTCGTGAAATGGTTAGTGAAAAAGGTAAATTAATTGAATAAAACATTTGCTGAGTTTTGCAAACCCAAAAGAGAAATGCGCATCGAAATCAAACAGAAAAGTTTCCGTCTAGAGTGACAAGGACACCAGCATCCGGATGCTATCGTTGTTTGTCTCCTTTGCGTCCTGGAGTCGAGCCCGTCCAGGCCAGTGTGTGCATAATGTCATTATCTAGAGTGCTTCTCGTTGACCTAAAGATGATCTCTGGTGTCAGAGCCTGGCCAAGGTCATCTGACATTTTTAACAAGATTTCATTCTCCCCGGCTCTTAATCTGATGTCAGTTTGAAGCTCCAAGGTGTCTGGCCCCGGTTCTCGCAGTAAAAGCGGAGATAAATGCAGCCACTCAGAGATTTGTTGCCTGTCGCTTGAAAAACATAATCACGCCCAGCGATTAATCTGCGCCTGGAGTTCATGTTTAATGAATGCAGTTAAATTCTCATTTACATGCATTCTCTATGAAAATCCTCTGAATCACCTTGTAGAAAGGGGTTTTATGTACTCGGTCTGGAAGCTCAATGGAGCCGAGTCTGCGAGGGCTGTTGTGAACGGTGTAAATTAAACATATGCTACTAAAGAGACATCCTAAATCAGCAGATCTGAGCTCCTGCGCTACGCTGCATCCTATTTTTTTTAAGTAAATAACATACAGAGAAGCGTGGCTACTTTACTAGAGCATCTAAAATATATTTTTTTTCTCTATAAAAACTTTTTTTTTTAAATATGTGTGAGGTTGCAATAAAAAAAATGCTCAGATCCATTATTTCGACAGATTACGATGAATGCGAGCCATTGCAAGTGTAGGCGCTTGCTAAAGTATTGTCTGGATATATTATACTTAGTTTACACCTAAAAAAATGTTTGTGCTCAACAAAATCTGCATGATTTATCATAGACTCAGAGCACTCAAATCATGCAAGTGATAGAGTTTTGCATGTTATGATAAAAATAAATGAAACTTATCCAAAAAGCCTATTGACGGCTCAAAGCGCAAACAGAGAAAACCATAGAAGCACATTCATGTTCTTTGACATTCATGTGCTTTGTAGAAAAATATTGAAACCTTACAAGCACAAGAGGGGAGACTTCCCATTCATTCTACTAGAGCCTTTGAAATGCATTGATCTCATAGGCTGCCATGTGAAAGTGGTTGGCACTACAGCGTCACTGTGTGTTAAAACTCTCAAACCACATCCTAACAACCAGATATACGGCCATAGTAACCAGTCTGTGCACTCTGGATGTGATTCCACCACAGCAACCAGGTCTAGAAAGGTAAATTGATCTTGTGGCTTTGAGATGATATTGCTGAACACACCTTAGCAACCCAAATGTTTACCATAGCAACCACTCAGAAAGACCAATATTTCATACAGACATGCTAAAGGGCTCATTTGACGCTGGCTCGGATGGCACACTGATCTTGGAAAATCTCACATTTAGGCCTGGGATGATTCATCGTTCAAAACATATGAAACACAGACAGTGAGAGGGCAAGAAGTTCCCTGATGCCCTATTTCTCCCAGTGACAAGAGTGTGTTTGTTTACCATCTTTTATCTTCAGAAATACACTACATACATCATTATTTCACAGGCAATTTGGACAGTTTAAAAATTTTTTTTTCTAAGATACCCTAAACAAACGGGAACATTGTTTATGTGACCAGCTAAGCAGGCCTAGGTATGTGTAAGAACGATGATGTGTGAGTGTTGTCAATCAGTTATTGGTGCTATAGACACTGACACGGACTCTGAAAATATTCAAATCCTCTCAAAAATTGTAAATACAGAACTGCTGCGGCCACCCAAAGAAAGAAGATTTTAAAAGGTAAAGATATATTTGACCTTTACAGCAATTAGAAGAAGAAAACAATCAAATACCTCTACGGTGCAGAGTGAGCATTGCTTCTTGCGCTCGTACGGCGTGAGTTTGGGAGCGTAGTCTGTGTTCGCATGCCGTCCGCTGCTGAGCTCTGCAGCTTTCTCCTTCCTCTGCTCGATCTGCTCCATGTGTCTGCGACTGCTCTCGTCATGCTGAAAACATGGAAGAAGGATATAGAAACAAGAGATAAAATAAAAAAAATTGATAAACTAATACGAAATACAAAAATCAATCACAGAAATTAAACTTTATTATAGAGTTCTAAAGATAGAAATCGACTTAAGCGGATCTCTTTGATCAAATATTATTGTTTACATTAAAAATGACCAATTTTTAGGAATGTTTCTTCTTCTTAATTAGTTGTAGAAAGCAAATATTCTAATATTCGTGATCAAACTACCGTATTTTTCGCCGTATAAGACGCACTTTTTCTTCCCCAAAACTGAGGGGGAAAGTTGATGCGTCTTACACGGCGAATGCAGAGCGCCGCAGAAGGGGGCTGTCACGGCCGTAGGAGAGGCGTAAGAGATCTTATGCGCTATGGTAGGATGGACGAGCAGAGATGGCCGACGGCTCCGGAGCTAGGCTGAAGCCGCGGCCATATTTGTACACCCGGCGGTGCGCGGTGACGTCATCACCCATCTCTGCTCGTCCGTCCTACCATAGCGCGTAGGACTCCGTGAAGGAGGACATTGTTATAAAATCATTTAAGAAGTGTGGCATTAGTAATGCCTTGAATGGAACAGAAGACAACATCTTATTTGACACCAGTGAGGAAGAAAGTGATGACAATGACAGCGTGGATCTGTCCTTCCTCATTTCTGATATACAGCAGTGACAAAGAGGAATTATTGGGGTTCAAATAAAAACATTACAGCCTTTTTTTGTTTTACTGTTTACTGACTGTTCATGTTTGGCATATAATTGTTCTTAAACTGCTGTTAACTTTTACACAGTTGATATAAAATATTTTACTACAATATTTGGTTCAGAATCTTTTTTTTTTCTAGATCTTCCTCATTTAAAATTTGGTGCGTCTTATATGCCAGTGCGCTTTTACACAGCGAAAAATACAGTAATTAACTTATGTTAAGTTTAGTATTAATTTGATTCAAAGCTCTTTTATAATACTTTATTGGTCTTCTATACATTCAATGTTAGCGGAGGGTGGGAAATTCTCATAAATTAGGATAAAACTTTAGAACATCGGCCATCGCTGGTGACTGAAACACATCTGACCAATCACAATGCAGTTTGTTTCTATGCTACAGCAACTCGTAAACATTCTACATGGTGGAACGATTAATTCGGTTCTCTGAAGGAGAACTGCTGACCAACTTGATTTGATTAAATATTTACATTTTCGTATCGTTGATTTGTATAATATTCAGTGTTTAAAAGCCTTTAGAGTGTTTTAAAATCTTTTTTGTAATATATTCCAGCTGCTTTATCTTCCAAACTAACTATTTAGTTCATTTATGTTTTCTCTGCATCTCTACAAAGCACATATGAACGTTTACCTTCATCTGGATTTTCTTCTGTAGTTCCTCCATGGCTTCCTGCTGAGCTGCACTGAGGGCGGCCAAGCGCTCTTCGCGGTCCCTAAAGTGATCAAGAATTATTTAAAATCAAACTTAAGGATGCTCATGTTAAAGATTTAAGCGATCTCCAAAAGCAAAAATGTGTAAAACTGTTGCACAACTGCAATCCCATCACAGCACCGTCGAGGAGTCCACAGAGCTCCTGAGAGAGGACCATTCTTAAACGCTTAGTGTTGGGTTCTATGGGAGTAACTAAAAGTTGGGAGTTTATCAAATTTTTAACTCTTAGCAAAACTTTTTAGATTTGTAGACCAAAATGGAATTCACATAAAAAAACACACAGCTATCCACTGCATTAGCAGAGGGAAAAAAAGCTAGCAGTGTTTTTTATTGTAAGGTGTCCTTGAGTGTGTTGAAAAGCGCCCAACAAAAGCTTTATTATTCCAATATTTAACAGGAAGTGATGTAGACACCTAGCTCGCTCCCTCGCAGCATCCTCCCTCGCTCTCTCCTTCTCCTGCCGCTGCTGCTCAATTCGAGCTTCTTGCTCCCGCCTCTTTACCAGAAGCTCCTCCACACGAGCCTGCCGCTCTGCTTCCAATGCACGCTTACGCTCCTTAAAATGAAGGTTACTCATAGTAATGCAACAATACAAAAACGTTTAAAGCAATTTCAATGGAACCAAATGAGTTTACAGTGCATTCTAGAATCAAATCATTGACACCTGATTCAGTTTCAGAGCTCAAAAACTCCCTGAATGAGTAACTGGATCTTAGTTAAATGAAGCTATACGAAAGCATCCAACATCTGTCTCTCTGTGCTGCTGTACCTGAACTGCTTCATCTCTCGCTTGTTTTTCCTCCTGTCTGCGCTGGCGTTCCTCTTGGAGCTCATTGAGCCGCTGTTCGTACTCGTTTAGTTTCGCCAGGACGTCATGTCTCTTATTCTGAGCTTCCAGAGTGTTGATGAAGGCAATCTCATTCACCTACAGGACGTTACAGCTCAGTTATTGATGATGCTGTGTATTTGAAATGCAAACCAAGAATAGTTCGCAAAACACGCTCGTTCCAGAACTAATCTGCATTAGGCTCATCCTTCTGTAAAGCTGCTTTGAAGCATCTGAATAAAAGCGTTATACAAAAACATTTGACTTGACTTGAATAATAATTTTTTTTGTTTGAAATGTTTTATGGAAATTATGTTATAAAAATAACTTTTTCAATGATTAAAAATGTTTCAACATGGGAAAAATATAATTCATAAGAAAGCATAAGAACATTTTTTATTTAAATGAAAAAAGAGAAAATGTTTTGTTTTTAATGAATTTAATTATATTAATATAAATGACTTAATATTAACATAAGTAAATTTATTTTTAACCAGAAAAAGATTATTCAAATGAAGGAAATTAGACATTTTTTCTAATTTTAATAAAATATGTCATTTTACAACAAAAACTGTTTAGCTTTAACAAGTAAAGATGCAGTTATTTTAAAAGAAAAAAATGTAACAGTCATTTTTTAATCTATATAGCATGAATCACTTCAGCCGTGTTTTATGGGTAATTCTTGTTTTGGTTTGGTTATCTTAATCTGTAACTCAATCTACCAAATTATCTCAAACCACTAATGTGGTTATAACTGAAATGTGGTTTAAATATAATAATCTAGCTTATAGAAATACTTTTACTTTACTATCTCCATAATTCTGAGGTGCTTAAGTGTATTTCTTGCAACCAACAACCTTTTGCAAGTTCAAAAACTCCTGACCTTTGCTTCCTCCTCCTGCGCTTTCTTCACGATGGCCTGCAGCTGAAGCTCTCGCTTGAATTCAGCATGAAGCAGTTTCTCCTCCATCATCCTCCTCCTCTGTTCCAGAAGCTCTTCTTTCCACTTCCTTACATCTTTCTCCTGAGGGGGGGAACAAAAGTCAAACACAAAGATCAAATCCTGAAAAAAAAAAAAAACATATACTGGAGAAGTCAAACTTGTCACGGGTGCGAATGACACGTTATCCGACCACTTCAAGCGTGAATATCAAAAACATGCAACATCATCTTAGACCCCTCTTTTCTGACAAGAACAGAGCAGAAGGAAAACAAACATATTCTTAGAGTTACTGCCATCAGTTTTTTGTGGCAAATCACCCTGAACGACTCGAACGGTTGTTAAGTGGTTCTTTCAACGTCTACAAGAGCAGGATTTTCCCAGGAGGTCATGCGAGGCACAGAGAGGCTAAATGAGCGGCGTCTAGAGGTGTGAAGAACAAAAACCTACTCTCTCCATCAGTTTCTGCAGCTTGTGGCTCTTCTCCTCTCTCAGCTTGTCTCTGAGCTGTTGGGCTTTGAGTTGCTTTTCTTCGTATTTCTTTTTCGACTCTGCAATGGTCCTGAAAACACACAGCATTTGCAGCCACTTAGTCTTCTTTGATTATTTGCCAGCTACAGTTATACAGTACTGTGGACTTATGGAGGCGTGAAAATCCAGTTACAGTGAAATTACAGTGAAGCGTCCGTTTGTGTTCCACTTCAAGAAAAGAACTTACAGCCACTGTTGTAAAGAGCATGGGGAAACTGACGATTACGGTCCCTGGATGAATTTCCCCCATAGCCACCAGAAACAGGAAGAAAATGTGATGATGATTGGAAAACGGGATTGTATAACATTGCAGGAGCAGCCGAATTGGGCGTGAACAGTTGCGATCGCAATGTCGCAAAATGCTGGAGGGGCTGGTCTTTAAGCATCAATATTGAAAAGAGAATTTTCCATTTTTACAACCCTGTGTCTTGTTGTGCTTAATCTTGCATTGGCAAAACTGTTCTTCTCAACCTCACCTCATTGGCAGAGTTTGACTGTTCTAAGCCACCTACTCAGCTGTTTCTGATTTAGTTCATGACTGTGTTTCTATCTACAGGTGACATTGATGATCATGAGCATATGTGGTGGATCGGAAAATAAACCTATAAAATCCTTGATTGGGCAAGTGTAGCTGGAAGAAATGATGCTAGTTTGAATGAAAAGCGCAATAACACCAAACGTTGATTTGATTGATTTTTTTCGTAGTTTCCTCACTTTGAAACCCAAACGAACTTCCATTATTCACGTTTCTTAAAGCATTTGCTGTAAATAAAGACCTACCACTAAATCTAAGGAAGCGTTCAACAAATTAAGCAAAGCTAAGAGCGCATTTTGAAGAAAATGCTTTATTCCAGTGTCTGTGTTACCGCTTGCGTGAGGGAGAGGAGAGCTTCTCGTGCATGTGAATGCCATGTCCTGGAGGTCGTGATGGTTCCTCCTCCACCATGTCACCCCACGAGGTGCTCTGACGCCAGGGCTCACGAGCTGTCGTGCGCATCAACGCGTGTTAGGAACAGTAAATCGTTTTTTTTTTTAAACAAACAGATCATGATTGGCCTGTCACTGTCAAAACCATATTTCCAAAAGAACAACTTACCTTCATAATCTGCAAGCATCTCGCTCCAGTCCAGATTCAATCCCAAACTCCCACTTCCGATGCTTGCCTATAAAACCAAGCACAACTCCAGAAAAGCTCCAACAGCAGAGAAACCTGCTTCCACTGATCATCCATCACTCACGGAGAAGTCGCTATCGTTGTCCGTCTCCAACTCGTTGTTTTCTGCTTGTATCTCTCGTGTCAGCTGTTCCTCTTCCGCGATAGCGCTAGCGATCGCCTCCTCGTTTGCTTTTTCCAAGCGATCGGCCAACTCTTCCTTCTTAGCCAAGACTTCAGCCATGGACTGAGGCTGAGAACAGGTACAAAACACACAGCTTTTCAACTCACAATACGGTGGAGGCACAGAATCATGTGCTGGAGGCTAAACACATCAGGCATCATGCCCAGGCAGCAGCACTTTAATAAAGTGATGGTTCAATAATAAAAAAAAAATGCATTCTCTCATTAATTCTTCACCCTTACATTGTTGTTGTGTATTATTCATCCACAGAATCACAGATGCAAGCGACACAAAAATATAGAGCAATACATAACGAATAAAGTAATAGTAGTAATACAGTTTGCTAATGTCTCACCTCATACTAACAGCGCTTTTACCTCATTTTTAAAGCAACGTTATTGAGTTTTACGTCTCAAACTATACTTTCGAAGTCAGTTTGGTGTAGAACTTCAGTCACACATTCGTCACTACTCCTTCACTTTAACATCTTAAATCAAGTCGGATCCCCCTACACAAAATAAATAATGAAATAAATACAATTTGAATGCTTTACAGCATAGATGTCAAATTTGGCGTGCAGCGTAATTTTATTTTAAACCAAATTACTATTAATGCCGGTTTTATCCAACGCATGCTAATACTACGAATCCCCTTGGTTTAATAGCTCTATAAAAATAGCTTTTGGCTTTTTCTGTGTATTGTTTTTCAGTTCTGGTGTATACACAAAAACCTAAAAATGTGCTCAGGACATAAATAAAGTTGTACGCACTGACCAACATGAGGGTGTTAAATTAATGACAGAATATGTTACAAACTCAACGGATGCATTACAAAACTTGAAATGGTGAGACAGCCACACGCCATAAACACAATCAATCACAAAAACCAACACATGGAGCTCCGAACAATCACAGTAAACACCATGTATATACGCTTACGAGTATGTATGTATGTATGTATGTATGTATGTATATGTATATGTGACTGGTAAATAAATAAAAATATGATATATAGGAATAAAAATCTCTTGAACCAGGGGTGTGTCCCTTCAAAAATAAATAAATAAAAAAGTGAAAAAGATAGTTTTTTCAATACTGGGTTCCATGCTGAAAAGGAATATGCAAATGAGTTATGAGGTCACGTTTTTTCCTTTTGGTCACTTAATATAAGAGTTGCTGACTTTTTATTTAAACTTCAAACATCACTCCTGAAAATACTTTTGTGTAGTTATGACTCTAAACTTTGCAGATATACATAAGACAAAATTTGCCGCTGCCCCCTATAGGCTGGATGATACTGGACGCAAATACACTTTAAACCAGATCCTGGCGTTCTTCGCTTTGGAGCTTAACTTTTACAATTTTGTGTCATTTCACTATCACAGTCCTAGCAAACAGATGATCAAATCAAGATTTTTAAACAGCAATTTCCACTGAAATAGAATTACTCTTCATTTTTGTGGATTCAAACCAATTGAAAAATTTAAAATTGTTATTTTAAAGACGGGGCAAGGAATTATACTCATTTTAGTGAGTAAACTATGCTAAAAATGCTTTGGCAAAATGTCTGAATAGACTGCAAAATGGCAAAACTTTTAGAGTTAAGCTTTAGATGGGACTAATTAGAAAATAAATCAGTATTCTTTTTTGAGGAATTTTTACCATTGGGTCCTTGAGCTCCAACGGACTGATGGATTGATGCCAAATGCACCCTAAGGTTTAAAATATATTTCTGTTAAAATACTGGGATTCCCCTCCAAATCCTCTTTTTGCCTAAAGTACGGTCACCTGAAGGGCTTGGTTTTGAGATTTTCGAGTGGTCACAAAAGAGTGGTTGTTTTATGGGGCACGGTTTTCCCTCAAACATTCCTTCCCCGGGTGCACCTGTGGGTTCTCATGACTGGTGATGACTGGTAAATTAGCTAAATATTTTGGAAAATCTATCCAAGCCACTGCCATGAGGCCACAGCACTTGACCTCCGCTTTCAGAGCCTGACGAGTGAACTGTATGCCGAGTGGCAGTTTCATAGACGGCGGAGCTACATTGAGGTCTGTGTCAGACATCATGCTAACGAGGATAATAAGAGGTGCCTTTCTCTCATCGGCATGCCTGCTGGTCTCGAATCTGGAGTCTAAACAGAGCCGAGCTTATCTGTCCCACCCAGAGAGAGGTGTCTGGGGCTCGGAAACAGCGATTCCGGCATGACTGCAATTGTGCTTCAACCTCATCCATCTCCGTTGTTTTGGACTTGCTTCTAAGAGCAGCACTTGTTGAGAAATGGAAGGTGGTAGCAAATACATCTAGTCATAATTATATAGAAATAAATACTGTAAACTAAAATAAGTTGATTGCACTTGCATCTTTTGTGGAAACAGATGATCTCTTTTACATAATATATATGCATTTCTCAGATGCTTCTCTAGTGCTTTCCCCCTAAGCTTCATGATCTCTATTGTCAGAGCAATGCCAGGTCAATAATAATAATAATAATAATAATAATAATAATAATAATAATAATAATAATGGCTCAAAAAGAGTTTAAAAAGTAAAAATTTTGAGATTAAAAAAAGAAATTGTGATCAAAGCACTGCACTGACATGCAGCACGAGGAACTGTGAAAAGATAACAGTTCAAACGTGGTTTTAATAACTATAAAAATTCATGCATTATTAGATGAACAAGCTTTGGTGTAAAATAACAAAATAGATCTGGCTGATATGGCAGCTTTTATAAAAAAAAAAAACATATCCAAACCTTTCACAAATGTCTGTAAACTATGTTATTCTTGCAGTGCTCAAATGCGTAGCTTTTATGTAATGTGTTAGATGAGGCATCAACCGGGTCAGTAATTAGAAATTTGGGCTTTTTATCTCCAAATTTCACCTTTTTTATCTGCAAATTTTACCTTTTAAATTTGACTGTTCAGGTCTAAAACTTTACACTTTTGTACCTCAACATTTCAACTTTTTATGTGTAAAAATATCTACTTTTATATCTCAAAGGTTCCACTTTTTATGTCTCAAAATTTCAACATTAGCTTCTCTTCAATGTTTTTTTTTTTATAACATTCAAAACTTTAATATCATTTCCCTGATTGACCAACTTCTACTTTCAAAGACGACAGGTTTTAAGTCCGGCCCTCTGGTATAGAGGACGGTGGGCTGGACGTAAAGGTGGGGTTGCGCAGGATCGAAAGCCAAACCGGTTGTCAATTCCCAACGGGCATAAGGGTCCAGATTAAATCTTTTAAAATCAAACAGCATTAATAAAAAAATTAATAAATAAAAAAACATTTGCTGGAATTTGAAAGGCATTTAAAACGTTTTTTTTTTAACTGTTTTACATCAAAATGGCTCTATTATGTTCTAAATTATTGTCCCTTATGATTTAGCATTAACATTTGTAAGGTGTGATATATGTGAAATGCAATATTTAGGCGCAGAAAAAGCCAAAGAAAAACAACTTTGACCTCCCTTTGAGCCTTGACCTCCCAAAGTCAATGACAGCCTGTCTGCAAAGACCAGTCAAATCATCTAACAAAAGGAAAGGAGCACTTGGCGAGCCTAAAATAATAACTTGAACAACTGTGGCAACTCTTGATAAACAAGCCCTCGATCTCCCCCACACACATCTATGTCCCACTCGGTTAAGAGAAAGGAGGAGGGAGGGGTGTAACCCAGTCTAGTCTGGAGGTTTCTGAGATTGACTTTGTTTAGGCGGCAGCCCTGACCCTGGCCTGCATCTCTCAGCACTCACAGTAGAAAGTTCTGTGGGGTCCAGCATGCTCTCCAGTGTCATCACTGCCAGGGGAACGTAGACCGTAGCTTCCGATTCTGAGGATGGCGTAGCGACCTTCCACACTGACCCCCCATTCTCCTGCTCCACTTTGGTTTGCCCAGAACTCTGCTCTTTGAGGCGAGCTAAGCTTTCAAGAGGAGGGCAGGGATCGGAAGCAGAAGGGTGCAGAAGAGGAGGGGGGACAGGCGTGGGAGGTGGCATGTCCACAGAGGGGGCGCTGACACTCTGCCCTGGCTCTCCGATAGTTTCGGCCGGGGGCTGCATGATATACACAGATGCACACAAACATGAAGACACACATGCACGTCACTGCCGCATCTGTGAGACAGATATGGCAGGTATGAACTCATGAATACAAGCAAGAAACAAAGCATGCTAAATAATTACACATCATCATGCATTTCAGTGCAGACATGTGGCAAACCAAGTACACAAGCGTGCAGACGGCTCATTTGGAGTTACTACAGGCTGTAGTAGCTCGCTGATAATGACCCAGACAGCTGGTCTGTGTAACATGAAGCCTTGTTGCGTTTATCTTACTGAAAAATGATCAAATTTGATCAAGATCTTTAGAGGTGAGGATTCTAAAATGGTAAATGAAAAAAACCCCAGAAGACATCATTACTTTAACTTTGATGAATTTAATAAAACCAAATGTAACAATTTAAAGACTTTGTAGGAAAAACAAGTGATATTTTCCAACCCTTTAGCGTTGGTTTGTTTTGTGGTTGGTTTTATATTAAGTGATTTTTTTTTTTCTTGTAAAAGGCTAGTTTTGTAATCTTAATTTTTTTAACAGTTTAGCGGGTTCCACTTATGTTTCACTTAGCCCTTATATTATAACCCTGAACTTCCATGACCAAATCCCTTTTTGCTTAATAACAACCTCTTTTCGGTGGCCATTTTTTGCTTGATTGGTTTCATACAGGAACACAGGGTAAACATCTGATGAGCTGCGATGGTGAGTGGATCTGCTTGCTACTCTCCAGTCTGCTGAAACACAGCGTTTATTCGACCAGTCGTAATTGCGACTGAAATTGATCATCTACATTGAGATGTGACTAGTTGCAATAGTGACTAAAGATGTTGCTAAATACATTTCCACTACGCTGAAGTCAAAATAACTGAATGGGATTCAGGGATTCATCATCTGGCAGGTACAACCCTGTGGCGCAGAAAAGGAAGTTGGACGTTGGTTTGAAATGAATAAATGAGATAGTTTATTTGGATTAAATGAGCGAGAGCTAGTGATATAATTAGGCATGGCTGCAGGTCTTTACACATTACACATTATGCAAACAAACCAATGATATCGCACAGTTGTGCAGAGTCATAATTTCAATTGACAGATTTCTATAACTACATGTGACTAGTAATAAAGGACTTACAGATTTCTCCAATTAAATTAGATAAGGGCAGGATTAACCGTATCTTTCATGGATGTGTCGGCATATGTTTTGCATGTAAAGCTGCAAGGCTCTAATGGGAAATACAGTTGTGCTCATAAGTTTACAATGTTTTTTTCTGATCAAGTGGAAACCAGACCACGGTTCCAGCCAGAACAACAAGAGATTTTGTAAGAGATGCAAAGAAATACCCAGAAATAATTTCTGCAGAAATCTAGCGCTGCTGTTTCGTGGAGAACTTTAAAGAGACACTTGAAGGATTGCATGGTCGAGTTGCCAGTAGAAAGACATTACTACACAAATGCCACAAAGTAGCTGCTCACATTACGCCAAACAGCCCAGAAACAAGCTCCAAACTTCGAACGCAAAGCTATTTGGAGTAATGAGACCAATATTGAACTTTTAGGCCAGAACCATGAACGCTACATTTGGAGAAGAGTCAACATGAATGGAAAACCAGCCCCACCGTGCAAAGTGGAGGTGGGTTACTGATGTTTTAGGGATGTGTGAGCTCCAAAGGCACAGGAAACTTGATGAGTTCTGAAAAATGGCCAAGAAATCCATTTTTCTCCAGGGTATGTAAACTTATGAGCGCAACTGTATCTGAATAAATGTACACACAATTTTTTTTTATATAATTATTGTGCCGGACCATAAAACTGAAAAAAAGGACATTACTGTGAATTCTCAGCTCCTCCCTTTTTGATATCCTTCTCCAACAAGCACCGCCCATTTCCTGTTCAGCTAGAAGAGCTAGCACTGTTTATCTTTTGTGTTTAATCACACTGTAAAGCCTTGTGAGACTCATTTAGGATTAAATCCAAGTAAAAGATGATCAAGCTTGCAATGAATAACTTACTAAATCGTTCCGGTTCAGTCTCTCAATTGTTGTAAAAAGTAGCTAGCATGGGATCTACAGGCTTCAGTTCTGGTCAATATTGACTGAAGCTCATTAAATGTGATAAACATGAGCAAAATCAATTCATGTTCATCTGATCCGGTTCTGTCTGGACAGTGTCTCAGTGAACACAAACATAAACATTCTGATGTTACAGTCTCGCCATGTCTGAGGTCTGAACCGTAAATAATTAAAGAAGCGAGGGTGAGGGACTTGGTACCTCAATAACTGTGCTCTTTTCCACCTCGTGCACCTGCTCTTGGGGTAAGAGTTGCTCTTGTTCCTTCACCTCCAGAGATTTTTCCGAAAGCGATGGCTGAATTTGCTGGTTCTCTTTGTCGCTGTCGTCTTTTGTGCTTGCACGGATGAGAACAGGGCTTACCTTAGCCCTCGGCCTCATGGAGCGTCCGCGCTGCACGGTTTCCCAGCCTTCGGCATCTATTTTTGCTACAGATACATGTACGTGAACACAAAGCTAGAACAGACAGATGCAATGGAAACATCTGAGCATGGGGCTTGCCTGGCTTCTCAGCAGGGAGACTGACAATCGGGTTTGGAACTGGAAGAGACTGGGAGGATTTGACACGGTCAGCCCAGCTCGGCCCGGTGTGAGAGAGACGCGCTACAGCTAAAGTCGGTGGGGGACCACTGTAAAAAACAAAATTAAACTCAAGGTAAAGCACCATTTTTCCTCATGATACACACCTAATTCCAGTTATTTATTAATTAGCAACATTTTTTGGCCATTTATGTACATGGAAGAAAAGCATTTTAACACTGAACTTTTGACATTTGGGACCTTCCACTAGGGCTGGCCGATAAACTCGAATCTGTAGTTTACATCCACAAAACTATGGATGTAGCATCCACAGCATCACCCACGTTTTTAATTGAGATTTTAATCATCACACAGAATGTGTTTTCACTCAGTTTTTTAGACATTATCATGTTTGCATTAGTCTCTGTCTGGCGTGCCCTGAACCATTTATTTTATTTTCAACAAGAAAATGGGTGGGCCCATCCTACCAAACCATTCCCTTGACCCCTCCTTGAGTTCAAGTGAGTTGACGCAAATGCAGATCGCCATGACATTTTTTGAAAGGGAAATTTACAATCTGCAAATTGAATGCTGCTAAAATAAAAAACATATATTTTTGCAGTTCTTTATTTTCAGTTATGCAAAACTGCTTTTTCACTCTGAAAACTAGATTTTAAGTTTTTTGAAATTCAGAATTTGATTGAGAAATGTTTGTGTTTTAGTTATACGTGAATGATTTCTGTATTCACTTGAGATGATTATGTCAAATATGAAGATATGATTTTATTGGTATAACTTGGAAAGGCCATATATGTGTGTCATTAGGAACCAAACAACCAAATGGTGGTGTGCCTCGTCACTTTACTTCAAGCACTGTATTTAGCGGTCCACTGAACCACATCCACAATTATGAAGGATGACTCGTCATTAAGAACCTTGATCAGTCGAGTACGATGGCCCATTAGTGCACAACACAACTGCAAAAACACAAATGATTTTTATTCATTTTGTTGACTTGCTGTGGTGTTTTTTTTTATTTGCATGTGGTGTGAGCACTTGATTTGCAGTTGTGCTGTGCACTAATGGGCCAATGATCCAACACGAATGCAAAAAAAACAAAATCAACATAAATTTTAATATATTTGAATTTTGATAATTTAAAAGAAATCAACATGAGATAATATACAGCCATCAAAACTGCAATTGTTTAAATTACAAATAAATTAAAGCTGTTTTAAATTGACAACTCAATCTGGACGTTTGATTTTGAGTCAATATTATTTTTACAGGACACCCACAAACTTTTTGGACACCGATGAGTAGCCTGGTTTCAGCTTTGGATCTACTTTTCTCTGATTCTGTTTCAAAGGGACATTAGTCTACGCTACAGTTTTCAGGGAACAATGAAACACATGTTAAAATTTGGCTCGTTTTCAGGGTCTGATGATGAAGACGGAGCGATAAATGAAAAATAAAGCATTCCAGAAAATCATCAGAAGCACTCCAGCTTCTATTAAGCCACCAGCACCAGCACCAGCACTAGCACCAGCCAGATTTCACTTTTCATCGCCGTTTACACAATTACTAGTGTTTTTCCATCAATGGAGTCTAATGAACCTCTAATATAAAGCCATCCCTGACGTTTGCCTGTTATGCTTCACTGCACAGAGCATCCTCAAACCGGAGTAACTAAAATGGAAACTTCAGACTGAGGGCCGTCTGTCTTGATCGATATCCATTTCCTGAGGCGTCCGATTACAGCATAATACAGCCATGAATGCCCATGCTTCAGCAGTCTTTAACCACACTTAGATCTGCACCCCCTCGGCGTCTCAGACGCGGGCCTACGGAGAACCCAGCAAAAATTGCATTAAACAAAACGCTTAGGCCGTTGCGGATCGATCCCCCTCCTCTTCAGCCAGACGGGTGGAGGCTTTCCGGTCTCGTGGTGAAGCGAAGATAAGCATCGTATCTACCATTGATTTCTTCATCTGAGCATTCAGTGGCGTTTTAATCATATTAGAAACTGTCTTCCCTTCACACAATCAAGAAAAACACTAAACTGATGCTGGAGCATCACTTTTTGGTCCTCTGAAAGGAGCTGAGAGATGCCACAATTTGCCGAGGGAGACAGCAGTCTCAATTAGCACAATGCATGCAGAAATAATGGGCTGAGGTCAGATTCATGCGATGCATTGTTGTGAAACTCTGGTTCATTGTTTAAAACAATAGTCAAGTGGTCCCAGTTAAAAGGAAGATGGGAAATTTTCATAGCTACACCTACATTAGGAAGGACTGAACCAATTAAAGGATTTTTGCATACAAAAAAGTATTTGATGATAATAAATAAAAAAGCCTAAATAAATTAGTCTTATGGTCCTGTCCCTTTCAATAATTCAAGGTTCGGATATGTGTAACGGTGCAGAGTAGCTGGACAGCAATAATCAATCTCGAAAATACAAAAGGCGTGTGACCTTTCCGACCTCAGATTACTATATTGTTGTGTTTGTGTCTACGGGATACAAGGCTTTAAAAATAAATGAGCAACAGTTTAAGTTCAACATAGGAACAAAGGGAAACATTTCTTGTGTGATTGATAGGAATGGCTTGGCCTACCCAAAGTTAAGAGCACGACGGACGCCAGGTGATGGAACAATCCGGTCTGAGGATGGGCTTGACATCACATGTCGCCCTGGAGACATTTTACGAACTTCCCAAGCCAAAGAGGTGGGCCTTCAAAAAGAAAAGACGTACACACATTCTTTAAAATAATTGAAATGACCCTTTAATGGTCATAAATCCTGTGGAACCTTTACTAAGTCACTTGGAAGAGGACTTTAGATGCCTCTTTCTCACAGATAGTAAAGATTCTGTAGGGCACTTATGAAGTCTGTGACAAATACATTTCTTAATTAAACTCATTTTGAAGCATACTGCTTGAAAACAATAGACTTGCCCACCAAGACCACCTGGAAGTGTATGTGAGTCGGTGTTGTGACCCCCAATCAGAGCAATATAACCACCTTAGAATCATCAAACATATTAATACTTATGACCTGTTCTGAGCATCTGTTTTTTCCAGCTTCTCTTGCAACTGGATCCAGTCAATCAGAGCTTTGAAATCTCTGACGTAGTTATCCAACATCATCAGCACCTCCTGTACAAGAGAAACGATCATCGGTAGAAACAAATCAGACAACAAGCAAGAATGTTATTTTTATAGGACATTTCGTACACATCGGTAATTCAAAGTGCTTTACAGAGTTTTTTCCAGTGAAAATACTGCAAACACTTGCAGAAAGACAGAAAAAAAAATTACGATGCAATTTAAAACGGTTTCAAAATGTGCAACACATGATGAAAGTAGTGTTGCACAGCATCGGAAAGCCTAGTGCTCAGATAAAGTTGGGGAAAGGATTAGGGTTTTGGGACGTGGCTGTGATTTTACAGGAGCACTTTCCTCTCCATTGTTTGTTTCAGTACGGTTCACCTACTTTGCCTTAGTGTTATGTCAGAGTAAGTGTGTTATCATAGATATACACCCCACAGTTGTTTCACGCCACCCCTTAAAATCATGATATACCCGGTCCTCTACGATCAAAGAGAGGGCTCCTCATTTGACCAAAGGAGATTCAAATTTCTGTGTGTGTACCGTATGAGTTTTTTTAATGGTTCTTTCGATAAACAACACTGTTGTTGTTTGTGATACAATGCCGTTTTATTTCCTTGTGTGATGAAATCAATACCGGAAGCTATGACTTTCTGAGCTCGGTGATCTACAGGGTCCTCATGCATCCACACACACAAAAACCTGGCATCCGATTTGAACGTGAAAAATATCTCCAAGTGATCTAATACATTTTCTAATACACTCCAAGTGATCTAATACAATACCGACTAATCAGAATTTTGAATTAGATTTTTTTTCAATTCAACAGGTCAGTGCCCGACAAATGATTTACACAACATTATCTTATTTGCAGCATATCAAAAATACTGTTGATCAACAAGTTTAAATGAATGTAGAATAAACATCTTAAATAAAGGGAAAATCTATAGGGAAAACATGATTTTAGAACACTTGTGAAATCTAAGTTAGAATATAAAACCGAAGTAAACACTATAATGTTTGGTCATGCGTTTCTGCAGTCAGCTAATAACATCTTAGAAATGACAACATAAAATCATCTTATGGCATAAATTAATCTGGGAAAAAAACTGTCTGTTGCACGCAGATTTTCATTATGTTGTTATCCATTAGCGACTCCTTTTAGAGACAAAGTATAAGAGTGAGCAACTTCGGTTTATCGTGTTATACAAATCGCTCTACCCCCGGTCCACCCGAACTTTTAACAAAAGGTCCATGGGAATATTAATTTGTCATATTGCATCAGATTTCCTGTTACATTAAGTTTTTGATGAAAAAGTAACATTTTATGATGCCAACCAAAGAGTCCGCCAAGTATGCATGAGTTTTAGCTTGTGGAAAACTGGAATAATTTGATGGAAAAACTGCTTTTGTTTCTGATTTTATGTTTTGACTCTGTTCTCACACTTTTGACTCGGGTCCCTTATTCTTTTACATTTGAATGATTATGAAAAGAAACAACCAAAAAACAGGAAGATGTAAGAGTGCAGTATTTGGATTCCACCTTAAAACTTTACTCCTTTTTGTCATGTCAGAGTTTCTCAGGGAAACATCGATTCCATCAGGAAACTTCTCAAATGGAATTTTTCTCATATTAATTTCAAGACAAAGCTCCAAAATAAAAAAAAAAGTTTCCTTTTTTTCAAAACCACCGTCAAAAGCTCTAGCAATTCAGTTTTGGTAAAGCTGCACGACTTTACCTATTTTTCTGTGTGCTCCTTAACATACTTAAATGTATGCAAACAAAGGCACGAGACAGGGAGGGGTGTAATGTGCTCAATTTAAAATTAACATTGACTTTTTATTTATTTGTTATTTTTATCAATCAGCCTTTTCTTCTCTGATTTTACCACACCCACCTTCATTTATTTTTTCTATATAAATTCGACTTTAATGTAATAAAAATGAATGGATTCAATTTTTTTGAAAAATAATATACTTTAAGTACACAAACACACACACACAGAGAGAGAGAGAGAGAGAGAGAGAGAGAGAGAATACAGAGGTGAATACACAATTTCTCCAAAACAGGCTGCTTTTCTGGTCATCAGAGCTCAGACCGGCTGCCATTCATCTCACTGATAAACCGGTGACCCCACCAGCCTGATCCAACCAAGCAAGAGCATTTAAGCCTCCCACGTTGACGTCTCCTTTGTAGCATATCTGCAAGGACAATAAGCACACCACCCCTGACCCCATCCCTTGCAGAATCCCTGAGCAAATTCTCAGGTGAGCCGAATCCCGGACGAGCCCCCGATTCTTGTCCGCACTGAGCGTATGGTGTAAACGGACACCCGGTTGTATCTACTGAACACTGAGCATGCACTGGAGCACATCTCACGCGCACCCCACCCACCTGAAGCACTCCATTCACAAACGCAACAAGAGAAAAAAGCAAAGGACAAGGGCAAAAGAGAGTTCCAGTTCGTTTTCGCCTCAGTGGGCTTCCACAAGAGGTGAGGCTGAAATTACCAATTAGCTTTGCAAAAGAGGGCTGGCAAATCTGATTGAGGCTGTAATCATTTCTAGTTACTGGCAAAGAGTGTGCATCGAATGACGAAATGTTCATTGTCCATCCGATATTTAATCTGTGAGTGCTGTGGGGACTCTAGGGAATCCCTTTGGCTCCAACAAAGACTCTAGAGAGTGTCGGAGGGCCCTGGCAAAAAAAACAGATTAGAACTGTCCGAACACGCCAGACCTACCACAGACTTTTAGGAATCACAACAAAACCTGCCCAAACTACTTTGAAATAACCATTATTTAAAAAAAAAAAAAGTTTGAGCCACAATTAAAGAGAAGAGAAACTTGAACTGTATTCCCAAAATAAAGTTTGTTTAAAGTTAAGAAAAGGTGTGAAAACTATGCTTTAAGTAGAATTCCTTTCTATTTTGAACCCCGTCAGACACAGCAGGATACTGAGCAGAAGATACTGGGTCATAGTCAGCATTCCAGCAAATATTTCAGAAATGTTGTCCCGGTTCTCATTTAAAAGTGCGTTTTAACATGTTGAAAACCAAGAAAACTAGTATATGACGTGTATACAATGATGTTTTACTATTCTGGAGGGTATACATCTAAATTCAATTAAAAAATACCGGTACTTTACGTTCTGGACACATAGGAAGCACATATTCAATTGCTGATCTATCCCCACTCACTTTCCGGTCTCCATCACTAACAAAGATAAAACTTTACACTGAAAATGTGTCAAACGTTCTGTTTGGTTGCAGTACCAAATCTTATCTCACAGAGAGAGCTGTTTGAAACGACAATGCAAACATGCACACCCCTAAGGAAAAAAATCTAAATCACAGCATCACTTTTATAATGAATTACTGAGTTTGTGCTGCAGGAACTTCTTTTTACGATATAATAAACCTTATGGAAATAGAAGCATCTGAGTAGTAAAAAAAAATAGTTTATGTGCATTTAAACAAAAATAGGCATGTGCATGAATTTGACGCCCAAATCAATAGTTCCATTAATATTTTGAAGAGCCTCCTATAACCACAGACAAGTCTCAGGAGTCTGCCAGGAGGGATTTGGCATGGCCATTC
Source organism: Danionella cerebrum (assembly GCA_007224835.1). Taxonomy (NCBI): domain Eukaryota; kingdom Metazoa; phylum Chordata; class Actinopteri; order Cypriniformes; family Danionidae; genus Danionella; species Danionella cerebrum. Next base: position 184,149 of record SRMA01025232.1, on the reverse strand, counting down.
CAGAATATTTAACTTGTGCTTCTGCATGAATTGTTTGGTGGATATTGAACAGTGCTTGGGATCATTGTCTTTCTGAAAAAACAAAACAAAAAACAAACCCAAGTGTAGCTTCAACTTTGAGACTGACTCTTGAGCATCCCCTGTTAGGAATATGCTGCTAATGAGAGGAGTTAAGGTGGACTTTGACAGGTTTGCTTCCAACACAGCCTCCAAAACATGATGGGACCTCCGCCAAATAGACACCTGTAGATACTTGATTCTCTCATAGAACACTGTGATTTTGAGGCTTTGGATGCATATCTACCCTCCTTGTACTGTGACCAAAAACTGCTTTTAGTCTGACCTGACCATTTTTCAATTTTTCTTTTTTTTAATGTTTTCCGGTTGCAAAGCATGCTGGATTGTGGAACGATGAACTTCTATGTCACCTGCAGCCAGATGTTTCTTGAACCCATATCCAAATTCATAACAATGAGTTTATCTTGATTTTTGAGGCAAGTAGCAAGTGGTTTCGAAGTCCCCATGTTACCACTCTGTGAGAAAAAACTTTTGAATTGCCCTTTTTATGATTGCGTCCACCTGTTAAAGAAGACCCAACAAGTGATGCAAAATTTTGTGCCAGTTGTGTATAAATCTTCACAGGGTTACGGGTTGAAGTTTGCTAGAGAGCATTTGGAGGTCCAGAAAAGATTGGCGGACATATGACAAATGTCATATGAAACCAAAATAGAACTTTTTGTTCAAAACTTTTTAAACAAAGACACTAGGATGACTGATCCACGTAAAAGAAAGAATTAATGGAGCCGTGTCCTGAGAAAATTCAAAAGCTATTAGAAAGGGTTAAAAGATGAAACTTGGCTTGGTCTTTCAGCAGTACGATGATACCAAACACATCACCAGGGAAACAACAAAATGGCTTCGTAAGAACATTTCAAGGTCCAAAATACCTGCAACAGTGTGTGAGGGCTTCCAGAAAAAAGTGCATTTAATAAAGTATTCTGTTGAAATTATGTTGGTGATAAAAACACATTTCCACTATAATCTGCAAACAAAAAAAAAATAATAATAAAACCTACAATGTGATTTTATTGGCTCATAGTTGAGAACACATGATAGTATGTATAGTATGTATATAGTATATGTGTATCTTTTTAGGGAGGAGAACAATTGGTGGCCGATTGTAGATTCATCATAAAATATAAATAAATCACTGTAAAGATCATAAAGTCTCAAAGAGGTCCATAAACTGTTGCATATCTCTGTATGATGTTTATTGTTATCTTTGAAGGTGCTGCTGTGAAAATATATTGCCTGTTTTAATAACTTTTGTTTTGAAAGAGCGCAGGTTGTCAGAATGATTAAATGCTTCCCTAATTTGTAACCTTTGCTATTGTTTTCTGAAGTTGCAGCGTGTTCAGCTTCTCTCACGATATCTAACGACTTGGCTTCCATCTCCCAAATCATGACCTAGCTACAAGTTTTACGAGCAGAAACATGCTTATTTTAGTTTGATCTCAGCAGCTTTGATAAAACGCAGAGAGAATTTCAAAACTCGTCCAGATTCCCTCCCTCTTGCTATCATTAATGCATCTTCCTCGCCTCACTCCTCAAGCTTCAAAGGCATCATGTTTATCGTATCATGAGGAAGTCCAGACTACCCAGACTTCCTGCAGCCACAGTGACACAGCTGAGGTGGATCCAGAGATCAGGCTCAGGATCTGCTGCGTGACGGATGATGCTCTGGATTAAGTGGAGGATGACAGGCGAAGCTGCGAAACAGACGTGTGTGTGATTGATGGGTGGGAGTAATTGAGAGGTCCACGGTGCTTTTAGTTAATAGAGGAGTCAGGAGCAGTGAAAGATGTGTCCGGCTGCAGGCCTGTTGATCAGGGCTACTGTGGATCCCAACACAAGGGCATGGTGGAGGTTAACCATGGTCCATGTTGCCGTAAAACAATAGCTGCTACTTACAAATAAATTGGGATAGAAAGTTGGCTTATCTGGTCAAAAACAATGCCCCTTATCAAGATGGTGCTGATTACTTCAATTCATCAGTGCAGCTCATCAGAAGTAACTATAATAGTTTATCTAGCATTAGCACGAGTCAGAGTTACACCCCTTTGCTAACAAACAGTGTCGTTTCCAAATCAGAGCTTGTTTGTAAATGTAAATAAATGCAATCTGCAGAGCGAGACAATGTTGATCCTGAATGTCGTCACTGCATTTGCGCGAAAGCAGTATATGGATTCACTGTTTGTAATAATAACTCAGTTAGGCTCAGTGTTTCGTCTTCAGTTCTGTCCTGTAGACGCAGAAAATGAGTTTCTGTCACGGGTTTACTGCCGAAGACGGCTTAAGAGAAAACAAATCAGAGCAAGTAGTTTATTTGCCGATTTTATCAATACGTGAAAACACCATAACTAGTATTTTTGTCATTTGTGCATGTGTTCCGCGATTCTCTGGTACAATTTTTTCCATGAACTACAAGTCACACAACATAGAATAAATTGTGCATTTTGCCCCCCCCAAAAAACAGGTACAATCTACAGCTTCATATACATAGTCTAAAACTAATGTGCATTGCTTGTGATGTCACTTCCTGTGGGAAACTTTAAGGCTGCATTTAATTTCTCTCCCTTGACCCTACCCCTACTTTAAACTGAGAGGAAGTCCTGCGGCGTGGTGTATTGGTAGTGCACAGGACAAATATGTGCGGTTGCACAGAGCTGACGCGAGTTCGAATCCCGGGGATGCGATGGGACAGTGTCTTTCCCATCCCATCCCATTCTCTCTTCTCCTGATATCCTGTCACTCTCCACTGTCCTATCCGTCAAAAGAAAAAATCATTAAAGGCTACAAAACTGAGAGGAAGGGCAGAAAAAAGCTGCCTATGAATTGGGACACTCCTCCGAAGCCGTATGATCACGTGGGGCCACTTGTAAACATAAAAAATTCTTTTGCAAGTCTACTTCAACTTGATTGTTATTAGGCCAACAATGGTGCAGAATATCTGGAAAACTAGAACATTTTTGCCATTGCGGACCTATTTTTTTTTTTTTACATTATATAAATTTGAACACAAAATAATTTACAAATAACTACACAGAATTTTAATGTGGCAACATAACTTAGATTAGGGTCTGCTGGGAAATACACCTCGATTCTCCGTTTGTGTTTTTACACATCTTTGGAGTGGTATACAGCCATCCCCTTTGTTCAAAAGAATTAGGACACCCCTTCACCTCAGACGAATGTGCAAAAGGAGGGGAAGGGGTGGAATTGGAATACAGCGGTTCTCATTTAAACCGTTTTCTGCAAAGCTAGTTCACCGAATAGCAGGAAAACGCACGAATCCAATTGATGGTAAACCAGTTCATAAGGGTGTATGAACCAAAACGGAAAAAAAAACCTTTAAAAACCAATTCACTGAAACTGATTAAATGTTCAAGTAATCAACGTAAAATTTAACTATATTTAACATTTTGCAGTGACTCTCCGAACACCAGGGTCTAGTTTTATATATATTAGTGTAATATCCTCCAGCCTCTAGTTGGCGCCAATAAAGTTGATAATGAAACATTTAAAAGGAACGTTCTGGTAGAAGAGCTATTTTTATGCTTGAAAAACCTCTGGAAACCAATAAACAGTTCATTTCTGAAATGATCAATTAATTTAAATTTGTACACACAAAAAAAACCTCAAAGAATTAATTTTTAAAAAGTAATATGTGTTTAAAATATTTTGTAAAATACATTCGATTTCGATCACCTTGGATCAAACTGGAAACAAGTGGAGAGCCACCCTGAAATATTTAATGTGGTTCATTGAATATTGTTCTCAACCAAGAAGTCCAAAAATTAGAAGTGTAAGTGGCTGCAGAAATGCTAGGGTACAAATATATGTGCATGCTAATTTTAAAATTATGCATATTTACACAAGCATTTGAAAACGAATTCCCTTCAGAAAATACTGCCTTGTGGCAGCAAGAACCAACATCTTTCTTACCGAAGTGCTAGCAATGCTAACGGATGCTGCGGCCGTGGTAACTCAAACAAGACTTCAGTCAACAAACCAGCCACAAACCGAGCTGCTGTGCTTTCCACTGCGTCCCCAAACCTTGCTCAGCATCACCGGAGATTAAACACCAATCAATTAATGAGAGGCGGCTCTGTAAACCATGACCACAACCTGGCAACATACCTGTCAGGGTAAACAGTGAGAGTGCCTCGAAATGAGCTCCGCCAACTTAAGCAAACCAAGATCAAGAGAACGTCTGGCAACACAAATTTGCTCTTGATCAAACCTGGCCGTGACGAATGGCTCTTGTGATAATTGCATGCTGTGGATTCATCTCTCACAGAGGCTCGATGCAGCATTAGTTTTTTCTTTCAAACAAAAGGGTGAAGTTGAAAAAGAGGTTTGGGACAGCACCTCGACCTCGTACGCAAACACACGCACTGACAGGGAAGGTTGTGGGATGGTGGAGGGCTCCATGTTTACACATGTCATCCATCTCCACTCCCTCCAGAAAGACCCTGGAGAGGCACAGTGATAATTCTCTCACCAAACCCTCTCTGACACAAACCAGAAAACAAAAGGAATGCGAGGAGGAGGAGGAGGAGGAGGAGGAGGAAGGAAAAGTGCAAAAATGCAGTGATTAGCTACCTCTAGTGGACTCAGGCAGCAAAAGCCTGAACCAAAAACAATCAGTTGATCACAAGAAGACTCTTACCTTGCACTCCACCACACTCTGGTCGGATTCACAGGTGACGTAGATCTCGTCCACAGCTCTCCGGAGGTTATCGAACAGGAAGGCCCAGTATCGAGCTCTGAGGTCCACTTTTCTCGGCTGTCGGCTCTTCGTGGGGCTCTTCTCAGATGCTTTGTCCAGGATTGACACCGGAGGGTTTTTACAGTCCAGCGCTAGATTCTGTTAGCAACGCAAGTGATTTTAAGTTTCCTTGCAAAGACAAATTTATCAAGCGATTAAAAACCAACTCAACTTCTCTAAAAAGATCTAAGATACAATTAAACATCCTTTCTCAGGAACACTCCATTATTTTTTTGATAATGAGAGTTGTTTTTTGTTTTTTAATGTATTTAACAAGTTCCAATATCTGACGATAGCCCTGTTGGCATTAGCTTAGCATAGATCATTGAATCCTATCAGACCAGTAGCATTTCACTAAAATGCTTACGTGTGTTTCTATGTTTAAACAAACTTTTTTTGTTTGAAACTCATAGCTTTTACACAGGTGTTGTAAACTTGTTGTATTGTAGAAACTATGCTTCATTTTGATGCAAAAGAACTTTGCTGGTGAAACATGGTCACAAGAAACCTTTTAACTTGTGCTCAATGTAAAAGTACAAGATCTCAAACATTGGTTACTTCCATAACTTTATTGTTGCATCGAGCAAGAGCCAAAGTCTATGGTGACGGACTATGGGGCACAATTATTTGTTTCTTACGCTCTTTTATCAGTTTGTAATTGTGAGATATGTAGAATATTCAATGTAGAATTGCACGGTCTCTGGTGCCATCTAGAGTCCAAAATGAGTCAAATGCAGATCAGAATTTTCTGGTTTAAGCAAGACTAAAATAAACAATTTGGAAAAAGAAATTAAAACAAAGAAGTGTTTGAAATAAGAGCTTCTGGCTTATCAAAGCAATAATTAATTAGTTAAAATATTCATTACTCACAAAATTTATTTTTACATTATATACAGTAAAGTAGAAAACACGAAGTGGGGTTGCTCACTTTCATTGAGGTCGGAACATAAAATGCGGTTATGAGGTAAAAAGGGGTCCTCTCCTCTTTGTGCATCATAATGCAATTTAAGAAAGTTGGAGCTCAGGTCAAATCTCCTATTTAAATAAACTCATAATCATAAATAGACTTATGTGCATATGTAAATTGACTTATGTACTTATGCGACTTTAAAGAGTTATTTTTAGAAGAGCACCGGCTATAATGACCTCACATATACATAATACAGGTTACCTGTGCTGAAGAAACAATCCTTACACTGTTTCTGCTTTAGTAAAACATTTTTGGTCATTTTCAAAAATTTGTTTAGAGTTGATTTAAAATGAATAAAATTTGGTGTAACCACACTCAGGGCGGAGTTCTGATATTGTGGCTCCTCCCACTTCTCTTACATCACTCTCTAGTCTCCAACAAATGCTGCTGTTTCTCAAGACATTGTACATTTTCATGTAAATAAATTTGTCGTCATCTTTTCTTTTTTTTTTTACATTTCAGAAGAACCTTCATTTTTTAGATGAAAAAACTGAAGAGACTTATTTTTTATGTATTTTGCGGCACTTTAAATGACTTTTTCCAATGAATATAAACCTTAAATATCCAATTGATAAACACAAATGGTCAGGACCGAAGCCCTGAGGACATTCACTGTGGGTTTTGTTAACCATCTATGGCCCGGACCAAACAAAACCAGCCACGGTTGCACAGAGATCTGCAGTGCTAGCATTCATTTTTTTTGGAACTCAAGGATCTGAGAAAACACATCAGAAGAAGCAAATGTCACCTGCTTTTTATTCCTGGAGAGCCCGGAGTTCATTCGTTGAGCTCTTGCGCTGCTGTTTCCATGACTCTTTGATTTAGCTGTTGGCCCAAAAACAAAATTAACATTTTTTTAACAGTAGATAAATATTACTCAATTAAACATTAACATAAGAGTGACATTAATGTGATATATAAATGCATAAAGGTTCTCTATTATTGGTTTTAAGGGTTCTCTCTTTTGTCAAACACTTGAGCAGAAGGAATGCATGTGAAAAAATAATAAAACCTACAAAAAAAAAATTGATCCATGCATGCATTTAGATCATGGACAACCTCAAAGAACTATTTTTTTTTATTTTCTATTCCAGAAAGAGAGATATTTCAGTCCAAACATATCAGCAATTATTTAATAATCTAATAAGCAAGATTTATTACATCTTTGATTTATCACTCTGCTATTTTATTGTCTCCAGGGCTTACATCTCAAATCTTTTGGAATAAAAAAAAAAACCTCACCATCCTCCTCTTTGCTCTCTACTGGGACGCTCCATGCGATGAGGTTTCGAGCAGTTCGTCCTTCTTCTGCCACTATCTTCCTCACCTTATCATGACTGTTGGAACGCTGGAAAGATGCCTGCGGAGGCAAAGAGAATGTTTAAACAGTAGGTGCTGGAATAAAAAAATAAAAAATAAAATACCGTGGCTCAGTGCCGTATGCATGCACGTGTATAGAGAATTGTGCAAATGTTTTAGGTGGGTTTAACAAAAATTAATTAAGGTGTGTGTGTGTGAGATCCAGCAGTTGTACCAAAAAGCTAAGGAGTAACATCATCACGTTTGCCATATTTGTAACGTGAAGCCAGTGTTGCCATGGTTATTCATTAAACAGAGCGACTCTTATCGAAAGAAACTAAATCAAACCAAATGTTTCAGGGTTTATTTAGCATTTTTTGCATTTTGTAAATATTTAACCCCCCAAAAATTTAACTGTGACACCTGGTGGAAACTACAATTACAAACAAAATGGCTGCTGCACCCGATGTGACGACACCACCTGCCACTCTATATGGTTCAGAATGATAATTTCCATTTTACTTGAAAAAGTAAAAAAGTGGCACCATACATTTGTCACTTGAAAATATTAGTTGAGTTTGTAAACCTAACATTGTAAACCTTTATTAACTAAATACTAAGGAAAATAGCCAGCGGTCATAGATGCTCTCCTAAACCTCAAAGAAACACACCTTTTCCCTCATGCAAAAGCGTCTGATTGGCCCCAAATGTGTTCTGCAGCAGGACAATGATCCCAAACCTACAGCCAAGGTAATCATTAACTATATTCAGCGTAAAGAACAACCAAAAGTACTAGAAGTGATGGCGCGGCCCCCACAGAGCCCTGATCTCAACATCATTGAGTGTATCTGGATTTACTTGAAGAAACAGAAGGATATGAGACAGTATCATCCTCAGGAGATCTGTGGTTAGTTCTCCAAGATGTTTAGAACAATCTACCCACAGTGTTCCATCAGAAACTGTGTGCAAGTGTAGAAGAATTGCTGTGTGCCAAAGACAAATATTGATTTGATTTTGATAACCTTTTGTTCATTCACAGCATTTTGTTCATTGTTGAAAAAAAAAAACATGTAGTTGCTTTCCATAAAATATCCTTTGTTATGAGGAAAGATACTGTATTGTTTTTTTGCCATTTTGCAGAGTCTTATTTAACAATAAAATGTATATATTTGAAGAACTTCACAGACAACTATTCATATTTTTTATTTATAAATTCCATAGTTTTTTATATTATTTATTTGTAGTGCTCCAATGTGATCCTCAGTCTTAAACAAAACTATTATAAAAATTGTTCTAAAGACTATAAATTACTGTGAAATGTTGAAAGAGATGCAGTTGAGTGGATGAAACTCTGCAAATGTTTTCACCTCAACCAAACTCAACTCTCTAAAATGCACAAGATGATGCACAAATGTAATTAATCATTGTTTTGTTTTTTATTATTGGACATGGGACACCATTATGTAATTAGACATCTGTTCACTCATCGCATAGAGCAATATTCATAAGCATCAGTGATTTTCACTCTTGCATTACTGCGCTCTTCTGTCCTAAGGGTTAAATACACAGCTGACCTACTTAGCCAATGACAACATCCTTCGTTACAGTTTACTCTCCAGAGATCTCAACATAAAAGTGAATCACGAACAAAAATGATAAATAAAATGCAGCAGTACTTGCAACTATTACATAAATTACATTAAACCAGGGACTCGTTTTTGGTGGGTGCAAATAAAACTGTGTAAAAGTGAGAATGGAATGCACGAATGAGAAAGAACTAAGATCATCACCTAATCACCAGCAGTCCCCTTGGCACCCGAGGTCACTAGGGTTAGCTTCTGCAAAGCACTTCTTCAAAAACAGGGGTGACTGGACACAAACTTCCAGAGGTATACGGGCACACTCAGCACTACAAGCCACCGTAGGGGTCGTGTTACAAGCAAATCTAAACTCGCGTGAATGGATATAAAGACAGGAAGAGTGCAAAGGGTACGTACAGAATAGAAGTAGAGTCTGAAAGCAGGTTCCTCATCCATATCCGGCCCTGACATGCTACTGAATTTGCTCATGGCAACCTGTTTGCCCCCTTAGTCGGCATTTTGGCAGCTTGACAGCTGCCCCAAAAATAGCCTTCTCCAAAAGGAACAGTCAGCAGCGAGCCATCCAGACTCTCTCAAGAACAGATTTCATATACAGTGTATTTCCAGATTTTTGACAGAGTATCCTTTGAAGTCTCTCTCCGTTTAGTTCTCTCTCTGTGTGTGCAGTCATGTGCAAATGGCAGGCCGCCCACTCGTCCAGCATGTGCCAGAGGCGGCTACGTGCGAGTGTGTCTGCGCGTCTACACTGGACATGCTACAGATTCTGCGTCCGATTGGAGCTCGCTGGTGCGAAACAAACACTCAGAGGCACGCAGATGTAAATAGATGCAGAAGCAAGATTTGGAACAGCAGGAACCGCAAGGACGACATCGTCAAAAATAAAGAAGATCTTAAAAGGTATGTAACGTCTGGATTATTTGAGCGCTTTTATGAAGCATTTGTGTCTGTGTTCAGTATTCGTGCTGGGAATTTTTACGTACAATAGTTATGATGTTGGCTTGTGGAAGGCAGAAAAATATTCTAAATGCATCGCATCCGAGACCATTTGAGCTACAGCCACCAAACATCGCCAAGACATCCAAACTGGTCTGAATCAGGTTGCTATATCTTTCAGGCCGGTTCCACTAAAGAAATTCTGGGAAATCGCTGACAATGCTGGACCAAGAAGGGGTTAAATATTTACCAGTGACTTATATTGGCCCTTCAAATGGGAAATGACAACAAACATATGCATATATTAAAATAAATATATATTATAATGCCATTATTATGGTCATATAGCAACCTGACTGTTAACCATAGCAACCATTTTTGAGATATCACTACCTCAGCTGGGGAAAATCTGAGGGTTGGTTTATATCACTCATATTGACATGGGGAACTTTGTATGATATCACTGATTTCTCCATAACAACCAAAAATTGTACCTTGGCAACCAATCCATTTTGCTAATGATTTAGCATTCAACTTAATGCAAATCCTTCTCAAGAATACACACAAGAAATGGAATAATTTTGTATTTATTAAAGAAAATACTAGGAATTAGGCAAAATAAATAAAATAAAAAAATGTAAAAGTATATTATGTAAAAATACATAAAGTTCTGATGCATTTAGAAAACTCAAATAAAACAAAGCACAACTGTACTATGTATTTAATTTTAGGCCGCTATGAAATAGAAGTGTTCAGATGAGGAAGAGAGAGAATCTAATTCAAATCAAATGAATATTTGGTGTGACCACCTTTCACCATCAGAACAGCACCAATTCTTCTAGCTACACTTGTACACAGTTTCTGATGGAAGTCAACATAAGAGAAGATAATTCTTTATTAATCCCGAAGGAAATTATTTTTCCAGTGACTGCTTGTATAAAAAAATATAAATCTACAAATACAAAGAAGAAATTTAGAAAATAAAAATAAAATACAATGAACTATAAAACTAGGGTGTACTATAAGGACAGACATACAATAGAATAAATGAAAATATATAGAGAACTAGCAACTATCAACTTTACAGAAAGGTGTTGAATTATTGATATTGCACATGTATGTTATTGCAGATAGGATGTTGGTTGTTCCACATATCTTGGTGGAAAACCACAGATCCTAGCTTTCTCACAACATTTCGGGGGCTATGTGGAGGGCATGCACCACTTTTAATACTTTAGTTCATGCTGAAGAAAGTTCTTAATGGCTTTGGCTGTGTTTTTGGGGTCGTATGTACCAGTCTCCAGTCCAATGGTTAAAATTTTGACTCATCAGTCCAGAAATCCTGCTGTCATGTGTCTGCTTTTCTAATATATACCTATACTTGAGACACTTTCCCTTTTTCCCAGAACAGATGCAAGGCTTTTTAGCTGAGGACCACTTCTAGCCCTTTCTTGGTTGACCACCCAACAAAGACCATTTTCGTGCTTGAGCAGCACATCCTGAAACCTTGTCTCCTTGTAAATTTGTACCTCAATCTTGCCATGACAAGAAGTCGAGTCCTTCTCAACTTCACCTTGGTAGTAGTCTGGCTGTACCTCACTTAGTTTGAAGCCTCCTACACAGATGTTTCTGTTTCAGTTCATGACTGGGTTTTAATATATGTGTGACATTGCTGTTCATCATCTGAGTATAATACTACTATTTCCACGACTTTGTGCAAGTGTAACTTTGAAGGCAAAAGGTGGTTAACACCAAACTTTTATAATATTTTGTTCACTCACTTACAATACGTACATTTATAAAAATAAAGAATCATTATTTGCATTTCTAATTCTTTGTTCACAGCGTTTCTTCACATACGCCTAAAACTTTTGCACATTCAAATAAATGTTGGAGAATTCGAAAAAAAAAACTATAGCATAAGATAATAACTAAATATAAACAAAAACCCCAAAACATACAATTTACCAACAATAATAAAATAAACATTTGAAAAAAATGCATTAATTTTTGTTTAAGAGCATGTCTAATCTAAGTAATTTATTACAGTTTAATTTATTCTTCAATTTAACTGTAGAAACATCTCAAGGATGTCAGTGGAAACAGGGCGCACCAGTCACCAGTAATAATGAGCTTCATAGAAAAGGCTATGAATACTTTTAAATACTGTTACTACTTTTCACGTTATGGGTAAGGTGCAGGTCTGTAAAATTCTGCAAACTGGCACTCTTTATAGATTTCTCATTTTGAGTTTGAGAATCAGCAACAGAAGAGGCTTACCCGTGGTTACATTACTTAATGGCAAATTCTTCGTTTTTTTACAGTAATTCGTCTTTACATTAGTAACCTCTAATGTGAATTACTGTTACCATAGTAACTGAACCGCGACTGACAGCTGCCAGCTTGAATTTTATTTTGGCCATCAAATGCGTGTTTTAAAAGGCTTTACGTTTCCCAACTGTGTTGTTTAGTTGCCGACTCCCTGTGTTTTTTTACACCGCTGTCGTTTGTGGTCACCTTCAGGGCGAGGTTGATGGTCGAATTCCTGCCTTTTCCTCCTCCGTGAGATGAACCTGAGCTGTTGCTAGCCGATCTGTCCCGGCCGTCCCCGACCTGGCCTCCAGAGCGGAGCCCCAGTCGGTGCTGGTGGCCCGCACCGCGGCGCCTACCATCGTGCCGCCCGTCCTTCGACATCAACCCGAACTTGCGACTTCCAGCAGGAAAAACGAACTTTGAAACCAGTGAACGAAATTAAACAGGCCTCCTGTAGTTTTACTCTGAGCTTTCACCCAGACTGTGTGGTGAGCTGCGGGAGAGGGCGCTCCCAAGCGGCCTGGAGGCACTGTTTATTTCAATTGCTTTCTGTGAGGTAAACCATAAACAGACATTTCCCGCCTAAATGATCTTGGTTGACCGTTATATGGCGTTTCAATAATTTTTTTGGTGTTGTATTAATTATACATATGAACATTAAATACATATATGAACACTTTGTATTATTAGTTAAATTTTTCATTTATTTAAAATATACCAAGCAGTCAAATTGATTGATGCATGCTAATGTTAATTGGTTTAACATTACAGTGCTGTATTTAAATTAATATTTTTACTATATTAAAATGTAATTAAGTATTACTGGGAATTGGTCATTAATCAAATACATTGAACAATGTTCATAATTATTTTTTTTTACAAATATTCTCCAAAACACACAAAAACTTGAGTCATGCAAAATAGTTTCTTGTTCAAACGTGTGTTTTAAAAGCAAAAATACATTAATTTGTCATAAATTCAGTTACCACACAGAAAACCAGGCAATTAAAATGATTTCTTTTGATGAAACATTCCATTGCCTTCCCACATGCACGAAAGAATTGTCAGAAAATTAACGTTTTCAGAAAATTAACCAAAAGGTTCCACCTCAGTATAAGATTACACACAAAAACGTAAAAAAATAAATAAAAGACTGAATTATTTTAATCTTCATTTAATGAAGCAAACAGAATCGACTGGTTTAATAACCTCTCGACTAGCTTCCAAAAGTTTGACAATGATATTGTCTAACAGAACTCTGCCCTCTAGAACTGAATTAAGATTGAAGATAAGTACACAGTACTTGTTCCCTTGCAGGTGTGAAGAGAAGCAGAAAACAAAAGATCAAGGCCACTAACAATCAAACATTCATCCCAAAACACAAAGAACAAGACAGTGGAGCGCATCTGGTACAGTAAAATCATGTATTCATGTCGATGGGCATAAAAAACATTGGGATAACACTGAATGAAATGGAAGGTCTACCCTTCAGAGGTAGAGCAGTACATGATCAATCCTAAACATTGCTCTGAGCAGGAAAACAGCTTACAAAACACAGAATATTGCAGATATGCAGTGATTGAAGCTAATTCATGTGCTGGTGCTACAATTACCGGACATTTCAGAAAGAGACAAAGCATTATTTTTTTTTCTTCACAGAAAAGCATTTTTAAAGCACACACAGTATCTTACATTTCAGCTATGCTCATATATATAAAAAAAAACTAAGAAACGTGTAAATTCCCCAAATAAGGAGCAACATGGATAAATGGAAGTAAGCGTTCTGTAACTCAAGAGATTTAACAAACGTGGTGACTGGATACTGGATTACATTTCACCGGATTCTGAAAGAAGGTCAGCGGTTGGGCTATTAAACATAGCAAAAATCTAGAGTACAAAAAGAAAGTAAAAGCAGTAATCTATGGGGAAAAGAAAAGCTAAAAAGGAATGCATGATGACTTAAAACCAAAGAGCAAGTTGTTTAACAAACTTGACGAGAAAAAAAAAATATATACAAATGTTATATACACATATACACACATAGCCGATGTATATATTTTTTTATATTTTCATATTCAACCAGTCAATCTTGCAGTTGAAGTGGAAGGGCAGAGGTTTGCTTTGAGCACCAAAAGGAGTGTCAAGTCCATTTCTGCACACAGCGCTTTGAAACAGCGTCCAAATAAAATCCACTCCAGAGCTAAGATCAAAAAAGGTCTTCGCCATTGCTTCCGTAATTGTGTGTGTGTGTAGGTGTAGAAAAAAAGTATGCATACATTGAGTCATCTGCTTTAAAATATTGTCCATACCCCCCTCCCTTGTTCCCATCAAGAATAAAAGATGCCCGTAGGAAGGCAAGTCTGAAATTGAAATCCTCATGGCAAAGAGTTCTTGTGGCAAATTCTCCTGTCCCCATGTGTCGGTTTCCCGCCGTTTATAAACAGTCAGGTTGGCATCGAGTGTCCGCTTTGTTTGGACATTCAGTCCGGAGGAAGAAGATCGTGCAGGCGAAATCGCTCTCTTATGTGAGGCCGAACATCTTCATTCTGGACGAGATAAAAGAACAGAAATTAGTGTAAACTAGGAATGGCAATCTCAGAATGATGCATTATAGTTTGCTCTAATAAAATACATTTAAAGCACTTTTTTGGTGATGTTTGAAAGCTTTTTTTAGGACTGTAAAAGTGTGCGGCACGGTGGAAACCTTCCAAGTAGAAGGTTGTCTGTTTGAGGCTCATCAGTGACCTTCCTGGAAGGAGTTTTATGTTCTCCCTGTGCTTGCGGGTAATCTGGTATCCCCCTCAATCCCAAAAACATGCGGTTTGGTTAGTTGAATAATCTTAATTCCCCTTAGGTGTGAATGTGTGAGTGAATGTTGCCCTGCGATGGACTGGCGACCTGTCCACGGTGTATACTGACATGGGTTTTAAATTATCCAAGAATTAAAATGTAATAATAATAATAATTTTGCATAACAGAAATCGCCAGCAACGGATTATCTTTTAGGCCACATTGTACAATAAAAGGCACATGAACATATTATAACCAATCCTAAGTAGGTAGAACCAGCTTGAAAATCATCTAAAATACACACACCACATAAGAAAAAAAAGAAAGAAAGAAGACACACGCACCAGTTCTACGAGTTTCTCCAGGAACGGCACCAGCTTCAGGAGCTCGTGGTCATTCTTATCCACAAACCAGCTCTCGATGGGGATGCCATTGGAAAGCTGAAACGATAGCAGCAGTTTTGAGCTTTTCATACAAATAATTCATCTAAGCTCCACACTCACTTCAGCTTCCACAAACCTGGTATGCAAACGCCTGAGGAGAGTTGTCGATGATGACCGTCTTGGAGAGATCTCTTCCCAAGATGTTAAGGTCCTTAATGTAGTTCCCTTGCACACATACGCAGTGCTCACGAAACAATCTATGTCTGATACGAGACAAGAAAGGTGAGAGTATAAACAGATTTTTCTGATTATGCCAGTTTTAAAAAAAGTAAACCAGGCAACCAACCTAACCAGCTGTTTTTTGGGATCCAGGATGTTCAGCAGCTTGTCTGCATACACCTTTTTGGAAGCCGTAAATAGAATAATCTACAGACGAATACAGAACCGTTCATTAAATTGCTAAACATGAGAAAAATCCAGATCAGATTATGGTCACCATCCTATACCTCATATATCTGAGACATACGCTCCAGGAATTCCCTAAAGAACGGCCGCAACCGAACGTACACCTAAACAAAACAGAGAGGACGTCACTAGAACAGAGCTCTGTTCAAAACAATGCAAAGTGAACAGACAAAGCAACAGATGTTAGGTTGGTACCTGGTAAATGACGTCTTGGAAAAGCACAGGGAAGGTCAAAGCAGCATCCTCGAGCTCATTGAGGCTACAATGGACCAGAGTCTCATCCTGGAAGAAACAGAATCATCCAGTTTTTTGGTTAAAAGCAACATTAGGTATTGTTTACATTAAGGTCTGGGATGAAGTAAAAACACCTCAATGCAATTATTTAAATAAATTACTGAATATTTTAGAAACCTCAGACAAGCTGTGAAACAAAAACAGATTTTCAATCCACTCACTAGATCTAAAACGAGGGAGAACTCAGGAGTGCTCCTGGTTTTCAGAGGCAGCGCAGGCTTTCGTGTGAGCTGCTCTTCGGTCAGCGGTGGCACGTGTTTGATGAAGAAATACCTGCGAGACAGACACAAGCTTGCTCATGTGAACTTAACAAATTGACCCATTTCCAGCCATTAAGTGTTGCTTACGGGTCAAAAACTTCCCAGTCCTCTTCATAAGTTCCCTCTGCAGGAGGCGACGGAGGGACGTCTGGGTAATTGCTGTTGGAGCCTACAGCTAACCGCGTCAGAATTTAGATGTTAGTGTCGTTTCAAACATCTTAAACGGGTAAACTTCAGACACTCACCAGTTAAAGGTGGCATATCTGCCTCGGTGACAATCTCTCCTTCCTCTACCGCCGAGTCTATGTGAGGAAGCGTTCTAGGGTTTAGTGCAGGGTCAAAGCCCTGGTCTCGCCCATCGGTGGTAGTGCTGGTGGGGGTTTCCTCAAGCTGCTCCATTTCAAGCTGCTTCACAATCTCTTCCGCTTCCACCGCCTGGCCTGGGGAATCTGAGCCAGCTGTAGCTGGAGGATGACAGAAATCAATCAAAAGAACCTAAAACATGCAACAAAAATCATTGGTTAAACCCTGACATACACTGTTTGGTTGACGATCTTGTTAAGTTGCTGTTTGGCTCAACTACCTACTACGGTCATCCTCTGGTGGAATATCAAATTCATTTTTGTATGTGTATATTTCATACTGTGGTCAACAGTTGGGCCTTTAGCCTGATTATACAGCCTTGAGATTTTAGAGGTTGAAAATCTATATTTTATTTACGTCTACATGCCAAGCTAAACCTTCTGAATGCTCATCGGACTTTAAAGTCATCACAATCCTTGGCCACAACACCACTATTGTCTTCACTATGATTTCTGAACACTTAGAAAGCCAATCCCTGAGACAGCTTTGGTGAATTATAACCATGTTTTCAAATATTTATTAAATTTATCTTTAGACACATTGTTGAGATTGTATAGAAGATGATCAGAGTAGATCCTGAAGTGCATATAACGATGGTACCATTAATACCAGTGTTTGAGCCACATTTCCTCATCAACTGACATGGCCCTTACCATTCTTGTTGGCAGGAGAGAAGAAGCTAAAAACAGGAGAGAAGATGGTTCCCAGGAGGGTGGTGCGAGGTGGACTGCTTGGAGTTTCAACTTTGACCTCCAGCTTCCCATTGGGCTTCACTGGTTTACTCTGAGTGGTCATGGTATCTGAAAGCGAATGACGAGCACGTAAACCAAACAGATCACAGTCTTCATAACCACCTGCATTTGGACAGGACAAAGTGGCCCATTACAGCAGCACGTGTCAAATTTAATTTGTTACAAGGTAGAAAATTACACCACCACTTTAATTTGACTTAAAAACTTAAGTATTTAATATAAACTATGTGTACACTAAAATAAATACCAACATTGTATGAAGTTGAAATTCACTCAACGCTATTTTTATGTATGGCCAAATAACAATGTATTTGTAACATCGAATCCATGTCTGGTGACTTAACAATGTGAGAAATCCCTCAAAAACCTGATGGCGATAGCTCTTCGTAAAAAAAATACATATTAAACTCAAGACATCAATAAATGTTCAATATACAAATACATAATCTGTCTATTGTTTTTATACCATCATCTTCTCCTCAAGAGGATTTGTGTGCACTAGAAATGATCACATAAAATAATATTGAACTGCTATTATTTTGCCATGTTGAACGTCATAAAACAAGGGGAGAGTTCAGTGTCTAATCACAACTTTGGAGAGATGTATTAGTGTTACGTGCACTTTGGCCCCAAGATATTCTATCAGCCTGCGTAAAAATTCATTGACAATTTTACTTATTGAAAGTAAAATAAATTATGTCGTATTACAGTATGAACATGGAAAGAGCACAAAGTCTGTATTTGCAGCAATCTATTTCAGCTGCTTCATTTAACACAAAAAAAGAAATTAAGAAATTCAACGAACTTGCATCAAACACCACTTTTTTTATTCGTTTAATTGTTCCAGACAAAGCAGGAGTGCTTTCTCTGAAACAAAACTGGCCGATGTCGCACGGCACCAACATGGGTCATTGGGTGGGGTAAAAAAAAAAAACTAGCTCTAGTATAAAGGGATATTATTTTAATATTTTATTGTCGTTATCTTGTAGATTGGTCTAAATAGCTGCATAAAAATAACTTCTTTTTTTACCTTGAGCATCCTCAAGCAACCATCTCTGTGGGTGGGAGGCAGTTTACATGGGGAGGGCAGTGGCGTATTGGTGGAGCTACTATGAACCATGGGAGATACTTAATTTTGTTTTTTTTTGCTGTGATTTGTGGAATGGTTTCTTCTGCCATTTTGATTAATCAGTCAGTTCTCCAGTGGTGATGGGGTTTTCTATTTCTGGGGGTTCTTTACAGCACTGTTATTGGAACAGTGGCCAGTTAGGATATTGTTTTTCTAGTTTGGTGTAATAATCAAGGGGAAGTTGTCAATCCCACATTGATCTTTTCAAAGCATCCAATCTAGATCAATTAATTGTTCCGGAGAACAAATAGTGAGGTCATTTGATGAGGAGTCATGCCCTGGATGAAGGTAAGCATGGGATCCATCATTATTACTAATGATCTTTTCTATCAACTTGCCGTTCAGTTGTTTTCATCCTCATATAGGACTATGACAATTGAAGTCCCCCACAAGGAGGATTCATTGAGGTAATTGTTGCACAAGGGTTCAGCTCCTGGCAGGAGACTTTAGCATCAGGGGGGAGATATATTAAGCAGATGAAAATACCTCCATGTAATGACAGGCGGACGGCAACTGCTTGCAGCTTTATTTTTCGTCTGATTTGGCTGTGTGTTAAATCATTTCTGACTAGGGTACTAGAACCACCAGATGAACGCTTGAACAAGTGTATTGAAGGAGTGTGGTTTTAAAGACAAAGAACAACCTGAAGTAAAATATGTTTCTTGAAGACAGAAGGCCCCACCAGCGTGAGAATGTGGAGTGAATAATGCTCTAAAAATTGTAAAACATCTTAAAAGCACTATATAAATTGAATCATTATTATTATAACATCCAAACAGCAGCTCTAATGACTTACAAATCCAAGCAGAAACTTTCCAAACTCACAAGAACTATGGATGCAAGAAGGGTCCTGTGTTAGAATGTAATGTGAGCTGTTAAAATGTGTTATGGCGTTTTAAAAAAGTTAAAGCATGTTCAAATTTGATTGAAATGGCTTTTGCTTTCAGTAAATATGCTGCAAACACAACATATGACAATTTTCTTTTTTAACAGCCTCTAAAGTGTTTTAAATACGTAATAACTTGGAATAGTGCATTTTCAATTTTAGCAATAAGCTGTTTAAATATAACTGGTAGGTTTGTTCAATACAATTTGAAATGTACTCTTAGTAGTTCAGGACATGAGAATTGCGCTGACTTATTTAATATTTTTTAGTCAAATGGAGAGAGAAAAAAAAGCATAATAATTTGGACCGCTGCCTGTTTCTATAGTCAGCTGAGAAGTGCTACTGAATCTTGTGCATCTTCTCAAAGCATGTCAGCTTTAATACCTCCATTAACAGGAGCTTTCCTGCGGGTGCGGGGATTCGCTCTGCTGGGCAGGTTTCCTCCGGTGGGAGTGGATGTGATCAGATTACTGTCAGCATCACAGTCGACACGGCTCCTCTTAGCAGGAGTGCACTGGTCCACCTGACATCACAAGAGAGCTGGTATCATACTGATCTTGTGCTTTGATTAACATTGCATCTTACAAGACATTTCTGACAACTGACAATAATTGACAAAACAAAAGATTAAAAGACTGATCTCATTGGAAACAGCTAAACAATTTAAAGTAGGAGACTGAACTTTTGAAGACCATCAAGAAATGCTAAAAATGGATGGATTTTACCTTGACAGCGTTGCCTCTGATGAACCGTTTGATGGTGGAGAAAATACCAGTCTCTCGCTTCTGCATCTTGCCGTCTTCAGTAGACAATGTGCGTTCCACCTCAGAGTGCTTCCTCTTGGTTTTCCCGGTCCGTGCGGACGGGATGGCGTTCCGCTGCTGAGATGCTTTCCGCACTCTCAGCCTCATTGTCCCAGAAGTCACATGTAAGACTGGCAAAAATGAACAAGGGCTTTTACTTTGGCCAAAGATATTGTTTGGGATTTGTTCACACACAGTCATGTTGGTAATTGTGATTGCTGTGCATGAATTAATGAGTATTTTATTTGGTTACTGCACAAGGATTGCCCTTTTTTAATTTTTTGATATATTCGAAAACAATTATAATAGGAATGTAAACAATTCTGACAAAAAAAAAAACAAACAAACACAGCATTTCTTAAAATAAAAACCCAAATTTATGATGAGACAATTTCCACAAACTTACTTTCTGATTAATTCATAAATCATTATAATATTGGTATTCAGTGTGGATGTACATTACATATGTTATGCATCCTTAACACGTTAATTCCATTAAAAAAAATTGTATAATATATTCATTTCACAAAGACTTCGTTTTTATAACTGACCACTAATGAGAACACTAAAGGCATCATCACAGAAAAGGATAATATTAATTTAGCTAAATGGTTTTTTTTTTTTAGAAATGCTAAAGTTTTTAGAAACTGAAAAGGATGAACTTGTGCAAGGCGTCATTGGTTATCTTTTGGGCAACTGTCAAGTCAGCAGTCATCCCGAAGGTTGTGCAGCCTTTCACTTTATGAATGGAATTAGTTAATTAAACCAATTTTGTCATAGTATTCTACTTATATGTCCAGCACATGTAGATGAAGTAGAGGTTTGGGACTTGTCACAATAATTAACGGCTTTATTAACCAAATTTTTCCTCCAAAAATGCTATATATTAATTAAAAAATAGAAAACACTGATTAATTTAGGTTGAGATATTTATTTAAGTCTGAAACATAATTAGTTTTAATTTAAATACTTCACTATAAAAGAAAACACATCTCAATATAACATGCGTTTTAAAAGCAATGTCTTCCATTGAAATCTTTGGGCTCTTGTGGAGCATGGGAATGTGGAGAAAAAAAAACAACCACAAGATGTGCTTCGGTATATTGAGGTGGGCGGGGGTGAATCATGCCTTCTCGGCTTGTTGAATCTAAACAAACCTACATTGACAATCGCACATATACTATTAACAACGCATTTCATCAACGCGCACACCTTTGTTACAATCTTGAGTCAACAGAAAGACACTATTAGCCAGCATTAGCAGCTGAGAGTCTGTTGTCAGTTCGCGCCTCCAAGATAAAGATGGACGCGCGCGAGTTAGCAAAAGCAATCAATTACTGTTTTTGACATCATAACAATAAAACCACAACAGCTGTTTCAACTAAATATATAGACCCTTTACCTTTAGAACATAATCTGCGTCACCAACATATTTCAAACGTTTAAGTTTAACGGTGATTTTTGAGTTTTCAGAGCGTTTTAATGTCAAAGGCTAACGCTAACAGATGACTTGTTGGCTGTCTCGCGACACTCCGGAGCATGAGCCTGTTATATTCTAAAAGCGCACACGGGAAAATGCCCAAGAGCATTTTAAACATTTGAGAGCGCTATATTTACATAAATAGTTGTATAAACGGGGTTCAAAACAGCGTTCGTCGTCTTCATCTGTAAGAACATGTTCTCACACAGAGGGGGCGAGTCGTGAAGACGCGAGATTTCAAAGCACTGCGACCGTGGCGTAGGGTTAAATATTTATCTTCCATGTGCGAGATCAAAATGTATCGGGATTTATCACTTACATGCCAGGGGCCGCGACGACACGATGCAAAGGTGTTTGTGGATGCGGGTCGGGCGGCTGTCGGGCAGTTTACTGCCGAGCGTGAGTCACGGAGCGACGAAAAGATCTGCTCCAGCTGCTCGGGACGCCATTTCCCGCCTCCTCTCGCTGGGATTCTGGTGAAGGACCCGGATGATGTTTTGAGGCATCGCGCATGCGCATAAAAACGGAGGGAGGCGGCCGCGAAGACGTGTGGATTGTTTACAAATAATCTAGCGGTTGTGTTTTGCTTTTAACGTAATAAAAATATGAAGGACCAAAAATTACTCACGTATAAATACACGCATTGTAAACATATATGCTTAAATCACATTTTTCTGCATTTCAACGAATCTGGATTTTTTTATCTTTTATACACTTATTTACACAAAGTTTGGTTGATGAGTCCATATGCTAATTATTGAGGACAGTCCTAACTTCGATCTAAGCCAGGATTGGTTAAACCATGATTACGTTTGACACTGCTGCTGCTTCCTAGAGACTGATTTAGCTATTATGTAATACTGTTAATCGAAAATGCGTTTTTGAAGATCTAATAGTTTATTAGTCTTTAAATAAAAAAAATGCTATGGTGCTCAGTTGCATTGTTGAGTTTCATTGTTGCTAATGCAAAGGACTTCCCACGTAATTAGCATATTGGCACACATATATAGAATAAATGTGGAAATAATTCAATTTTTGATTTGATAATTTGATGCAATTTACTGTCAACAACAATCCGGACCAACTGTTTATGGCCCGATGGTCTATTGTCACCATGGGGGATGTGGGTGTTTTAATACATACACTTTTCTTAGTTTGAGAGTTCAACTCCTGCACATTTTCCATCAGTTTTTCACCACACTAAAATCAAAACTTAATTTCAAGTCCACAGAAGTAACATGTTGAAAATCACAATGACTAGTTTTTAGACAATTAAAAATAAGTATACATATAGACATTGTATAAAACAGCTAAACATATTTAAAATGTCTTATTTTTCCAGTGGTCCATTTTTATTTAGAAGTTTATTTATTATGAGAGTGGGCATCGTGCTCCTTCTCTTTTGGCTCCCTCTATTTCATTCCCAAATGCATCATGGTTCGGTACGGTCCTGGTCCTCCCCAAAGCCCCCTTCATACAAAGAAAATGAGGAAAGGTTTACTAACTTGTTTCTTAGTATCAAAAGTGCAAATGGCAATCACAATTGGACCAGAACTCACTTGAGCAGTCCGTGCCAGTAGAGATGTGGCATGACATCGGCTTTCATGTGGTACATGATCCTGCTCTCTTTACTCTGGTCTAGGAGGGGAAACGTCTCCAACGGTTGGAGATTATAATCAAACTCTGCCAGGATGACTTTGCTGTACCCGGTGACCAGGGGGCATGAGGTGTAACCATCATACTGCAGCGAAAAAAATAATAAGTTTTAAGTACTTTTATTTATTTTTAATGATTTACAAATGCCTTCAAGTTTAGGTGATTAATCCTTCTTTTCATCATGTTTATCCTCAAACAAACTTACTGCTTTATCTGGAGTCTGTTTCTTCAGGACTCTGCTGACTGTTCGGTCCAGGACTGCAGACTGGGCAGCTGTGGAGGATTACAATCAGATTCTCCTCATTTCATCTCATAGTAGAAAAAAAACACTTAATAACTTGGTAAATAAGTTAAATAACAACTTTTTTTCAGTCGCTGAGACAGTCGCTTTTAAAATGGTACATGTGTAAACCAAAGTGTATCATTTTGGACAGAAGAGTTTGCTAAGTGAATAGAATACCCTTCAATCAAAATATCTCCATTTACTCTACTAAAAATTATCTGCTTAATTCAAAATATGATATTTAGAAAAAAAAAAACATTAGAAACTTGTCAGAACCCAGTCAATTTAACAAACGAGGTGTTTTTTTACTTCATATTTCTCAGAAGAGGTTTTGCATTGATTGTTTTTTTTTTTTTATCCTTACCTACAGCCGCCGCTGTTTTAGAAGTGGGCAGATTGGTACAGTCCCCAATGCCAAACACATTAGCATATGTGTTGTGCTGAAGATTGCTCTTGTTAACATCCAACCAGCCGCTTGAATCCTCCAGCGATGAGCCCTTCAGCACCGCTGGGGGTCCCATCGGCGGGGTCACGTGAAGCATATCATACTAGCATCAGGAATTAAAAGGTATTGAGACACTAATGGCTATACAGCTGCTTAGAGTTTGCTCAACTTTGAATATTAAAGAATATCCCTTTAATTTATATTTTGAAATACCTTGAAAATCTGAGTCTCCCCCGGTTTGTCCAGATTTTCAAACACAGCTTCCTGTTGCTCTGCTCTGACCTCAATGAGGTTGTGTCTGAGGTTTACAGTAAGGTCACGTTCCTTCACAAGCTCCCACAAGGCATCAGCATATTTCTTGACTCCAAACAACACTGGTAACGAGCTGTTGAAAATAATGTTGGCTTTTGATCGTTTTCCTGTCTAAAAACAGAACAAAAGTTTTAAAAAATGGCAATACTGGAGAAATTAAATATACCAAACTTGTATTAAAAAAAAAGAGTTCTTTTTCTAACACGTCCCTCTTCTCATCAATTTTGCGCATTTATGTGAGGGGGATGAGTTTACCAGTTCTTTTTTTATAAAGGGGAAGGTTTGTAGCCCTCTAAACTTAGAGGATATCAGAACCCACACTTTAAACAAAGGGGTGATCACAGCAGATACAGCGGGATCCTGTACATTCGGTGCTTAACCAAAGAACACTTCAAAATTACGAAAACCATCACTGATTTCAGAAAGAGAAACTCACTAATTACATGAACTTTGTCAAAAAAAGTGAAATATTCAATGCCATTGTTCATGACATGTTGAAGGTCGGCCGAATTTGATGCAAAATAAAGGCCATTATCACCATAGAACAAGTTTTTGATATCGTGAGAAGGTGCCACATCATGAAGTCAGTACCTCCACAAAGCTTTTCAGCAGAAGCATCTAGAAATCGTCTACGCTTCATTGACTATGGTCTTCATACAATGCAGTGGCCCAACCCCAGCTAATGACACAGTGGGCCAGATTATCAGACTGTAGAAACATCAAATACTCCAGACTCAGTTCACTCCACATGAAGATCTCCCAATTACTAGGCTGGACTTTTTCTGGAAATCCTCTCAATGCTATTGTTTGTTGGTGCTCATTTTCACACTACACTTTTTTTTTCTTCGACTCTTTGAGACTATGACAGCTTTTTATCAATTACCCTCTATGTGGAGGGTGTCAATGGCTTAATATGTGTAATGTCAGCAGACACCCTTGTGCAACTACCCAGAGACCATTTTCAGGCAACAGCATTCATGGAATAGGATTAAAATATATCGCTCTGTCTGATGAAAACTGAGAAGACCAGCAGAATTACAAAAATAACCTTTCTGAGGAAGGCATCCGAGAGGTACATGATTTTCTGAGGAGCGCCGGCACATTTGATGGGAGTGTTTGGGAAGGTGAACAAAGCATTGCCCTCCTTGAAGTTCTTCAAAGCGTTCCAAGTCTTCTCCACTGTTTTCACAGAGTAGTTTGAACCAATTTTGGGATGTTCAAAACCTTCTGGAAGACCCTTGATCTGTAACGTTTAATTCAAAGATGTAAAATCATCAACAGACATAAAAACAAGATTAAATTAAAATTTTACTTTCAAGTCTGACAGATTGAAACAACTCTGCGGTAGCTCAGCTTTGAAGGGATATGTCTGCAAAATGTTTAACTGTAGTCCCCATTTTCCCATTGTAAAGCAGTTTTTAAAGCTTTTGGGGAGATCTTTTGGGTTAACAACAATAAAAAAAAGGTTTAAAAATCTTCAAAAATCCTATTTGTACAAAATGACACCCTCGCTTTGATGAGCAAAGTTGAATATCCCTTAAATAATAAAACTAGATCACAATACTCAATAAAGCTTGCCTAAAACTATAAACATCACGTCAATCGTACCTTTTCATAGTGGAGTTCAAGCCCAAGAGCCACAATTAGGTAATCATAGGAAATCTGACGGAAAAAGAAAACAGCTTGAAAACATGCAAAAGAAGAACTAGGTTTCATTTCAGCGAGGATTGAGTTGATGCTTTTCATAGGTTTGTTATGAAATAACATCAGGTTTTTCCACTCATGTTTGTGGCACAGTTCTTCACATCACATTTCACATGATTTGTTACGACACACCTTCACGGTTCAAAAAAATCTGCAACATCATCGTATTCAAGATCACGGTGATGCCACAAACATTCAAAGCTGTTGAAATTCAATTCTAGAAAACACTGCAATGCATTAAAGTCATAATTATAATTTTTTTTAAAAAAGGTGCCCAGTTTCTTTAGTACAAAAAGTAACACCTCAACAAATAAAATGTTGCACTTTTTATTTACAAACTCCAAAATCTATTGCATTGAAAGTTTTTTGGGGTAAGCTAATCAGCTTCACAAGGTATTCTTACCTTCTCTCCATCATCCGTCAGGACAGTGTTGTTCTTCGGGTCAAACTCTGCCACTTTTGACCTGACCCACGTCACGCCTGATGGGATCACGCCTGCTGTCGGTCGTCCAGAGGAAGCAACACTTTTAGCTCCTGCACCAACAAGCGTCCATATGGGCTGATAGTAATGCATCTGGGGACATTAGCCTAATGTCAATTGGTCAATTGCTTGGCAACCCAAAATTCCAAGTGAAACTACTGGAAAGTTCTTATGTGCACTCTTCCTAAACTGAAGGTTGTGAAGTATTTTGATTAAAAAAGTACCTCAAACCCATTAATTTTATTTCCCGCTTATCCCCTTTGGGGGGGTCACGAGGGCAACAATCACACCCACACATTTACACCTAAGGAGAATTTCAATTAACCTAACTGCATGTTTTTGGGATAGTGGGGGAAACCGGAGTACCTGGAGGAAACCCACGCAAGCACATGGAGAACATGCCAACTCCTTCCAGGAAGGTCACCGCCGCCCATAGCTTAAACATCATTCATAGCCATTATATTACGTTTAAGTTACAGAACGTGGAATGGTTGATGGTGCTAGATGGGAACAAGCTGCTTGTCTTCCATTTATCCATTAATTTTCTTCACCCTTCTGTGGGTCACAGGGTCTGCTGTTGACTTTCTCCAGCCCTGAACTGGTCCCCAAGGACAGCAAGACATACATGTCCAGTAAGGCTAAAAACGTTGTGCCCTTGCATACCTCACTAGGCTCCACGATAGCCACATTTTCAGCCCCGACCTTTCTCTTCAAGCGTGCAGCCATTGCTATGCCACCGCTGCCACCCCCGAGCACCAGAACCTTGTAGTGGTCTTTAGCAGCCAGACCAGGGCTGGTGTGGATGTGGGAAGTAAAGACCGAAAGCACTCTGCAGGGATTTCTGGAGAGAAGAAGCTGCGGCTGTAATAGAGCTGCCATTCTGGTCAGATCTGTGAAGAAAAATGTAGAAATCAATGCAAAAAAACAAATTGTAACGCGGACATGTTTTTTTTAAACACCATTTTGTTGAGCCGCGGGAAAAGGTTTTTTCACAGCACATTCTGCAATACCTGACCATAACTCCACCTAACAAATTTGTGTCTCCATTTGTGTTGATTCACATATATTCACATGACAGACAGACACCAAGAGTCAAAGTGGTTTTATTTTAGCCTTACATTTTACGCCAATAAAAACAGAAATAGTAACTATGGGCTAATGAGCAGCTTATCTAGGTTTCAGCTCAGTTTTAGTTCTCCAAATAAACTCAATGTACAGCAAAACAGCATAAACCAGATTAATTTTAAGAAAAAAACTATTCCAACTGTATAGATGACTACAGACACTTATTAAAATGTTTTTTTTTTTTCTAAAACATAATTGAAGCTAATGATTTGGAATTTCCCCATCGATTTAAATGAGAAGATGTCGTTTAAAAATCATAGTGTGACTGTATTCAGGGATTTTCCAAAGATGGCTCCAATAAAGGCTAATTCATTTTTTAGATATAAACAAAAAATTACTTCTGAAGCTTTCACATGTTTTTAATCGGCCCATCAGCTCTGTGAAATTCCCAGTTCAAGAGCTCCCTATATGACAGGAATATTCAACAAGAGTTTAGCATGTATGAACTTGCCTTTATCTTCTAAGGGGACTTCTTTTTTAAAGAATGGGTGTTTGATGAAGCTCTATTGTACCTTCCTATCATTCCTTCCACAGGTAAACTAAAGCTGAGTCATGATGCTTGGCATTTTTGTAGATTCGCCCCTGAGCAAAATGATTCACCTAAACAGTAATAATTGTACTAATGTGTGCACTAATCATCTGCTTTCATCACTGGTTTACAACAATGTTATTGATCATATGCCTAAAGTAAGGAATAACCACAGATTTACCCAAAAGGGCAACCTATTGAACTAGATATTTTTAGGTAAGAGGGCCTTACAGTTCATATTTATACCGGTTTTTAAAACGTTTTTTTTTTTTTTTTTGGGGCAGTGCTTGGTATAATTTTTTAGTTAGCTTCTTTTTTTTCAAATATTTTTTCATTAAGTTACAACAAACTTCCACTACTAACCTGAAATTGAACAACAAATACATAGCGTTGAGACAGTGTTGAGACAAAATAAACATCCATACATCCCCCCAAATATAAAAGTCTCCTAAACCTTATAAACGGTTCCAAGCACTTTGCCATTGTGCTTTTTTCTTTTCTAAAACACAAGCCATATCACAGGTCTTGTACTCCCAATGGTTATCCCTTCTGTAATGTTTGTTAAAAAAAATAAAAATATTAACGCTAATATCCCTTTTTGAAACCAACAAATTATATTAGAGATCAAAATAAAACAATGGGTGGGCCGCCTCATTCCTATTTGATTCAAAATAGCCGATGTGATTGGTACACACACTGGTGAGTGCAGACTTTTAAGGGTTAATTTCGAGTTCATGATATTGTTTGTAAAACACAATACAGTATTTTGAGAAATAAAAAAGTAGAGATTAAATTTAAACCAAAGTTTTTCACTGTGCACTTCATAAATGTTACTACAATGAAAACATTGGTCATTTTGGTTTTGTCAATGCGAGCTGCCAAAAACTACCCCAATATCACCTTTACGCTCAATTTAACAACAGAGCTGCCTCCACTAAAGTCTTTTTAAAAATTTCAATTGAGCAAAACATTGGTTTAAAAGCTTTTAGAGTTTTTTTTTTTAGTTACAACAGCTCAGCAAAACGATCATACTGAGTCTTGATGCCTGGCATTTTTCTTTAGATCAGAAAACTTAACATTTTAACATGGGGCTGCAAATCAAGCAAATCAAGTAATCTAAACAAATTCAAGACTTTGAAAGTTTGAAGTTTGATTTAAAATATTAATCGAAACAAATTGCAATAGGTTGCTTAAGCCTTTGTAGCATTTTGAGACATTTCTTGGAAAGCACTTTGACATTTTTAACATATATGAGTCTCAAAAAGCTCAATAGCATAACTTTTCTCAAAATTATGTCACAAAATGCTGTTGGCTAATATTACAAAAACCTACATGCACCAAGAGTTTAGCATGTACGAACTTGCCTTTGTCTTCTCTGGGGACTTATGTTTGAAAAAACAGGATGTTTGATAGAGATCTGTTGTGCCTTGTCTATCATTCCTTCACATCACAGATAAACTACAGCTGAGTCATTTTTGTGGATTTGCCTCTACACAAAATTATTCACCTAAACAGTAATAATTTTGCTACTCTATAGTAACCATATACTATGCATAGCAATAACAAGTTTTACAATAATAGATTTGTATTGATTGTATGCCTATAGTAAACACTTTTACACAGATTTACTCAAAAGGGCAACCAATTGAAATATATTTTTCTATAAGAGCCAGCTCACCTTTCTAAACAATGAAAAAATGCTAATGCTATTTTTTTAGTTCAGAAAACTTACAATTTTATCATGGAGCTGCAAAGCATGCAAAATAAATCAGAACAAATCGAAAGCCAGTTGGTATAACTTTGATAATTTTTTTTTCAAAACTAAGACATTTTTAATTGACCTTCAAAACTAAAAAAATCTATTGCAGTAAGTCTTGATATAAAAGTGTTTTAGTGTGTGCTATCCTGCTAATCCTGAGCCATAATAGAGAAAATTAGCATTAGTACACACAATATAAATATTATTTTGATAAATGTCATGAGACGTACCCCCTCCCCCCCCCCCCAAAGAACATTATTTCTAGACATTATCAACAATCAAACTCCCATATCTTTTTAGGAATGACGTCACAAAATGGAGTTAGCTAACGCTACAAAACTGTATTATAATATTGAAAACACACCATTCAGGTGTTATTTAAACATTATGGACATAATAAAGCATTCAAATACGTAATTTTTTGCTCTCTATATGTAAAATGTGTCAGTGAACATGAGAACTATTCGTTTATTGCAAAAAGAGCCAAAAGTACGTTATTCCAACGTTATTCATTGTGCGCTTCGTAATCGTTGCTACTATTACAAAAATGTAATACGAGACAGAGTAAATAACTTTATCTGACACAAATAAACATTAATATAATACTTTAGCGTGACATAAGATCTTACCAGAGCACAATTGCTAGTTTTAAAGACCTTTACCTGCTTCTGCTGTCAGTTACGCGGCGGTTGGTTCTGGGTGATCAACGTTGTGCGGTTTGTTTTCCTGGTTGACGCACGGGACGTGACGTGATTTTATTAAAAACGGTTCAAAATGATCACTGTCTTTTTAACCCCTCCCGGGCAAATGTTTCTTTAAACATTGTACATGACGTACTAAAGAACTTTGGACGCACGTACACCACGAGGAAATGAAAGTCACGTTAAGCCCTTTACAGTTGTCCGGAAGGTGGCGCCCATGGAAAGTAGCTGTTATCAAACACTAATAACAAACACAGTGCAGTGCTTTTAATAAAACCTTTAAGAGCATATTTTCATAGTCCGGAAAAAATATTAAAGTACATGTTTATACTTAACACGTAATCTTTAAGTTTTCTTTTTTAAATACTTTCATCAATAAAAAAAAAAACTAGGTAAAATTGTAAAAAAAAAAAAAATCCAAATGGTTTTAGTCTTGGTAGATGATTGCATGATTAGTTCGTAAGTTTATATTACTTTATGGCCACTTAAATATTAGATTACTCCTTCAATTTTTTTGCCAAAAACCAAAACAATCACTATGTTTAGGTTTCTGTTTTAGGCCCTCTTCCAGCAATTTCTCACTATAGTAAAAATAACTATTGTATTTTACGATTAAGATAAGATTATTAAAATTGAATAAAGCAGCAATCCATGGGTTGTTTTTTTTTTTTTTTTCAAATTGTCGTAGCAAAGACGTGACTGGAACAGTTTTACCAAATTGAGATTCACAGTAATACAAACATACCACCAACAGCATAGCCCATAGGAATTCTGTGCAAAAACCTTGTCATAAATGGTTTGAAATGTTAAAAACCACATTTTGGGAGCAGTGCAGTAAGTCTTCAGTTTCTCTCTTCTTGAAAAATCAACATTTAATGTGGAATATGTAGGTGTTAAAATATCAACCTCTTTCAACTCTCTTATGGTTCTTTTGATAAATGCGTTATGGTTCTGTCACTGATCATGTGATCTGTCATACTTCTGTCATACATACTGGTGGAAAAGTTGCGGGAGTAGAAAAGAGCAAATATCAAAACACCCACATCCTGATGCCTGATGTGATGCCTGAAAAAGCGTGACTTCACTTGACCATTGGCTTGCAAATATATATATATAAAATCGGAATATGGCAGATGAGTTGAAAAATGCCACCAATTTCCCTATAAAATGAGTAAGTGCTGTTCAGTTCAGTTCCTTTATAACATGTTAAAGCAGTTTAGGTTAATTTGATCTAATCAGATGCATAATGGTTGAGTTGAATGAACACCTCATTTCATTTTAAAGACTAGTAGTGTTAATGTCGATCACTTGATTTTACTGGAACTGTAGATCTTTTGTAAAATTAAAAATCTTTTGAAGAACGCAGCATATTCTAAAAATATAATTGGTTATTAATTAATTAGTTTAATTAACATTGAACCAAATTTTTTTATACAAGCAAGGCTTCAGTGAAAAGCACTGTTTTTCTGCAGAGGAAGAGAGAGGCAGGGGCAGAGATTGAGAGAGAGAGAGAGAGACATATAAAAAGAGAGAAAAAGAAAGAGGAAGAGAGGGAGGGGGAGCGAATGAGAGAGAGAGAGAGAGAGAGAAGATTGATTTCAGTGGAGGTGGTGGTGCGCTCCTGGTGTTTTCTCTTCCAGTCTCCTGCAGCTCCATTCTCCTCCCGGTCTCCGCCGCCGCAGAGCCGTAACTGAATGGATGGAGCATGTTGTCGGTAAGAGCTGAGAGTCTGAGGGGGGGGGGGGGATGCTGAATGAGGAGTTCCAAACCACTGCAGTTATGATTAGATTCTCTGCTCACATTTCACTGTCTGATGGTTGTTTGTGATGATCCCAGGGATCTTATGCTGTTCAATGCTCCATGTTTAAATCACAAGCGTTTGGTACAATGCTTCATAATTGACGCATCACAGCTGGTTGTAAGGTACAACTGAGGTCACTGATCTGGGATTTGTATGTGGTCAGTATTATTGGTATTTGATGGTTTGGTAGCTATTATCACCAACCAAAACTCTTTTGGTTCTTATTTCAAGAAAATGATTCTTATTCAAAGATAAATCATTTTTATAAAGCATTTACCGTAATCCTTTACATCTTAAATTTACAATCTGTCAGCAAGTACGAATCAATTTATCCTGAAAAAAAGATTTTTGCTGAAGTGCTGATGACAAACATTGATGCACGCTCAGTTTGTTCTTTCTAAGACAAATACTGCGAGTGAGTAGAAACATTACTATTCTATGTATTCTCTGCAAAGATGTTATTCATTGCAAGATAAATGTCTATGTTTAAACAACAAACAATAGTTTAGAGATTGGTTAAGGAATAAATGTTATTGTTTTCATACAGAATTTCTCAGAAATCCTAATAAAAAGAAAACATTTTAATAATAAAAAAAGATTAATTATTTTCAAATTAGCCCTGCGATGGACTGGCAACCTGTCCAGGGTATACCCTGCCTCTCGCCCAGTGTGTGCTGGAGATAGGCACCGGCAGACCCCTGTGACCCCAAAAGGGAATAAGCGGGTTGGAAAATGAATGAATTTTCGAATTAAATGTATGCATTTATTCCAACAGTGAAAGAAAACACAGGAGAGTTAATCCAGCTATTTCCGGAATCAGTTAAGATTTTTTTCCCCAGCATGCGTAAGTGCTATCAGAAGAGAAAAATGTGTAGTTTGAAGTTTTTTAATTGGATCTGGAATATTATTTTTACTTTTATTTAACTATTGAAAAGACAAAGGTTCAAATATAAGTGTTTTAAAGCAAAATTCTTCTGATTTTTAAACCATAAATGCTTTGTCCGGTTTGTAGATCTTTCATCATTTATTATCAGACGTTTAGGCAAGGCAAGTTTATAGCACATTTCATACATAACATAATTCAAAGTACTTTAAAACAAGTCATATAATACAATGATTAAAAACTAAAATTAGTTGAAAAAAAATAGTTGTAGTGTAAGTTACTTTTAAATTTTTCCAACTTGAGTTTACTCAACCGAACAGTTGTTTTCTTTTTCGCTTGATTTAAGTAGATTTTACATAGTTGACATATTTGTCAGAGACACAAAAAGTATTTCATAAAAAACTACTCATCGCGGTGAATTCTGGACATCTTACATTTACCGGCAGATAGCACCAGGATCTCTTGAGTTGAGTCTGATGCTCAGCTCCCAGAGGAGCGAGAGTGTTGCTCAGGACTGGATGGGTTTCCTGGCTGCAGATCCACTGGGTCCTCATTAGGAAAATACACCATGTGCTTTATACTTTAAAAACAGCAAGAGTTGTGGCTATCCAATGTCATGAGGAAAAATTTAGTGCAGGTATCTGTATTTTGAGTAAAGAGAGCATAGCTCATTAACTAAATGCTGCAACCTCATGAACGTGGACGCCTTGACGTGTCTCATATGTACTTTTACAGATTGAGGCTGAATCAATGATACATTAAATGAGGTTGTGTTATAATGTTATTTCTGTTCATTATACACTAACTGGTCACTTTATTAGGTACACCTGGCCATTCTCCTCTGACCTCTGGCACAAACAATGCATTTGCTCAGTCACTTAAATCACCTTTCTTCCCCATCCTGATGCTACATCCCGAACTGCATTGAGTTCCTTGTGATTGGATGATTAGGAAATTGTGTTAGCTGGACAGGTGTGCCCAATAAAGTGGCTGGTGAGTGTAGTTATTATACCAAGTGAGTTCAACCACCTGGTTTTTAGTGTGGTTTTAGTGTGGTTTAGTTTCTTCTCTGTGGTGTAAATTACAAGCCTCTCTCATCTTTTTAAGTACAAAACAATGTCATTCCTTAAAAGTCAGTGCTTATCATAGGTCTGGAGTAGGAAAAGGAGACATTCATACTCAGATATGGGATGGATACAAGTTAGGTGGAGAAGGACTAGTGGAGCAGAGGTTTCTGAGAGACACAGGAAGCAGGAGTGAAACCAAGCACCGGTGAGTTAGAAACTGAACTGTGGACAGCTTGTCTGACAGCTTGGAGGTGCAGGAAGGAGTCTTTTAAGGGATTGAGGATGATTGGACTAGGCACCAGTGATTGGGGGTGCCTTCTTGGATGGGAATGTCATCAGGAGTTGTGACTGATTGTTGATTGAGAGTTGGCTGTGTCAGTTCAGAACTAACTGAATCCCTGAAAGCTGACTTTATTTTTTTGGTTCCAGAAAACCCCTTAGGACATGCTGGAGATGTGGCAGTCTGGAAGAGGAACCCTCACACCGGTTAGAAAAGAACACTCAAATTACAATAAAAAACTGATATGATGACAAAAAATATATTATTAAATAACCAATGGAATGATTTGGAATGTTTTCTCACTAACCTATGATCAACTTAACAGCACGAAACAGAACCAACCAGCTAGCCAGCGAGATAGACAACTAAACAATGAGCTAGCCATGCCAGTCAACCAACCAGCTAGCCACCCAACCAACCAGCCAGCCAACCAACCAGCCAGCCAACCAATCAGCTAGCCAGCCAACCAACCAACCAGCGAGCTAGACAACTAAACAATAAGCTAGCCAGCCAATCAACCAGCTAGCCAGCCAGCTAACAAACAGACAGACCAGCAAGCTAACCAGCTGAAGGTTTGAGTCTCCAGAAATTAGCCTAGAACCCTTAATGATGTGGAGAGGATCACATGTCCTCCTAAGATGTGAGAAACCTGGTCTCAACTACAAGACGTGTCTGACCCCGAGGGTTAAGTGGAGAGGCCTACAGCTTAACTTTAGAGCATTTTTCAGATTTTTTTTTTTCCAAGGTCAAATTCGATTATTATCTAAAGGCCACTATTGTTTCCCTGCACTGTAGATATGTACAGCTTGTAACCTTTTCTTTTACTGTAATAGTTTTAAATAGAATGACTCTTTTTGTTTGGATGTGAAATCTGATGCTTTCTCTTGGGCAGTTACTTCTCCCGAAACATAAACCTACGCTGACACCAGGTCACATGATCAACTGTAGACGCCACGGCCAACCACACAATCGGTGTCATATTTTGCACAAACACAAAGAGTCAAGCTCTAAATGCATACTGCTGTTAGCAACAGAACAGAGCCCTGCCATGTGTCTGAGGTCTTGCCGGGTCTTGTTGCCTAGAAACCTTGATGACAGTGTCCTTGAGTGATTGGTGCTGTGCTTTGGTTTCAGTCACACACAAACAAATCAAATTCATTTGAATCAACAGAGAAGTTAATTACTGCGTTAAAGTCACAGAAGCATCGGTTTGTCTTCCTGTGGCATCATTAGATATTGCTGTCCTCTAATGTGCTGGGCCTTGGAGATAACGCAGATGCTGCTGTGTGAGAGAGTTGGGAGGGGGGGGGGGTATTATGGGAAGGTAAGGAAATAGATCTGCCACTGACGTACCTCTTTCACCTTGAGCACATCACAGAGCGTTTCTTGCCGCTGGACGGCATATTCTTACGAATGTTTTTTTCAAAACCACATTTGCCAGATTGGATGGATATAGATTTCATTCGTGAGTGCATTTACTTGGGGGACCATGCAACTGCAGGTAATTTTCAGTTGTGTTTGTGTTGCAATGTTATAAGTGAAAGACGATGTTGTGTGCACACATCAATAATATTCAGAGCATCAACCAAATAATGTGCTGAAGGGTCTGTGAACTGGACGAGAGAAGAAACAACTTTTTAAAACAGGATTAATCTAATAAAAGTAAGGTTTTTAAAATAGGGCAGGCAAGTAATAATTACAAATCCAGCCTATATTATAACCTTAAAAACTAAGGGAAGATAATTATGACTGGTGACGAAAACTGGGCAAATGTTAAATATTTTATGTATTTATTGGGGCTCAATACAGATGCAAGGTATAGTGAAGGATCCTTGTGTTGTGTTTCTTTATCTGTCAATTCAGTATTTTTTTCAGTATTAAAGATATTCTTAAATTGTAAGCTGCTTTTTTAATATCTCAAAGTATGGACAGATATTGCAAACATGAAGCGTAACTTGTGTGTTCATTGAAGCGTCAAATAAATGAATAAGTAATAAATAAAATGTTTTTTTTTTTTATTACTTCTTTGTAAAATTAACTAAAATTAAAAAAGTGCTAATAGCTGTTTTTTATTATTAGATTTTTTTGCGAAGAAAAAAAAAAGTACTTTTCCAGGAGAAATAATGAAATGAAATGACTTCATTGTGGAATTAAGGAACTGTGTGAACAAATATTATTTAGATAGTACTTATTTTTCTTGAAAATTTTGAAATTTTAAGTTTTCTCAACCTTTTTAAAAAGTGTGTGCAAACAGTTAAGTGGTAGTGTCCCTCTGGTTTAATTATAATCCCATGAAAAGTAAAACGATTAATTTAGAGACTCCCTCCTTTAGCTAATTTTCCTCATGGGTGGTTCAATATCCTGCTGAGGGGTCCATTCAAAGAAAAGTAATGGTTGTAGCTTTGGCCACTGGTCAGTCATTCTCAAAATGGTTTTGTTATTATTGCCTGAAACCAACATCTCAACAAAGATTAACGAACAACATGAACGCTTGAGGTGAACACAACCTTCTCTATGTTGTTAGAAGAAAACAGTCCTCAATTACAAATAAAAATATTTAAGCCATCCTTAATTTTATCTTTCTAAAAAGTTTAGAACATAAATCCAATGGCCTTCAAAGTGTGTTTCCCTGTCCATAGAAGTCTTTTGGTTTTTGGTGGTGTTCTAAATATAGAAGTTATGGAAACCTTTGCTGGAGATTTAATGGAGTGTATTAATAAACAAATAAGTAAACAACCATTATTTGTATTTCTCCATTATTCAACCATATTCCCCAAAAGAAAGCAAAGAGCTAACATTCACACTTCTCTTTTACTAACTTTTACAAGTTAATTTAAAGTGAAAGCTCACCTATAAACAAACGCCATTGTGAGTTAATGCAGTTATTGCAATCGATGCCACTGACTTCCACAGAAGGAGGTTGTGCACAGTCCCTGTTTGATTCCCGGAATTCAATGTCTAGCGTGAATTCTTCCTTTAATTTCTCTTGAGTTTGATGCTCACTCAGGCTTTATTTTATTCTGTGCCCCTGAAAGAATGACACTGCACTCGGGCAATGGCTCTGCGATGGCTCTGGATGTTAGTGCCACGGACAGGAGGCTGGAACCCACGCTCCAAAAAATCTGGACAAGGTGAACAATGGGACTCTTACATAATTAGCTGCAATATTCAAGATCTCTTCATTGTTCTCATTTTCCTTCTCTTATTTGCTGAGTGATTTTCACAGACAATTTCAAACAGATGGCTCTTGAGATTACAAGAAGCATTAGCAGCTTTGGAAATTTTAGAGCCAGTTTATGGGTCTTAAAACGTCTCATTAGTTTTTAAAACCCCGGTTAGGCAACAACCAATTATCGCCAATTTTTGCCACTGTGGAAATCTCCTCTAAAATATTGAACTGTACACAACATAAAATTTATTAGGAATTAATTGCTTATTTGTTGACGAGAGTTGAAATGCTTCCATGTTCATTTTGATGAGCTGTTTTTCCTCAATGCATCATTTCTGTTCAACTGCAGAAGAGGAGCGTCATGTTCGAGGCAATGACCGCGACTACAACGAGACGTTCAGCTATGCTGTGAGTTTTAAGCTTAAGTAATGTCATTTTGTAGAAAACATGCCTTATTTGGTTATTAATCTCAAATCTGAACCTCTTAAGGACAATCGCATCAAGACAGCGAAGTACAACATCTTCACCTTCCTGCCGATCAACTTGTTTGAGCAGTTCCAACGTTTCGCCAACGCCTACTTCCTGGTGCTGCTGATACTGCAGGTTTAAACCATTTCAAAACCCTGAAAATTCTTTAAGTAGTCTACTTCCAAAAGGTAGAGTTTGTTTGCGTTTCATAGATAGTTTGCTGAAGAATGGGATTATATAATAAGAGAGAAGAGTTCTGAAAGTTAGCGAAGCCCTCTCTTCTCCTCTCGGAACAGCTAAGCTCAGTATTTTGTCAATTTCAGATGTTTCTCTCAAATTACACTTTAGCTGATTTGGAAAGGGCATGTAAATTATGACATCATCAGTGACGTCATACGTGTGTTCTTGTGTGTCTCAGTTAATTCCAGAAATCTCCTCTCTCTCCTGGTTCACCACCATCGTGCCTTTGGTGATGGTTCTGGCGATCACAGCGGTCAAAGACGCCACGGATGATTATGTGAGACTCTGTTTTTGTCGTCTTTATCTGTAAACAAGGCTTTTCTTTTTTTTACCGTGTCCTGTCCTGCTCAAAAGCCATCACATGGGGGAGTAGATGCTTCGCTGAGTTGGACAGTTTTGTTATCTCCAGAGGAGTAAAACACCTGGTGTGGTGTTTCCTCCTCTGGATTGAAGCAGTGAATGTATGTAGATATTAATTATTTGTATTTCCCACAGACCAGCTTACATTAATTGTGTCAGGACAAGGCGGTGTTAGACGGAAAGGGGGAGGGGATAAGGGATTGGAGAAGCTGAGGGGGAAAGGTTAAGGAGTGAGAAGAATAGGAAGAATACCTACCTTACATGCCATGTATGTTTGTTATAGTTCATGCTGTCCAGTTTTGTAGTTTGTACATACATGTTTAAATATACATACACACAGTCAATGAACTATGCGGGATAATAATGAGGTTGTACAGTTTATAAAACAAATCTGCTACATGGGAGGGTTTATATAATACAGATGAAAGATCACAAATGGTGAGAGGACAGAAACGTACGAGCAACGTACGTTTCATCTCTATATCATCTCTATTTTTCTATGACCTAGAAACAAGGCATTGCTTACAATCAAGTGTGTATGTAGGTGCTCAAAAACAAAAAACACCCATCATCCAACCAATAAACATTTTGATATAAAATTTGTAAATTTTCTCTAATTATAGCCTCTGCATAAACCCTAATTTTGGAAGCTGTTTAGCTGCCGATAGGTCTGCTAATGGCTTTAGCATCAATGGTACTTTCTTTTGCATTTTGTGACAGCAGAAGGCTTCAATTTGGTGTAAAATGGCCTTAAAAGTGCTTTGTTAGCAGCTAATCATAAATGGACAAACGATGAACCGATGCAGGATGTGGAGTCAGCAAAGTGGATGAAATTTTTAAGATTAATACAGCAAAATAAACAAATGTCATGAAAAAAACCCATCCTCACACAGTTGACTTTATTGGTGTGTGCTTTGAACCCGATGACTTGTGGCCAGAAACATTTTGATTTAGATTCAGTTCAATTGATTCAGTGTTTCAATATGTTTCCTAATAAAAGCCCAAATCTTCTACAATGTGCTAAAACCACACATTAGGTCGACGAGGCTTGGAAATATAAACATTTTTCTGTAATACTCAAGGAACTCGGACTCTTTTGGTATGTTTTCCGGGGGTGACATGGGAATGATTTCACACAGATAAACCCAAAACTGCTGATTAAAAGATTAAAAATGATAAAACTCAACTTATGCGCCATGAGAAGCATTTTCTAAAGCAAGTGGAGTGTTGCTTTAATTGCATTTAAGGAAACATTGTTAATTTGTAAGCCACCGGTTGCAGGCTCACTTTATCCAAGTGTAGCTCCTGAGGAAAAGGCTCTTCAGGGAACAGTTCAGTTGCTCAATCCCAATCAATGGCAGTTTAACTAGCAATTTTAACTTTATTACTACCGTAGTTAATCATAAAAAGAGGATTATGACCCTTTCAAGTCTTTGAAAATAACCACCAGGTATCTTGAAATGGTGCTCTGTTTTATTTTGTTTTAGTTTCGACATAAGAGCGATCAGCAAGTGAACAGCCGCAAGTCTCAGGTACTCATCAGAGGAAAGTAAGTGCATTAATGCATCGATTCCACGGCATATCTACATGAATCTGAATTATTCATGACCTTTTCTAGAGAGTGAATAACAATGTATGTCTGTTTCAGGTTGCAGAGTGAAAAATGGATGAATGTAAGGGTTGGAGACATCATTAAACTTGAAAACAACCAGTTTGTTGCCGTAAGTGTGTATTTCATCAACATATTTGATACCATACATAACTTTTTTATTACTGTTATAATTTTAAAATATATTTTAGATATATTTTTTGTGTTTGTTTTAAATATTTATAATATTACATGTAAACATGGCTAAAATGTAATTGTTATTATTTATTAAAATAGTTATTTAATATTAAATAGATATTTTGTCAATACTCCTCTCTTTCCTCAATCACTTCCTGTCAAAATAAAGGTGTATTACCCCAAACATAAATATATATATATATAAAAAATTACATTTTAGTACTGTGGTTTGTAGGATAATTCTATTTATATTTTATAACAAATAAAACAATAACAAATAAAGTGTTGTAACTATTGATATCGTTGAATAAATACGTAAAAATAAAAAATAGATAAAACTTTTTTCATGCATTAAAATACATACATACTTTGTTTTTATAATATTATCTAATGACATAAATTAACATTTTTTAAATATTAATGATAGTTATGTAAAAATTAAACAGACACTTCCTGATTAATTAAATAACCAACAAGATAAAATAAATATAAAGTATTTTCTAACAAAAATAAAAAATAGGTACATTTCTATAAATGTTTATAATATTACATAGACTAAATAAAATAGTTATTATGTATTTTAAAATATGTAAATAGTATTAAATGAACCTTTCCTGACCATACCACTCAATCTCCATTGACTTCCTGTAAAAATAATGGTTTGTCAAAAATAAATAGCTATATAAAAAATGTAATATGTGAAATAAAGACATCTTAAGAAACAAAAGAGTTATTATATATTCAAATAGTTATAGAATTGTTTTTTTTTGTATTGCATAAAACACGAATAATGGTACTTTCTTTTGTTTTAAATAAATAATCCTGAATCGAACTGGAAGAGCTGAAATGTTTTCTCAAATAGATTAACAATAATTGCAAAATGCAGTCAAACTGGCGTGATACGTTTGCTTTTAAAGCTTCGTTTCTCCGACAGGCTGACCTTCTCCTCCTCTCCAGCAGTGAGCCCTATGGACTGTGCTATATCGAGACTGCAGAGCTTGATGGGTGAGTTGTTTGCTCTGAATAGTGTCTTGCACAACTAACACCAGCTGTGTCTCAATTCACAGGCTGCAGCCTCAATAATGTTGACCAACCTGCAGCAGTTGGGTTAATTCTACGAATGCAGCTGTCGGTTATCACTTGAAAAATGGCAATATCACGTATATGCACACTCATCCCAACTAGCAATGAGAAGATATAAGTAGTATGTAATAGCAGCAGCACCAGCTACCAGCTCTCACACATAGACTTTATGAAAGTATGTTGTTTCAGAAGCAGAAGTGTATGTCTACGTCATTCAGATTAATTGAGACTCTTCAATAAGTGTCAAACACTCAATGTGATTTATGATGATAAAGCATTGAGATCCTGACACGAACACGAGCT
Organism: Danionella cerebrum; assembly: GCA_007224835.1. NCBI lineage: Eukaryota > Metazoa > Chordata > Actinopteri > Cypriniformes > Danionidae > Danionella > Danionella cerebrum. Next base: position 142,162 of record SRMA01025232.1, on the reverse strand, counting down.
TGTTTCATGCTATGGATTTTTTTCCCGACAGCGAAACCAACCTGAAGGTGCGGCAAGCCTTGACTATAACCTCAGACCTCGGCGACGATGTTGCCAAGCTTGCAGACTTTAATGGTAAGCCTTCATTCACGATCCTGATTAATGCAGAATCAACAGAAACGAGCTCCAGTCGACAGCGGTGAACAAACTCACTTATTACAGTGGCATTGATTCTATTGATCTCTCTCATGGAGCTTTGCATGCTTGTGCATATTTTTTTACAAGCTTTTGCAGGGCAATTGTAATACGTTTTACTTCGGGTTACAGTTCTGTTTACATAGAGTTAAGTCAGTTTATTACGTCTCAACATAAAACATTTCTATTCAGTTTTATATGTATTCAGTCAGCACAGCATTGGTACATCATGTACGAGCCCAACATGGCCTGGTGGAGGTGCTATAAATTTAATGTAGCACAGTATCAACTTGGCTACAACTTGGATCAGTCATGGCCTATGTGTGGCCCTTGTCTGTAGTTCAGACTTCATCCAGTCACGTACTCACATACTCTAATTCCTTGTGGTACATGTGCCATGCAAAGGCTGGTTATTGGGCCAGATATTAATTGCTGTGCAGGTCACTGTGTACAAGCAATAGGGATAACCGTACCTCGGAGAGGATTGTGAAACAAAACCCCTTCAAAAATGTGTAGTAGACTCAGTGAGGAGTGAGATTCAGTGATTCAGTGAGATCCAGACTTAAGAACCACCACACACCAGGTGTCTTCAGTATGGAACCTTTTCACAGTATTTTAATTTTCAATAGTCAAAATGAAAAATAAAATAATAAACAACTGAACTATATCTGTCTGTGAAATGAACGTATACATTATGTAACAGTCATCTAAACGGATTTGCTAAAAACTCGATGGAATTATTTGTTTGTGGAATTCTAATTATATGAGCAGCACCTGTATATACATGTAAATGCACAATTACAGTGCAGTACTGTTTATGAAATTAAATGTGAATGCATTACACTATATTTAATGAACATCAACTTTGTCCTCTTTTTCCATGATGCCTGTGGCCGTGTCCCTAGGGGAAGTCACCTCGGAACCTCCCAACAACAAACTGGACAAGTTCACTGGGACTCTGTACTGGAAAGATAACAAGTACCCCCTGGACAACGAGAAAATGCTCTTGAGGGGATGTGTGCTTCGTAATACAGACTGGTGCTTCGGCTTGGTTATATTTGCTGGTACAATAATCTTTCATTAACAAACAACCTTGAGTAAATGTCTTTTTCTAACAGCTCTCAACCTTAAGCTGCTCTTACTGTGCTCTCAGTTCTCTTCATATTCCCCAGAAGCAAACTAAAGCTCTTAGAGTCCAATATGGCAGATTTTATTTAGAATTTAAAGCTCTGCAAACAAATAATTTTCCAAATCTAATGTACAATCATCACACTTTTGTATGAAACAGCATACCGGAGAGATTTTACTGAGATCATTTTCTTATACTCAGAGATGTGAGGATTTTTATGCCTTTTCATTAGGACTCCAAACAAAATTGATGCAGAACTGTGGGAGGACGAAGTTCAAAAGGACCAGCATCGATAAACTGATGAACACGTTAGTGCTGTGGGTGAGTGGGCCCTGTGGCATGCTGGGATTGACTCAGAAAATGCACTCCATGTAGTCATGCCTTGAAAAGAGCAGATATTGTCATTGTAAAGTGCCTTGAATGTCTATCCCTTCCCCAACAACTAGCCCTTACTCCTTCCCAACACCTACCCCTTTTCCCTTTACCTTTTCCACTCCCCCCTCCCCTACACCTACCCTTTCGCCAACGTTTACCCCTTCCCCAACAACTACCCCTTACTCCTTCCAGACACATACGCTTTTCCCTTTACCTTTTTTCCTACACCTACCTCCTACCACTTTCCCTACACCTATACTATACCTCTTACCCTACAGCTACCCCCTTCCCGTATCCCTTCCCCGACCCCGACCCCTTCTCCCCATACACCCACAACTTTCCCTACATCTACCCATTAGCCCTTCTCTGACACCTACCCATTGTTCCTTCACCTTTTCCCAATACACCTCCACCTAAACTTTACGCCTACTCTTCATATCCTCCCCTACCCAAATGACACAATTATTTGGATTTCCCAGATATTTGGGTTCCTCATCTGTATGGGGATCATCCTGGCCATTGGAAACACTATTTGGGAGCAGAATGTGGGAAGCAGCTTCTGGGCGTATCTTCAGTGGAAGGAGCTCACCCTCAGTGCAATCTTCTCTGGCTTCCTTACCTTCTGGTCCTACATAATCATCCTTAACACTGTTGTACCCATTTCATTGTATGTAAGGTAGGTCAGATCATCATCGATTTGTTTCTGATGTAAGCTTGGTTTGTGCAAAGTTCTGGAGAAAGCAAATCCCAAAATCAAGAAATTTTGAAGCTGGTTCAATGCGTGGGACAAGTTTGTTGAGCTTTCCTTTTGCGTTACAGTGTAGAAGTCCTGCGTCTGGGCCATAGCTATTTTATAAACTGGGACAGACGGATGTACTACAGTCGTAAGGACACCCCCGCTGAGGCACGGACAACAACCCTTAATGAGGAGCTAGGACAAGTGGAGTTTATCTTCTCAGATAAAACCGGCACGCTGACCCAGAACATCATGGTATTCAACAAATGTTCCATCAACGGGAAAACCTACGGTACACCTAGCTTTATTTCTGAAAGTGACGACCAGCATTGTTGTTCTGACCTTCTTTTCTCAGATAATGAAGTAAAATAAATCTGTTGAGTAACAGAAACCAACCCACATACTTCTATGATTCTCAAAAATCAGAGATTTTCATGATGACAGAAAAGTTTACCAAATTGCTATGGTAATCCTTTTTGGTTTGCCATGGTAATCAGTGACATAATTTAATGTTCATTATAAGTTGAAACCAACCCCCTTATCTCTATTGTTTATCAAATCTGAGATATTCGGAAAATTTGGTTGCCAAGGTACACCGTTTGGTTTAATGTTTATGTTATTGTTTAATGTTTAAATAAAGATGAATTAAATTGAAAGAAGTAATGCCGGAACTGAATGAACAGTGCTTCAAAAGCTTTCTAACACAAAGTATGTGTTTATTTATTGATGCTGAGTGTTTTGGTCTCCCAGGTGATGTTTATGATGAGTTTGGGCATAAAGTGGATATCACAGAGGTATGCTTTGTGTTTTCGTCCAGATCTTGTGAAGTACTTGGCACTCACCTGTGACTCAAACTTTTGCAGAAAACCCCTTGTGTTGATTTCTCCTTCAACCCACTGATGGACAGGAAGTTTCGTTTCCATGACAGCAGCCTGGTGGAAGCCATTAAACTGGACGAGTCGCTGGTGCAGGAGTTCTTCCGTCTGCTGGCGCTCTGTCACACTGTCATGCCAGAAGAGAGAAACGAGGGTAAAGTGTGCCGCGAACATTATAAACATCTTGACCTGCCAAGAGATTTGTTGATTGTAATTGATTGAAATGGTCTGCTGAAGGTGAGCTGGTGTATCAGGCTCAGTCTCCGGATGAAGGAGCATTGGTGACCGCTGCTCGCAATTTTGGCTTTGTGTTTCGATCCAGAACTCCAGAAACCATCACGCTGTATGAAATGGGTCTGGCAGTGACCTACCAGCTCCTCGCCATTTTAGACTTCAATAATGTCCGGAAGAGAATGAGCGTCATTGGTGAGTTCTCTTCATTTACTTCTTATTTAGTTGAATGGTGTACTAGAATAAGCAACAGTGAATACCTGTGGATAGTAAGCAAATGGTTGTATTCCTGTGATTATTGGAGTGAAGCCTGAATTCCGGAAAGGTTTTCAAAATAGGTGGTCAAAAAGAAAAAGCATTAAGTCATAAACCATTCTTAACTGAACATGAGGGTTTTATCTAAAATACTGACTCTTCAAGTGTCTTTGGGCATCTTTGAAGAAGTCTGAAACTAGGAAGTAAACAGGAAGTAGCATGAATAAGGGACATGTGCAAATGTGAGTGCTTATAAAGGAAAACCAAGATGGCATTGCAAATATCCACCTCTATATAGCAATCAAAATAGCTAAATAATTAAATGAATAAAGTCTCAGCTTTTGTGACAAGGGTGTACCATACCAGTACTTTGGGTTAGAAAAATGTCACATCGCTTGCAGATGCCAGCTAAAGCTCATCCTGCAAAACAACTAAAACATTTTGAAATCAATGAGATCATGTGCCCAAGACTAAATCAACATTCTTGAATTTTAGCAGTGTCAGAATCAGCACTGTTGGAACCTGTTCAGGAAATGCTAAATTACCAAACTTTGTTTTAGGTACACACAAATATATATATATATTTGTTGATAAAGGTACACTCCCCAAATTATCCACGGATAGAAAAAAAAAAGAATCCGCTGAAACAATTGAGCTTGTCTTTGAAACTACAAAAGGATAGACCGCAGGTTTTTGAACCTCTTTGCTTTGAAAAATCGACTCTTGTTAATCGGCAATTAGACCCAACCATGAGGTAAAGATGAGGGACTAAGATCAGCTGTGCATCATGATCAGATGAGTCTCATGGGAAATGTAATCTGGCTCTGAGATAACCTCTTATCTTTTTATCGAATCTTTGTGGTTGTCTGTATCATTCACTTGATTTAGCAAAAGAAAGAGCCTATCTGCTACAACTTGTCGATGATATCCTCTCAGATTGTATTTTGCAAGAACCCATCACCCTTTTCAATATTGTATTATTCATGATAATCAATAGATGGACTCTGTGCTGCTTTACTGTAGACTCTGTTTTCACGAGCAGCACTCTCATATCTTGTTTCGTCCGCAGTGAGGAACCCAAAGGGCCAGTTAAAGCTTTACTCAAAAGGAGCCGATACGATCCTCTTCGAGCGGCTGGATCCATCAAATGAAGAGCTGATGTTTACTACCTCGGAGCACCTTAATGTAAGTGTCTTTTAATGTTGCAGAAAGAAGGCTCTCGACTGGATAGAGACGACAACTGTGACTATCTTCTAGAGAAATCTCTGCTGCAGTGTAATTGAGTTTCAAGGTGAACAGTAAATATATCCCTGCGCTCAATGACTGTGTGGCAGGAGTTCGCCGGGGAGGGCTTGAGAACATTAGCGCTGGCCTACAAAGACCTTGATGAAGATGTGTTTGATGAATGGATGAAGAAGCTGCTGTTTGCCAGCACTGCTCTGGAGAACAGAGAGGAGAGACTTGGAGATCTGTATGAGGAGATAGAGCAGGGCATGATGGTAATGATCTGAGGAGTTATTTTGATCTTTAGTGAAGGTGATGTTTGAAAATCCATTTCGCTCTGTCCAACAACCATCCCTCCATCCATCCACTCATCGATCTTCCCATATGTTTGTCTATACACCAATCCATATATTAATCTGGCTGTCCACTCTGCTATACACCCATCCATCCATCTGTGCATCTGTCTGTCCACTCTTATCCATCCCTCCATGTTTATGTCTGTTTAGCCATCCATCCATCCATCCATCCATCCACCCTGTTATCCATTCTTCCCAGTGTATGACTGTTTATCCATCTGGCCATCCATCCATCCATCAATCCACCTGTTGGTCTGTTTCTCCATCCATCTGCAAATATATCTCTATTTTGGCATCTGTATTTCCTTCTAAGCCTATATACCCCTGTCTATTTGTCTTACTCTTTCTTTATCTCGACATCTTTATATTTGATTCTCTCTCTCTGTCTGTCTCTCTCTCCTTTCTTGCATTTGTGTATCTTTAAGGTATGTCTCACCCTCTCTCTCTCTCTCTTTTTCTATTTATGTCTGCCACTCTCTCTCTCTGACCATCTGTTCTTTAGTCTTTCAGGAACCCTCCTCACAGATCTAGTCCGTAGCCAATATCTGCACTCATCTCTTGTTGTGTTTGAAAACAGAGTTTCTAGTTTTGATTTAACCCTGGCTTTGATGTTTCTCAAGCTGCTTGGAGCCACAGCTATTGAGGACAAACTTCAGGAAGGCGTCCCAGAGACCATCGCCTGCCTGACCCTGGCCAATATCAAGATATGGGTACTGACCGGAGACAAACTTGGTAGCTTCAGCTAATCAGAGCTCCTTTAGTCTCCTCCTGAACAGTTAGTAAACATTATCCTGAAGATTAATCCATACTGTGTGTGCAGAGACGGCAATGAACATTGGCTACTCCTGCAACATGCTTCGAGACGACATGAACGAGGTCTTTATCATCTCAGGTCACACCATGCTAGAGGTGCAACAAGAGCTCAGGTAACCTTCAACTATTTGTTGAAACATGTCAGCCACTCATTACTTAATATATAAATAATTAGTTCATAAAGCCACCATTTCAAAAAAGTCCAAAGAGGATATGCAAACTCTAATTCAAACCTGGAATCCTTAGAGTTATTGCACTGTATTTGTATAAAGCAATCCTTCCCACTATGCGAAAACCTATTGTGCTGGGGGGATGAAAGGGGCTTCCCCAATTAAAGAGCAATGACTCTGGGGGGAAGGGATTTTCCCAGGGCATCCCCAACTGTATTTTTTAAAAATCCTGCCATATTTGAGCATCTAAAATATGTTTTGCTACCATACACGTGAAAATGAACAATGACTTTTATTGTAAATAAAAATGGATTTCCCTTTTCCTTTGTGCTCAGAGCAGCTAAGGAGAGAATCATGGGACCCAGCAGAGAGAAAATCACGGCTGACCCAGACACGGAAAAGACAGACTTCAGTGACTCCAGTGTCTTTGAAGAAACCATCATCTCAGAGTACGCTTTAATCATCAATGGACACAGTCTGGTAAGTGCTTCAGAGTTTAACTGAATGATGTGTTGCTAAGCTACCAACGTTAATGATTGTTTTGAGGTGAAATGCGTCTAAAATGGATAAAAAATTGTCTTTGAAGAAAGAAAATTACTAAATTGTTTAACAATCAGTGAGCTCAGGTTCACAACTGTATTTACCTTTACAAGTTTGGTCTTATCCACCTTTGTGTTTTCAATGTAGTTTGTAATTAGCTTTAAATTGCACAGAGAAGCTTATAGTTGCACCGTAACTGCAACCTCAACAAATGCACAACCATGCAATGGGAGTTATTCTGGGTGTTTCTAGCAAGATTAAATGTTATGAGAGACTATGACTTATTAAGGCCTCTACACACCAAAGTTTTGTGCGACAATGCACCTCGATCAAAAGCCATGGGTGCCAATGAGAAGTCACACAACTGACCAAACGAGTGGTGCGAGTAGTTTCCGTTTTTCGCAACGACGACCAATGAAAGCTGGCTGTTTTGATGACATGAGTAGGATGTAAAAGAGCCACTCGGTGCAGTGTTGCAAACTCAGTGACTGTATCAATAGATTTAGTGACTTTTCAGGCCGCCTAGCGACTTTTTAAGAATCCTAGTGACTAGCGACAAATCTAGCAACTTTTTTTCATTCTGGCTGAGGGGCTCTTCAGATGGATCTGAATTCGAATCGGTGTGTAGAGGCCTTTACATGTCAACTTAAAGGAACCTTTCACTTTTGTCGCCAGTGGCTCATTTTCCACTTTACTTTAAACCAAACTTAAATGGATTAGTACAACACTGACCTGTGTATTTTGTGTGCAGGCTCATGCTCTGGAGGCGGAGCTTGAGCAAATCCTGGTGGGTGTTGCCTGTCTTTGTAAGACGGTCATCTGCTGTCGGGTCACTCCTCTGCAGAAAGCTCAGGTAGTGGAACTCATCAAGAGACACAGGAGAGCTGTGACGCTGGCCATTGGAGATGGAGCCAATGATGTTAGCATGATCAAAAGTATTAGACGCATCCATCTTTGTTGCTAGGGAATTATTCGTTTTGTTTCTGTGTTTGCATTATGTGCAATGTGTGTATGCTCTTTCTCCCAGCTGCCCACATTGGCGTGGGAATCAGTGGGCAGGAGGGCATGCAGGCTGTGTTGGCATCTGATTATTCATTCGCCCAGTTCCGTTTGCTCCAGCGCCTCCTGCTAGTCCATGGACGCTGGTCCTATCACCGCATGTGCAACTTCTTGTGCTACTTCTTCTACAAGAACTTTGCATTCACACTTGTTCACTTCTGGTATGGATTCCTCTGTGGATTCTCAGCCCAGGTAAATCTTGGTCACGGCATACATCCCGACCATGCGTCATTTCGGTAAAGGGTTGGTGACACGACTCATATTAGGTAGGCGTCTATCGGTATTCACCAGGTTCAACCCCCTGCTCTCTCCTGTGAAAACAATACACAAGTTACTTTAAATGCATTTCATTGACTGATTGGAATTTTATTTAAAAGATGGTTTCTTTGTCTTACCTTAGCCTATTTTCAAATATCGGTTAATGGCACACCATCAGGAATGAAACGACTGGCATCACCTACTTTTAGCTTAAAGAAACATGAGTTGGACAATGCTGAATACTGGCACATATCTTATTGAGAGTTGTTTTTGTTTTAGACAGTATATGACCAATGGTTCATCACTCTCTTCAATATCGTCTACACCTCACTTCCTGTTTTGGCCATGGGTCTGTTTGATCAGGTTGGTACTGTCTATATTGGGTTTATGCTCAAAAAGACTCGCAATCTCTTAAGCTATTTGTGAATTTTCAGGATGTAAATGAGCAATACAGTTTGCGCTACCCAAGCCTGTACAGGCCTGGGCAGCTGAACCAGCTCTTCAACAAGAGGAAGTTCTTCACCTGTACACTGCAGGGCGTCTTCACCTCCTTCATCATCTTCTTCTTCCCATATGGAGCCTTCATGACCGCTGTCAGGGATGATGGAGCTGTCATTGCTGACCAACAATCTTTTGCAGTCACTATAGCAACATCACTGGTTATTGTGGTCAGTGTCCAGGTGAGGAGTGTTATTGTTGGACAGTCACATAGTGCTTGAAACTTTCAGTCTCATAACTTTTATACTTGTCCGAGAGGCAACCTCATGAAACAAATTCAAAAATGTCAGTCACTTAACTGCAACTCACCACTTGAGGCAAATTGTATAGGGGAGGTAATTTGACAAGAAAGTCAGCTATATCTTGGCTCAATACTCTGTGGTCTAAGTTGTACCTGTGATACACCTTGATTTCAATAGTCTCAGGTCTTGGTTGCCTCTTGGTTTGGAAACTCTAGTCTTGATACTCTCCAGTTTAGGGTGTCTCTTGGTCTGAATACTCTTGGTCTGGGTTGTTTCTTGGAAAGTCTGCAGTCTCTACTGTATTTTGGGGGAAGTACTTTCTGGTCTTGGCTATATCTTTGACTCAATACGCTCAGGCCTTTGATGTTTATTAGTCTTTATATACTCTTCATATGTGTTTTTTTGGGTGTATTTTGTTGTGGAAACTCCTTGTTCTCAGCCGTATCTTGGTGTGAAAACCCTCTGGTCTCACTGCGATATAGCAATATCACGGTCAGGACATTCTCAGGTCTTGTCTGTTTCCTGGTGCAGACACTACAATCTTAACTGTATTTTGGTCTTGATACTCCAGAGTCTCGTTTGTCTCCTGGTCTTTATACTCTCGAGTGTCAGGTGTCTCCTGTTCTGGATCCCCTTTGGTCTAAGCCGTATCTTGGTGTGAAAATACTTTGGTCTCGGCTATATCCCTGTCTGGATATTCTCAGGTCTTGACTGTTTCTGTCTACGTATTTGTCATCTTAACTGCATTTGGTCTTAATAATCTATTCACTGCCTCCTGTTCTGGATACTCTGGCATTCGCTATATCCTGATGTGTAAAGTCTTGAAAAAATTGCAATTTTCTGCCCTTGGCTGTATCTTGGTCTCCATACTCAAAGTAACTCACCATCCTCAGAGTTGCACCATGGTCTCAATACTCTGGGTCTTGGCTCTATCTTAGTTATTTGATTGAAAATGTATTCTTTTATTTTCAGTGACACCATGTTTTATTCATGTTCTAATTTTGTTTCAGATTGGACTTGACACCAACTACTGGACGGCAGTGAACCATTTTTTTATCTGGGGGAGTCTAGCTGTTTACTTCGCTATACTTTTTGCATTGCACAGTGATGGGATTTTTACAATATTCCCAAACCAGTTCCCTTTTATAGGTAAGAATTGGCAAATGCTACTATTGTGTGTATAGTTCAACAATATTGTTATTGTACTTAAAAGCAATCTTTTTCTTAGCCAAAAAATTAATTGCATCACCTCCTAGACTGTTCAAGCCACTGCAACATATCCAAACTGGTCTGACTCAAGTTTCTATATCTATTCAGACTGGTATCACTAAATGAAAGAATGCTGGGAATTTTTCCTTTGACTTTGAATGCGGTCAACTTTGCAAAGTTGTAACAGAAAACTGAGAATCTCATAGAAAAGTGTAGAGGTTATCAGTCTGTACTAGAACACTCCAAACATTGTGCGAAAGTATTTTTGGTCAAAGGTCACCATTGACTTATGATGGCCATTAAGATTGAATAGGAAAAGAATATTTTCAAGGTGTAACATACAGAAACTTTGGTTTGATTATGTTAATCACAGAGCACTCCCTAGCCAAATGTTTACCTGCGGGTTGGTTTATATAGCTTTGAGTCAACAAGGGACCAACACCTCCATAGCAACCAGACTGTTTATCCTTGCAAACAATTTGGCATATCTCTATCTCAGCTTAAGAAAATCATAGAGCGATGGGGGTTGCTGTATTTTACTCGTATTGGAATGTGGAACAATACATTAGGTGACTGGACCCTCCATATAAACCTGAATGGTTACCATAGCAACTGATTTGGCATATCTTTATCTCAGCTTAGGAAAATAATAGAAACAGTGGTTGGTTTATGTAACTCATTGTGAATTTGACAACATTAAAATAATAGTTTTAAACAGCACAAGCCAACATAAAAATGTTTTGCCATTTAGTTGTCATTGATAAAGCTTTATCTGCCACCTAGTGTTAGGGATCATTTAGAATTTTCTTTTAAGCAAGACTCTTAAATTGACAATTTTTCCAAAAAAAGTGTCTGCACCATCTCAGAAATTTTACACCTGCAAGTCCAGACATAAAATCTCAACAAAATTTCTCACATCCTCATGCTACTCCATTCCTGAGGCAATGGTTAGGATGAAAGGACCAGTAAATTACATTTTCTTGTTTGCATTTGTTCTGGTGACAGGAACAGCACGTAACTCTCTAAATCAAGCGAGTGTGTGGCTGGTGATTTTCCTAACCACAGTGGTGTGTATAATGCCCATGGTGGCTGTCCGGTTCATCAAGACGGACCTCTACCCAACACAGACAGATAAGGTCTGTACTCTATACACACATCATTTAGCAGTATTCAGTAGTCCAAAAATATCTTTTGAAGCAGCTGAAAAATAAAAGAACAGTGTCCAAAATGACTGGTAACCAATCTCTATCCCTGAGCACATTACAGTAGCAAAACCTACTTGCCTGACCTTCACCAGGGTGCATTATTCAACTAAGCTAAAAAAATATATATATTTTTTTTCTGAGTTGGGGAAGCAGTCTAAGCAAGGCTGGGGGGACACCAAAGCATTCCCATCCCAGCTTGGAATCCTAGGTCATTCCTGGAGACATTGCCTGAACACATCCCCAGGGAGGCACCCATCTAAAAAAAAATCCTGAGCCACCTCAGCTGGCTTCACTTTACATTAACTTTCTCTTCATATTAATTGGGAAATACCTAAATTATCCTTCAATATGCAATATTCCTACTAAAATCAATATTTCTATCAAAATCAACTGAAGTAGTCATGCGATTATTGGAAATTTGGAACAATCACTATTTGCTCCTGGTAGGTGCGGCTACTGCAGCAGGCCAGCAGGAGGCAGCGGCCCCAGGAGCCAAACTTTCGAAGGGTACGGAGGACCAGCTCCCGTCGCTCTGCCTACGCCTTTGCACACCAGCAGGGTTATGGAGAACTCATAACCTCCGGCAAGAACATGAAGATGCGGTCTCCTTCCACTTCTACGTACCCACTGTCCTCGCCTGCACATAACCCCAACGATGCTATCAACGACTCAAGGAGGCGGAGCCAGCAACATCAAGAGCTAACGGTGGAAGACCTGGAGGCAAGATAGAGGGTGCTTTCCCAGGGTTAAGCAAAATGGTGATTTATTGTAAACAACCAGTTTCTGAGCAGGTGCTCTGAGGTCACCGGAAGTCTGGAAATCTGATCCATGACAAAGCTAACATATTGTGTAGCAGCTAACCATTAAGCTGCCTTTGTTGGCATGTTGAGCTGGTTAAGCACAGACAAAAGAGTCCATGCCACCATTTCTTTTTTCAATTAAAGTGTTTATTGTAGGCTTCAAAAATATGAATCACAAAGTTCCCGAATGGATCAAAATGTCAAAAAGTCCATCAAATATGTACAAAAGTAGATCCAATACAGACAGTACACTACTCAACTGTTTGAAGGAGAAATCATTTAAAAGATTTTTAAGATCAAAATGAACTAAAAGCCTCCTAAACATTGTTATTCGTCTTTTAATTCCGAAAAAATAAATAATTAAAATCTAAAGGCACCTCACACTAGCCCATCTGAATTACAGCCACCAAACTTTGCAAGACATCCAAAGGGAGCTGATGAATTTTTTCGAAGAATAGTTTTTTCCATTACTTTATTTTTTTGTAGAACTGTATACCAAAAACTGGGGCATTAGTCCAAAGAAAGATGTAAAAGATAAGATTCCATAGGCTCCCATTGTAAAAGACCTTGTGCAAAGGGTTGATGCTGGGGTCATATTGGTCATGGTTCAATTGACTCATCCAGCCAATCATTGCTTGTAAATTTGCATAAATCTCACATCGCTACTGTCAACCATCCAACAGGTGTGGATGTAGGATAGCATGACCTCCATAGCAACCAGAATGTTTACCCTAGCAACCATTTCAATACATATTTGACTCATAAATAACTGTAACCAATTTAACCATAAATTGGCTGGTTTATATCACTAGTCACAAGTGGAAACATAAATTACATAACTGACTCCACCGTAGAAACCAGAAATTTTACCTTAGCAACCACAAAATTGACACTGTTTCGAAACTATTTTAACTTGCATTTTCTCAAGCAACTATCAAAGTTTTATACAAATTTTAGCCATCTAGTTTATATTTGTTGCCTTTTAAGAGCAGTTGATGAATGGCAGTTTCAGTCAATTTCTTAAACATCCCCGTGAGATACTCAAAAAAAAAACACATTCTGAGCATTCTGAGATGCCCATGGCCAAAACATTGAGGGCAAGAGATACAGAAAAAAAACTCATGAAAGACACAACAATACTTTTTTTTTTTTTTACAGAAAAGCACAGTTTTGTACACGTTTTAAAAAGCAAACATGAAAATGTCCTCAGCACTTGTCCCAGACATTTTTCTTCTGACTGTGAATATCATTTTTTTTTACAGTAAAGCACAGTTTTGTATGTAACTTTGAAAGAGACGCAAAAACTTTTCTCATCAGGAATAAAATGGTAAAACACCCCATAGACGCCAAACACACATGGTAGAAGCTCACAGAACTTTCAAATATTACCACCCTACTGTGTCAGAAAGAAGAATGTGAAGGAAAGAAGAGCAAGATTATTCATCATTTTGTGGAGAACTCTACCTTTAAGAAAGTCTGTGTAAATTGTTTAAGTTGGAAGAGAAATGGTATCATTTTGTCTCTGAAGTGACTCAGGTTTGTAAGTGCAACCTATGCTTCATGAGGTATTCTACATGTCATAAAAGAAAAAACATTTTCAAAAGGTCTTTTCTACATAATTCGGCATACATTTATTTGCTATATTGTGCCTTTCATCGTACAACAGACTTGGGACCTGTCCACATGTTCTCAGCTATTGTGAAAAGGGGGATTTTTCAGCACAGTTACGATGTAAATGCACCACCATTTTAACATAACCGCACCGAAAATTGCTTCGAATTAGCCCAAACTCTTAATTTGACACGGTGTATGCTGCAAAATGACGTACTACATTTAAAGGCATGCAAGTGGCGGATCGTGCAGGCTGTGCGGATCGTATACTGACATTTACAAAGACCAAGAGGATGAGAACTAGTTTAGAGGCTCTGTTGGTTTGGTACAGCCTTTACTAGATTTTAAGGGACATTTTTTTTTTTTTTTTATCGTGTGAACAATTTCTTTCGTAAAGAACCAGTTTTCATAATAACCTGTATTCGTGTGGACATGGCCTGAAGCCTTAAACAGGGAAACACTTCTATAATTCCTCAAAGATGATGTTTAAAGGTCTATAAAATGAGCATTTGTGTGCCTCTTTAGTCTCACTTCACTCTTTAGTTTTGGCCTTTTATACAAGTCCTTCTGGATTATGAATGACGAGGAAATCTGGGCTGTTTAGTTTCTTTTACCCATTGATTGAGTCAAACGGTCAGCTTTGCATAAAGCAAGTCACATTAAAACATAAAGGGCATTGTGCAACTGTACCTTTTAGTGAATGTAGAGCTGAGATATAATATGTAAAATGCACATATGGTGAACATCTGAGATTTTATGCTGTATTGTAAACCCAAATCTTGCAGTCCAATTGTTCTTTTTATGCATGTATTTTTATACGACTTGTTGCAATTTTTCTATGAACTGCATTAAAATATCCATTATTTAATTTATTACAAAATGCTTTCCAGGCTCTTATTTTTTCTGTGTGAATCCTGAGAACATACTACAGACATCAATACTCCTGATTATCAAATTAGCCATCAGAAGGCATCAGAAGCTGGACGCTCTATTTATGTCATCTACTGTTGACAAACTGCTTCAGCCAGACGTAAAATTGCATAATTTAACAAGTCGTATCGCAGCAATTTATGCAAATTCCAACATATTAAAGAGGACTCAATGTTTTGGAGTTGAGGGGCCATCTCTTAGTGCAAGGAGCTAAAGGTGCAAACTTCCCGCCCCCTTTGACTTCAACAGGAAATAAAACAAAATGATAATAAAAATTGCAGAAACGTGAAAAGTACACAGCCAAACTAAGAGCACACATTCCCCAATAGGCATGTGATTTCATGCATGTTTTGCTATTATGGCACAAGAAAAATGTACTAAAATTAAAAAATTACTCTTATAAACACAGCAGGAAAAGAATTAATTGACATGGATTTTTAAATAAAATTCTAGGGTCAATTATTTTAGGGTAACCATCTGATGTACTTCGCTATGTTACAATGTAACTGATTTTAAAGCACTCTCCTAAATATAAAAGGTGCTTAAATCAAACAACTTCATATAAAGGCTAGAAACAATTCCCCAAAACACACCTTTATACAGTGCATCCGGAAAGTATTCATAGCACTTCACTTTTTCCACATTTTTTTTATGTTACAACTTTTTCAGGTTTCGTATTTTTAATAAATTTGCAACAATTTCAAAAAACCTTTTCCCACATTGCCATTATGGGGTATTGTGTGCAGAATTTTGAGGAAATAAATTGGCTGTAATATAGGCTGTAACATAAAAAAATTGTGAGGCACTATGAATACTTTCCGGATGCACTGTATAAATGTGAATATCTAAATCTAAATCTATAGAATTCTGACCTTTAATTATTTAAGAAAAGCTCAGCATTTATAAAATTGCAAACACATTTGTTTAGGAACTGTTTTCTTCATATTTTTTAAGTATAAAAAACACACTTCCATTATAGAAATGAATTTATTCCTCTAGCAAGATGGCCGCCCCTCCTCCCGGCCTGCTCACAAACAGACTCTGCTTCTCCAGAGTGGATCGCCGTGGGTCGGATCGGTAATATCGTTCACTAACGGTTTGAAGAAAATGCTCAACCTTTCCTTCAGGGACCATGGAGACGGTGCAGCCTCCCCATCCAGCTCCGGTTAGCCTCGAGCCCACGGCGCCTGCTTCCCTGTGAGGGCACGAGGAAGAGTTTGAGCTAAAGCCACTTAGCACCTGCAATCTTGCTCTTAGCACATGGAGATTGACGCTCCAATGAGTTAGTTCATGCAAGTTTCATAGAAGGCGATAATTGGGATAATCGTGGTCCTCTTTATCACAATAATCCTGATTATCCACTTCTAGGGAAAAGATAAAGCTTACTTATCATCCCAGTAATTGCCAAACACAATAAAGGCCTTTATACACCCAACTGTATTTAGCATATGATATGGGCATATAACATACTATATATAACACGCCAATCACACTATTCCCATCAGACCACGCGATCTAAGCATCAGAAATGGCTGAAAAAAATCATTAAAAAATGGTGGAGCTCGCGGAAAAACTCTTTTGTGGAGCAGTCCCTCACACAATGAAGTGCAGAGAAGGGAGGGGCATGTGCATGGGTGGGTAGAGAGATATGTGATCTACACTCCGGCAGCCACAGAACCCCACAATTAAGATGGATAGTATAGCAGGACTTCTCTCTGCCCAAATGGAAACACAGAGGTCCTCTGCCCGATCTACTAATGGACCACAGAGGGAAAATGTATATGACACACACATAACGCATTGAAGGGGTCAAAACGTCCTCTGGAATTGGCACATGAAACACAAACAGTGTTGGGAAATGCAGAAATCTGAAATTCGCTCTCTTGAAGAAAACACACAGATTTGATATGTGGCTGGTTGATGACCAAGCCTTGTTTGTTTGCTAGTCCACGAATATTGTGACAGAGCTGAAGATCTTAGTTAATCAGTTGAGCTTCCTTTGTTTGATTCAAAATGTTGTGGCCATTGTTCCCAAGTATTATTTTCAGAAGAAGTTCTGCACACTCGGTCCAGACCCCAGAGAACTTGCACATGAAGCTTGAATTCTTCAGGTGTGAAAAATAGCCTTAAGTTCATATTTACAAAGATATCCAACAACTTGGATATCTTTGAGAGATAGAAGGTAGGAGATGCAATAGACTGCAGAAGCATTTAATAAACGCTGTGTGAATATTTGCTATTGGTTAAAGATTCTCGGTCTGTGAGCAGTGTGTGGTGCATCAGGGACTCACAGGCATATCTCCACCAGATGGTCGAGCTCGGGGCAGCTGCACTGGTACAGGTCTCTGCAGCTGGCATGGCTCTGGTTCATCAGCTCCCCGAGCTGAGCGATGGAGTTGACAGGAGCCTCCTCACACACCGCCCTGAACCGCAGCACACGTGCAGCCTCGCTGTAGACATGCTTGGCACGCTGGTACAACATGAACTGAGTCGCTGAGGGAAGGGTAACGCATGAAGTCAGTTACTCAATGTCAGCACATCCGTTTCTCACAAGGTGATGATATTTGAGAAGTCTCTTGATGGCACGGTAAAACAAACAGAAAAACCCTGTTACAAGTAGACTGCTTGTGTACAGGATCCTGAGCTACCACTGACCACTGCTGGTGATCCAGTCAGGATCCTGATTCCTTGGCTATATGACGTCATTTTCCACAAACAAGGTTTTCTTGTCATTTTGAACCTTATGAAAAAGTTTTCTTTTTAGGCCATTTGTCAGATTTTTAAAAATTAGGTCCACCTTAATCTGCTGACTGTGCTAAAAGTTATGGTTTTAATGAGTTTGCAAACCTTTTTGACGTAATGTTCGCATGGCTGTATGGCTACAACTCTGCAACAATTAAATGTATTGACACCAAATTCGGTGGATGTTGTAACAAACATGGTCTGAGGTTGCATGCACAATTTTAGCACAGTGCCCCCATGTGGTCTGGAAATATTCAAAAAAGGATTTTACCATGAAGATGCAAAAATGTCATGCATATTTAGCCGCCGTGCTCCAAAGGGACTTTTAAAAAATATATAAACTCATTTAGAAAACTAATAATTCCATCTCAAAAATCCTATCTTGCATTTTCCCAAGGTCTAGCTGAGAAAATAGATACCAATAGTTGATAGAACTTGAAAATACGCCAATTGTGTATTTTTGTTACTTTAAATTAATCAACATGAAGCTTTTATCTATATTTATATATTCCATGAAGTGAAAAACTCACGTCAGCCAAAAGTCCCACGGCAAATGCAAGACTACGCCCAAACTAATTAGCATTTTTAAAGAACATATCAAAGACTAGGTCATGAGAGAGACGTTTGGCTAACGCACGTGGGGGCAAATCATCCGCTTTGCTTTTATGTACCTTAGTTATCCATGAATTTTTAGTAAATATTTCGACATCAAGCCCAAACTTTGTTTAATATAATGATGAATACAATGGCATTGTGCCAAATAGAGTGTAGAGCTTTTATCTCGGCAACAGTTAAACACGTTGGAACTCATCGGTACCCAACACTAACCCCAAAGCATATGTTGGGAACAGCTCCACCAAATGGTCAAACGTCATACACCTTTTAATAGTGCTCAAACCTTTGGAATTTGAGTCGTTCCATGAGATGCTAATTCTAAAAAACCTGGCCCGGTATTACTGCCAGGTGTTTATAATAAATAATTATGTATATCCAGACATGGATAGATAATATCTTCAATGTTACAGAACAACATCATGCCATTGGGCTCATGTTTCAAATTGACTGTAAGACTACAGAGGGTTTTTTTTTTTTTTAAAAAAAAACAAAAAAAAAATTGCTTTTCAGACAAATTTACTAAACAAACTCTTTTGAGATTAGAAATAGTGATTGTGGTTTTTGAAAGTGTAAGACTACAGAGGGTACACTTTCAAAAACCACAATCACTATTTCTAATCTCAAAAGAGTTTGTGTAGTAAATTTGTCTGAAAAGCAATTTTTTTTGCATGTTCTGATGTGTATAAGACACTCTTATAGAGCTGAGCTCATAAGCTCTGATCCTAGAACAGCACCAGGACTAAACCACTTTAGACGAGTCCAAGATTTGTTATGCCACAAATATAGCACTTTGAGATTAGCTTGTTACATATTCGTTTGGTTTCGTATGGTCCCTCACCATCTTGTGTGTTAGTGCTGAGGATGTTTTCTCTCAGTTCTTCAGCGCTGATCTCAAGGGTTCTACAGATCTCCTCTCTGCTGTAGGGTTCAGGGTGCAGCAGTTCTTCCAGCAGCTCCAGCATCTGCTCCAGACTCAGTTGAAGCTCCTCCTGCAGATCCTTTAGCTTCTGCAGACATCTCCAGTCTACACAACGTGCCTTAACCAACATCTGTACACAACATCCAGATTTAAGTTCAATTGTGATCAATAAAGGTGCTTTCTGAACAACTAAGATCATGAATTTGTTGGAGTCTTTGATCAATTGCCTTGGTGGCGATGCGGCACTCCACCACCCTCATGTTGAAGTGGGACGAAGCTGCTTTGTTCATCTCCACACAGCAATTAGCGATGACGAAGACGGCGCCGCCGGGAAGGGACACATCCGAGGCTCGCAGAGGATTGAACTCGATCAGCTTTGCCTTGAGGCAAAAAGAGGAAGTCAGCAGTGATTTAATCAAATCATTTATTCAACGAGAATTTTTATATTCCTTTTATTCTTCTGGAATTTGTGAGTCTTTCTTGTTTCACACACAAATGGTTTTCCACTGTATTTTGTGCATTAACAATATGTGCTACATTAATTAAACGTAGTACTGTGGTGCCTAATGGGTTTAAACGAGTGACCGGTGCTAGTAGAATATCAGACTGAGATGAAATGTGCTCCTTGGATTTATAATCTGAGGCATGAGTTCCTCTCCTGGGCTGGAGGGTCAGATGTTTGAGCGGAAAAGTCCCCCTGGGCAATAGCATCTGAAGCTTGAGCTGAGATGCTCCATCAGCTCCAGGGCTAGAGACATGTCCTAGAGCACCCCTAGAGTCCAGGGTCTCAGGCATGAGATCAAATACCTCGGTGGTGTGATGACACAATATGGTCATAAAGCATTAAAGTTTAATTCTCAGCTTTGTTGATTACAGTCTCTGGTGATCATTGTTAACAGTGGGAGCATAATACTTTGAGCTTACGAATACTCATGAATAATTATTTAGTTTTAAAAAATAACAAACCAAATGATTGGATAGTTATCAGCCTTTTGTCCTGTACAAGCAACATCAAAGAGGCCACAACATAATTTGGTCGTTTCCTTTCACAAGAAGAAGTGACAAATGACCTAAAAAAACTGAAAATGGACCCTTTAAACATGTTAATACCCCCCCCAAAAAAAAGTGTCAATGTCAATGTTTTTTTATAACACAGAGGCGGTGCAGTGGGTAGCACTGTGGTCCCTCTGTCTCGCCGGTGACCTTCCTGGTTTACCTATTGTCGTTCTGTTTGCTCCAGGTTTCCTACGGGTTCTCAGGTCTCCCCCACAATCCCACAAACATGAGTCAGGTTGTTGAATGAACGTGAGTGAATTTAAATGAAACAAACTGTTCCAACGCACACTGACAACAAAAACTTTTTAAATGACCAAACGGTTTATTACTGCATTGAAAAGCCTGAGACATGCATCATACCGTTCCCTCCTCCGCCAGAAAAGAAATGGACTGATCCATTCCTCCACCTTCTGTTCCAATGTAGCGCTCACATTTGGCACAAGTCTCTGCAAGGGCCACCTGAATGAAGTGAAAGCACATTTTTGATAAACAGCCATTTTCTCAAACATAAAGAATGATTCCTTAATCGATTGACCACTGATTAAGAAAGTAGTGGCTTTGTGTTGCACTCATGCTCATTTTTAATAATACGTTGTTCACATTGGTTTGAATTGAATGGGAAATGCGATTGTTTTCTCGAAAAGTCTCCATTTTTAATTAAGATCACATTTCCTGGGAGCTGCAAGTAAATTGATAATTGAAATTAAATTTTGTTAAACGAGTTGTGATTGTGTTCGTCGACTAATTCCTCCATGTAACTCACTTTAACACGACAAGTTTAATAAACAAATTAATTATCAATGAAATACTGTCTTGTTTTTTTGTTTTTTTTTTGCGAGTACAAACATTGAAGCAAAATAATTTAAAAAACTGAAATTCTTACTACCGTCAAGAATGAAACTGTGTCATGACATCTGGGTTCTTACAGGCTGCACCAAACATACTTTGCAGGAGTATTCTGTCTTTCCCTCTGTTTGATGTTTGTTTACGCATGAAACAAGAGAAGGCATTGCTTTTCCAGAGGAGGGAAATCTGCCCTTTCATGTCCAGCCGTGACGTTACAACAGGACTCGTGTAACATCATCAATGGCGCGAATAAATCCCATTTTTAACAGAAACTTGTTTTTGTTCATGGTTTGATTTTTTTATCCAATCTATTCATAGAAGTCACCATGAAAGCCACTAAAAGCCTCAATATGTCATGACCCTTTCAAAATGGTTGTGACTGAAAACATACGATTAGCACCTTTGAGAGAGACTTGTGATTGGCCTCCACGGTAAGCAAACCAGCACAGCAGACCAAGGCACTGGAGCTGGAGAGGCCTGAGCTGGCTGGGATGGAGCCGTCGACTACACAACACATGCCGTTAAGTGAAGACAGGTTCAAGTGCTCCTGCAAAGACAACTTCGCCTGATTATAAAACTCAATTTATACTTTTGCGCCAAGTCTATGTCATATCCCTTGTGTAGACGAAGACCCTTATGAAAGAGCCTGACATGCATAGAGCCCCACCCACTTGTCGCATCATTGCTATTATCTCATTGGTATGGAAAGGTAATAACATTTTATATATTTCGTTTACATTTTTTATTTGTGGTGCATATGTGATTTATTTAATTAAACTGCTTGACGTTACATTAAGTCGGTAGGGTTAGGGCAGAGTAGCTATAGCTACAATTAATGGATCCAGTATTTATATCAATTTCAAATTCCGAAAGTATTGTTTCCAGCTGCGTTTCCTGTTTAGCATGCCAGCGACAACGTCATACGTTGACGTCATTTACCTCAAACCAACGTGAAGGCACAAGGGGCGGGGCTGAACTCATCTGCAGAGCAAAATCCGTACATCCTACACGATCTTCAACATGCATACACAGACATCTACGTAGTCAAAACAGTTTCCCTGCACCGTGTGATTTCACGTTTATGTCAGTTTGTCAGGGTTGGAGTATCCATGTGTCCTACTCCCTAATCCTGACAAACTATGTGTGAACTGTATCACGTGATGCGGGGAAACCATGACGTTTTACGTAGATCTCCACCTGTGCATGTGTATGGATTGTATACGGTCACTGTAGTTGTACGTATGTTGCAATATCTCGTCATAAACATTTATGAGCAGCAAAGCCGGCCCTGATCAGTTTGCTGCCCTTGGTAAGATTTTGCATGATCCACTCATGGAGATTTTGCATGCTTTGTTCAGGAAGGAGACGCTCAGATATGTATGACGTCACCCCAGTAAACACTTTGCTACCAAACCGACCAATCACAGATCACATCAGCCTCTTGTGCAGGGGCCTACACCTATGCAAGGGCTAAATGTTCTTGGAGAACTATAAATTGGGAGGATCGTTGCGCATCCAAGACACCGGTCATGAACTCTGTGATCGGTCAGTTTGATAGCTGTGTTTTCTGGAGTAATTCTACGAAGTCCAAACACACACCAGACAATCTAAACTAAGTTATCTCACAAAACGATTGTTTCCGACGAAACACTGGCAGTCTGAAACAAAAAAATATATTGTATTTTATATATTTTATTTGAAGACAATGATTAATATAGTTTTGCTCTTAAAAAATATATTAGTTAATCTAATAAAACACTGCTTCCTAGTGTTTAGGAAGTGATATTACAGGCAGGTAGGCTTGAGGCAGTTGCATAAATTGGGCTTAATAAAGTATGTACACCTTACCTGGATTCCTTTTACTCCACAAAGGAAATAATAATGCCATTGAGGATTGTCTCGGTCAATGATTATGTTGTCAACAGAGACACTGTAATCTCTGGGGATAAAAGGCAAAAATATATATTATTGAATGACATTTTAACCGGTCAATGATTGTATTAATCACATCCAATAGTCAAATTAAATAAAGATCATTATTTCAGGTTTCCTCTCACTTGTATTTTTGATCAGTATTCGCCAAATGGATGGTTTTGGAGTCATTGACAAAAACTGCAGCAAGAATACTCTGCTCTATTGCCATTGGCAGAACAGCATAACCGCAGTAATCAATGTGTTCGCCTGCAAAATAAATATGAATTATTACCTGGTACATTCATTTTGATTTGGCTTTCAGAATAACTCACCTATCAAGTTCACCCTCCCTGGGGCACGAGCGTAAAAGAGAGGTGTTCGGCCAAATTTTGATTTAAAAACATCTTTGATTTGCTGCAACCTAGCAAAGACACGTATAACATATAAAACACACGTACAGATACATTGAAGCGCATCCATAGCCGAAGATTACCGAGTATTTCCGAACAGTCATACCTTTCATTTAGCCGTACTTTGATTGTTGGCGGATTTGAGACCATCATTCACCGTATAATTTTAATTTCTTAATTACAGCACTCTGCACAGGTAAACTCTCTTTGTATGAGCCCTGTCAGCTGACTTCAGGAATCATGAGACTTAACAACACGGAAGAAACTGGAGTTAGCCTGCGGAGTGCAATGAAGGGGGCGTACCTGAAGAGGGCGTAACTTGAGGCTGAAAAGAGGAGAAGAGGCGTATCTCGAAATCACGCTAATTATCGCGAGACGTACACAAACAGTACTCCGAGGACAGAGAACAGTCTTAAAACAAAAGAGGATAAAAAAACTACTCTATAACACATATTAACCAGAAAATTGGGAAATAGTATGCAATGAATTAATCTAAAATGACCCTAAAAACAAAAGATTTAGAGCTCAATTTTAAGCGTCCTGATGTGTTCACACCTCAGTCCAGCAGATGGCAGTCGTGCACACACTATCCAAACTGGCATTAATGTCTGGCAAAACATCACATCGTGAACAACTAATCATTAAGTTGAACGTTTACATTATACAGCAATACAGTTGCTCTAACCTTAATTGTTGACATGTAAAACTTAAACTTGTCCTTATATGTATATTGCGAAGTATTTTGTAATATTCATATAAAAATAAATAAAATATTGTAATAGCAGAAAAGCAATGTGTGTTTTGCTTTATCACCACGTTATCTTGTGATTGATTTCAAACGCAGAATAACCGCCGTTCTCTTGGACATACTTATATTATTGATTCATTAGTATTAAAATTTTCTAAGTCTATTTAACATCAATCAAAACAAAACATATAAACATTTTCTATTTTAGATATTTACCTAAGACCTTAACCGACTCGAGTTTGATGATTCAAAAGAACCGAGCCAGCCAGGAGTCGAACCTAGAATCTTCTGATCCGTAGTCAGACGCGTTATCCATTGCGCCACTGGCCCTTACGTCTAATCCGAGATGGAGCCTTTTATCAACCTTGTCGAGTACATCAACTAATGTTTACGTGGAATAAATGAACGGGCAAATCATATCACTGTACATACTCGAAGATTATGCGTCGTCTAATACTCTCAAAATCTAATAATTTCCAAACGTTGAAATAAATCATAAGCATTTTTCTAAATATATTTTACTGGAGTTAAAAACACATTTTACACAGTAGCAAAATATTGGCATGACTTGAACGTTTTAAATAAAAACGATTAATCTTTGTCTTTTGTCTCCACGTGTTCAGAAAAGCACGTGGACAGATGCTCAATAATCATGGCCACATCAACACACCAAACAGTTCTCGTAGGAGTGTGCGATGGAGCTGTTGACAAGAAGAAACACACTTCTTATTGCACGAACAAAATAGGAGACACACCGGTAATGACTCATTAAACGTTTTTTTGTATTATGCACAAAGCTATTCAAAGTTAGCTAATTGCTAACTTTGACGTTTTGCGGATGGCTATGTTAGCTGTTAGGCTAACTCGCTCTTTTGAGGCTAATGAATCTTCATTAATACGAAACATAATAACACGTATATTAAAACACGTTGTCTTTATTAATAGCTGATTATTCATTACAGTGTTGAGTTAGCATATTTTCCAATAAAAATAATATTACGTTTAATTTCACCTCAAAATCACCAAATGTTTTAGATAAACATACATTGGGCCAGTGGCGCAATGGATAACGCGTCTGACTACGGATCAGAAGATTCTAGGTTCGACTCCTGGCTGGCTCGTTTCTTTTAAATCAAATTCACCGTGACACTAAGTGTTTTGGTTTTCTCAAGGGTAATACAAAAATAAAGGGACACAATTCCGAATGTAAAGCTCAAAGAATTACTTTACACCAACTATTTTTTAATTCTAGTCCATCAAAGTTCACCGAAATAGCCTATCCTGTTCCAAACTGTGTGCTACATACTAGGTACTACGGCAAACACTTTCCACATGTATTTAATGACTTCTATTTACATCACATCACACTATGCATGTAGTAGACCTAAGGACAGGGAGCATGATAACACTAGAGTATTCCCTGAACTTTTAAGAATAAAGAACAAACTGTAGAAGACTGTTCTTGTAACCAAACTCTAACCATATATGACTTATCCCCTTACTGCACTAATTATAAATTGCACAAATGTAATTCCATGCAAGCCAACATTTATTTGTCAGTTACAGTCTAAAAAAACCCCAACAAATTGTACTTGAAATTTATACGTTTTACTATTAACGTAACCAGATGCACTTAGAAAATAAACATGGAAATGAGTTTAAGTGCAGGTCAAAATTGGAATGTTTACCTAATTTTCTCCTAAAGTAGACCCCCACTTGTTTTTCTGTTCCCAGGATCCTCTTCCAGTAATCAATCTCCAGAATCCTTCATGTGCTCTATGCCAGAAAGCCCTGTCTCATGTTGTTCAGATCTACTGCCCTCTTGCAGCGTCCCTTTATCACCGAACCATCAATGTATTCGCCTGCACCAGTCAACAGTGCAACGGCAAGCCAGAAAGGTACCGTTGTATTTCGTTTTATTTCATATCACGTTTTCCAACTCTTCATTAATTGTCCGCGTTTCCTCTGCTCTAGTTGGTTTGTCCTGCGCTCACAATGCTTGGATGATGAGGTCAAACGGAGTGAAAGCAAAAAAGGCGGAGAGTCTACTGTGACCAAAACGGACTGGTGTGATGACGCGGATGATTGGGGAATAGAAGATGAAGAGCAAGAGAAAGAGTGTGGCGAACAGTTATCACATGTTTGTTCTGGGGAAGCAAATGATATCAGCAGCAAGCTTCAGGAGCTCTGTATTGTCGGAGGGGGGGATCATCAAAGAGGTTCACAACCTACCGATGTGCCTGCTTTCAAACCATATTACATCAGTGTTATGGACGAAACCGACTTGGATGGGTTTTACGACATGGACCATGAAAATGAGCTTCTAAGAGAGTACGAGGAAAGGGAAGGAGTGAGCGTGGAGGAGATTCAGAGGTGGGGATTATGCTTTAAACCAACTTGCCACTTTTTTAGGTACACCTGTTCCTTGCTAATCAGCAAACATCTATCTAAGCATCGTTTACACTAGTTAAATAAAACCTAATTACATTTTTCTTGTCTGAAACATTAGATATGCGCCAATGTAAGTTTCATGCAGATCAGACAAACTTTGGTCCTTAAACCAGGCACTGGTAGATCTGGCTCTGTATGTAGGTGCCAAGCCCTACTGCAAAATTAAAGATACTACTGCATCTCCATAAAGTTCGGCAACAGGAATCATGAGGTTCTCTAAATGTGGACCCCAAACCTGGAAACTTGAAGCCCAGACAAGAGATGCTTCTGATGCTGTCTCTTGTTCAAGAGTGGCTTTACGCAAGGAATCCGACGCCTGGAACACGTCTTGCATATGTCTGTGCATGGTGGTTTTTGACGCTACCCCATATATTTCGATGGGTTTTGTTTCACAATCCTCTCCAGTGTGCGGTTTTCACAATATTCCAAATTTCAATTAGTGATTTTCAGTAGTTGTCAGTAATAATCATCGACATTAATAGAAATAAAACACTTGAAATATATCCGTTGTTGTGGTTATCGTGATATTCTAACATGACTAGCACCTGTTTTCAAAGGAGAAAAGGACCGTTGAATATTAACGTTTCAATTTTTTCTGAAAGTACAATGCTGATGTAAGAGGGTACTGGGCAGATCACTTGTCACAAAGACGTTCGGACAGCCAAAGGTACTCCAAGCTGATAATAGGTGTCCCCAACAAAGCCTGTGAGTTTATACATGTCTAACAATACATTGGATTGTGCTTCTCTTTAGGCTTGAAAGTGGTGAAGCTCAGGAGGAATACGAGAAGGCCTCGGCTAAACATGGTGATGACGTATTCTTAAATTTCATGAAGAAAATCTCTCTTTGTCCTGATCAAGTGTTACGGTGACTGACTGCGACTAATATTAAAATATTGTTCAAGTATTGGCGTGCACTCTAATCAGATTTCGACCCCCTCACAGGTACAGCTGGAGTGGAACGCCTCTATTCATAATGGAACTACCAACCAATTCCAGTCTGGAGGTGCCATGTTGCAGGCACTGTGGCAGCCCAAGAGTTTTTGAGTTTCAGCTCATGCCGGCGTTAGTCAGTCTGCTGCACAGCGCAAAGACAAATTCAGGTAAGTCTCTGTGGTTTCTTAACAAATTGGTATATTTTTTCCCATTGAATCTTGAAATTAAGTTAAAATGTCACGTGTTTTTCAAGCCCTGTCTTTTTTTAGTTGTGTTCTAAACGCATCTCGGTCTAGAGTATTTGAGGTAGAGCCACCAAACTTTGCAGAAACACCACATTTGCGGAGGTTGCTGCAAGAATATATCAAGCATCGTTCGACCCTATTTCCACTTATTTTTACATTGTTTAACCTAGCATTCACATTTTCTGAACTATATCTAAGCTTTGGTGAATGATGAAGACATGGTGGTTGGTTTATACAACTTATAGTGACAATGGAAACTCTTCCATAGCAACCAATTTTTGATATCTCTATCTCGACATGAGGAACATTATATTATGTAACTTACCCCTCCATAGCAACCAGACATTTTACCAGCTTTGGAAATTCTTGAAAACATCGGGGTGGATTTATTTGACTCTAAGTGCCAAGTGTCTCTGACTCATTCATAGCAACCACACTGTTTACCATAGCAACCAAATTATGAAATCTAAATCTTAGCATTGACAATTATAGAGACATGGAGGTTTGTTCAGATCACCCATTTTGGCCTTGGGATCTTTGAATGACCTTGGCAACCATTCAGTTTTGCTTATAAATTAAATTTTTAATGAGACTTTCACAAGCCAACATCAGAGTTTGTGCAGAAACTTTAGCCATCTAGTTCTAACTACATTTTATATGTATTTGCAGACATTTCTCTGGAGTTTGGCACAGCGTTGGTGTACACCTGCAGAAAAAGTTGCTGGAAATCAGGATCAGTAGTTCCATCAGAGGAATTTGTTTTTGTTCAGCCTGACCCAGACCAAAAGCTTTTTAAATGACGCACAATTTGTCTGGAATAAAAGTGATCAATAAAAACTTTCATTTTGTAGTATTTGTCTTTGTGGCATACATGATTTTAACTTCTTTATATTATACGCTAAAACTTTATTCATCATCAATCATGCTGTGTGTGGAAAATGTGATTTTACTTGATACGTTGATAGAAATAATGCTATTGGCTACATTCATTCATGAAAAAAAGTTGGTCAGTATAGGCCACAGAGATAATTTTTTTAAAACATTCTGTTTTTCCATGAAAACGTTTTGGCACAATTCACAAAGTTTGAAGCTGCAAATACAACGAGCAAAGCAATACACAACACATTTACATTTTTCGAACTTCTGAAGAGAACATTTCACGAGATTTAAAAGTCCAATTTAGAGTATTTTAATTGTCCATTTACACGTGTGTTACATGATGTAGAAGTCATAACAGCTTTTTTTCTGTCCCGAGTCTATTTTGGATTTTGTGTGTAAAAAGAGCGCCCTCCAGCGTCCAATAGGAACAAAACACACGGCTTGAGGGTATTTACTTTGAACAGCGTCCTAATAGACGTAAAAGAGATGAAACTACACTTTTTTTAAGTGAAGGGGTCGACTTAGGTCTGATCGGTTCTTGAATCCATTTCTGCGCTTTCTGGTAGCTTTACCAAAGGAACTGGTGTTGTACCTGAAAAGCACCCCTGCCTTTCACCAGTAGGTGGCGTGTCAGTCCCACAATCCAAGTTCGAGCTAGACAGGTTGCGTCTTTCAAACATATAATAAAAATCCACATTTAATTAATGTATTTCAGCGATATATGGATAAATTAAACGTCAAACTATGAGTCGTTATAGCTACAGTTAGCTATCGATTATTGAGGTGATCATAGTCGATTTAAAAAAATAAGTAATTTGGTTTGTAACTTATTGGTTATAGCGGCCAAGTGTTGTAACTACACATGTAAAGTATTACAATTGAGACTTTTTTTTTTAAATTTGTGGATAATTCTTCTTGTATTACTAATGACTAGTGTATAATAAAAAGACTAATGTATATGTTTGGCACTTTATCCACTGTCGTTATCCATTCTTTTATACTATATAGTAGTCTTTGTGTACTATTATAACTGTGCTTTCATTTGAATGCTGTATTAATAAATAAACAGTAATAAACCTAATATCGTAAAACAAAAAAATGGTACCCCTTATAATTAATACTTTTATCACATTTTAAACCGTTAACGTAAACGTTTCGAGTTGAATACCATTTCCGCTAGTAAAAATATAAAAGTCCCATTAATGTAACGATTGTTTCACATGCAGAAATAATTGACAAAAATGAATAGAACAAGTACTATTTTGAACTTAAATAAATTAGTATATGTCCGAAAAGTTAGAATAATATAACGATTCTTAAAAAAAACATTTTGAGTTCAAAACTATTTCTGCTATTAAAATAATAAAAGTCCCATTACTCAATTAAAAATGTATCTAACTGCAATGAAATTCAGGTGTAAATTCCCGAATGTTTTCACAAGCAGACAGGTTAAAATATAATAAATTAAAGTCCAAATACTCAATTACCATCAAAAGTTCAGAAGCTTTCGAATGTTTCTGATAGGTTTCTAATGCAGAATGGACGTATATACTGCGAGAGAGACAGAGAGAGAGAGAGAGAGAGAGAGAGAGAGAGAGAGAGGGGGGGTGTTGGAAGAGAGAGAGAATTTCTGAATGGTTTCACATGCAGAATGAGTTCAGTGACACTCTCGGTGAACGGGAGGCAGCAGCGGAGCTTCCTCTACTCTCGGTTTGGGAAGGCAGGGCTCTCTACCGCCGGTGCAGCATGTGACAGTTTAGTTCTGGAAACTTTCTCCTATTTTCTTTTTAAAATACACTTCTCAGCCGTCTACAATCGTTAAACGATTTTGCACCACTGGTTTCTCCACTGAAATGCCGTCATGTCACGCGTGACCGTCAGCTGGATTATCGCGGTGCTCGCGGTGGAGCTCGCGACGCTTTCTGACGCCCGCGCTCACAGCTGTCACGAGGTCAAAACGGCGTTTCAGGTGCGAAATATCGGCCAGCTCAAATGGGTACCGGAAACACCTGCCACAGGTGAGTGTCAGCGCTTTGGGCAGTTGTTTGACAACCTGGAGATCAATTGTGTCTTGGCTTTCTGACTTTCAATTTTGAAATGTGTCGTTTTCACGTTTATACTGATGCCCTTGATTTGACTCAGTACTAGCATTCATGGCACCAAACCCAAGATCACATGCTTGCAAACTTGATTCAGGCTAGTTTGTCTGAAAAAAAAAATACTGCATGGAATGCTTCAAAAAATTACACGTTTTTCATTGTTTTCATTGATTAAAAAATGCAGAGAGTGAACCAAAGATACATTTAAATCAATCTGTTTTGTGTGACCACCTGTTGCCTTTAAAATAGCTGCAGTTCTTCTAACTACACATGCACACCGATTTTGAAGGAACTCTGCTGGTTGGAACTTGCAAACACCTTGGAGAACTTAATCTGGATACAAGTTTGTCAAACATCTTCGAGAACTTACTTGGAGAACTCACTGTCTTCTGTGGAACTTTCTCTTTATGTGAACATAGTTGTTAATGACTTTGGCTTTATGTTTGCTGCAGAATACATGTAGGGGCAGTCGGCTTGAATTGAGTACTCCATTATCTGCACACCTGCACCGGAGCCTCTGCACCTAGTTCCTTTATGAGTTCTTGACACACTCCGTTGCAGTGTCAGAGATCTGGCTTTTTGGCTTCAACTCTTCAATGAAGAGAGCTACTGGCCAGACTTCTCTATACAATAGATGGTTCCCACTGGTTCCTGTCAGTTCTTAGCTGAAGCCACTGCTTGTCATCTTCTGTTTTCAAAGGGCAATTTGCTTGATGTGTCTTTCACCTGCTGCACAAGTTTCCTTGTCTGACCACTTCATCTCCGGCCGTCAATGATCCTCAAAGTTTCTTTGTGCTTCTTCAAAAGAGCTTGTCTTGGAGAGACCTGGTGGACGCAGAATAACTACCTCATGTCTTGTTGCTGTGTTCGACATTGCCAGGACAAGAAACAGTCTTTCTCAACCTCATCTTGAGTTTGACTCTTCCTCTGCTGGTTTTAAGTCTCTTATTTTAGCCTAATTGAGTCCATCTCAGCACTCCACTAAAGTTACACCAGCAACACAGTGAACATTTTCCCTGGTCAATTTGGTAAAATGGAGTTCATAAACAGATGTGCTCTTCATTCAAAACAAAAGCTTGCTTTTTTGGAAAATGGTCTGGTGGTAGGTAGAACAGATGTTTAGTAGCTATACACTCGGAAGCAGAACATCTCCTTTTATCTTAAGAAACAGATTTTGGCTCTTGTACGGTTTATCCCGTTGACAGATAATGTTCTCAAGTTAAGGTTAAGCTGTGTGCAAAAAACTACAAGAGGAGCTGCAATGTTTGAAAGGGTTCTAGACCCGAAACTCAAATATCTTTGTACCGGCTCAAATACAAAAAAGTTTTTAAAGAAACAGTCCTGAGAATTTCTCTGCAGCTTTATGGTTTCTCAGTTCAGCCCGCGCTTTGCAACTATAATGCTTCAAATATTCTGGGAAAGGTTTCCACTAGGATTTCCACTGTGTTTATGTGATTTTCTTTTCTTTCTTTTTTTTTTTACCTGTAACAAACTGATTCTATTTCATCCCAAAGTAATTCTAACAGTTTGAAGTTGGGACCCTTGGAAACTCATTCCCTGCATAACCCCTGATTGGTGCACTGGTGACATGTTGGAACAGGAAGGGGCCATATCTAAACTGTTTCCCTAAAGTAGGGAGCCTGGAATTGCCCAAACCCTTTTGTGCTGAGGCATTCCCAGATATTGTTGGCAACCTTACACACATGGCTTTAAACTTCAAGTTGTCATTCGCCAGCCCTACTAACATAAAAGGAACCCTCATAAAAAGGAACGACTGATTTCCCAAATTATTGTTGAGTAAAAAGTAAGATATTTCACTATGAATGTAATGAAGTTGAAGTAAAAAGTCTCCCCAAGTTAAAATACTTCAGTGACGTACAGATCCTTGAAAAAGCTACTCAAGTACAGTAACGAATTACATTTACTTCATTACTGCCAGCAACTGGCCACGCCTACTTCTGGATGTAGTGGCCAACAGATTATTGAAGGCACAATATAGTTAGACACTTCTCTGTTTAAAATTAAAATTTATTATTGCTTTCATGAAAAATTCACATAAAAAGCAATTTTTTTAAAATTCACTTTTGTGTGTCGTGAACTAATATAATACAAATATTCTGTTTTTAAACACATTGAAAAAAGGGACTTTTCTTTAATATTCAATTTTTTGACACACATAGTGTGTGTGATTCTTCCGATCACTGTCTAAAAACCTTTACTAACATTTAGTATAACGACAGGCTCCTCCCTCTACACTAAACTAGACCTTTGTTTGATTTGACAAGTTCCACATTTTCAGAATCTACACAAGTGAAGTGATTGTAATGTTTAATTCCTTAATATTCAAAACCTGTGATCTACCTTTTCAGTGAAAATTGACTAAAGACATCTAAATTAACTGTAAGATGTGTCTTTTCATAAGAAAAATGTTCAAGGTCAAATGAGAGAATGTCTATGGTAATTACTAAATGCCAAGGTTTGAAAGTCAAGTTTTTGATAGGAGGAGCTTATTGTAACCATTCAGGGTTTTTTATTCAGCGTTGTTCATTTCTGTTTAGTTCAAGAAACTGACGAGTAACAACAAATTTGGTTGTATAACCCCGGCACTCCTCTGTTTCTGCTGCTGCCGCTGTAGGGTCCCCGTGTTATTGAAACATTAGCATCCTGAAAATTCCCAGAGTGCCCAGTTAAAAGCCATCAGCTGCTTGCTATTTTTACTTTGTGGAAATGCTGCCATGTCTCTGCATGTTTCTATGCTGTTTCAGTTTTTAACAGCTAAATGAAGTTGTCTTTTTACCTGTGTCTTTATTTTTCCAAAGCTCTCTCATTCAGTTTATTTCAATCTGTCAATCGTTTTGCCAGTCCTATTATCCTTAACTCTGAGAATCATTCTTACTGTTGGTTAATCCATGTACAAACAAATGCAGATAAAATGTCATTTTCTGCCAGGGCAATGCCTACATTGAATATAAAAAAGGTATTTTTAAATACCTAAACATTACACTTCCTTAATGAGGTTTTGTTTGTTTAAGTAGTAACCTCTGAAGATATAACGCCATCATTGTTTAATGTAAAAGTTGTTCAGTTCTTTGATAAATCTGGTTTATTTTTTATTTTGTTCTTTTTACAATGTACTGAACTGTGACTTCTTTGATTGTCCATTTCTTGCATTTGAACTATGTGATTTTTGAAATTCTCTTTTATTAGCCAAATCACACGAAAATGGAGAAACTAATAAAACTTCACTCTTGGGTTTTATCAGACATCTGCTTGTCTGAAACAGAGTAGTTTGTGGTAGAGGTTGATGGTTTATCTAGTTAAATACGAAGAGTTGTTTTAATTGTTAAAGTTTATTGGAATGAAGACAGACTTGGTATAATGATTGTTCCTCTGGGAAGCAAGACTCTACCAGAGCAAATTAGGTTTGTGAGGTTTTCCTACCTCCTGACATCATTTAAAGCTTTATTTCTTTTTGTGGTGTTCATATTCTACGTAAGCATACTTTGACGTCAAGTTGTGTTTTTATACTGTAGATTTATACTATACAGTGGTACCTCGAGATACTTTACGTTACAAAATGTTAGAGATTCGAAAGGTCTCGCCAGACTCTCGCGGGGAATATTTTGCTTCGGAAAAAAATTGCAAGATACGAAAAACACCAACAGTTCTGCTCTATTGTCCGCTTGTTAAGTCTGACGTTGTGCCCCACTTCCGGGTCCTAGTGCTCATTTCTCCCATTGCAGACAGTGCTAAAAGGGGTTTTAAAGCACTTTAAATCAGTGTTAAATCAAGCGAAACATTATCTATAGATTACCAATAATGTGCTATAACAAAAGTCAATGTGTCGTAAAAGAAATAACGTTTATAACGTGGAAAGTGCTGTTCTGAAGCACAAGTTAGAGACCCCCCTTCAAGAAAATCAACCTTCATACGTGGTGCAGTAATGTTTTCTGTCAGCCGTTCCATTCCACCTCCTCCGACACATCGCCTCACTCTCAAGGTAAGGTTTCACATTTGTGTAACGTGCATATTACGTATGTGTTTTATTCTGTTTTATTATCATTTATTACATTAACAATGTGTAGATTTAAGGATTAAAGAAACGTTACTTGATTTTTCACTGGTTTTCCCATTTTTTTATCAACTTATACTGTTGTTTCTGAGAGCCATTGCACGGACTAGGCGTTTTACATGTAAAACTTGCTTCGAGATACGGTGTACCACTGTATTTTTAGGCAATTTTTATGACAACATTACAAGCAACTTTTAGATCAGCCAATAGTGACTTTTCCTAAAAAAAATAAAATTAAATAGTGACTTTTCATGCTGAATAGTAATTGATTATTTGGAATAAAAGAGCGCTTAGATAATGCTAGAATCTGCATTTGAAACATGGTTTAGATACTTTTTAAAAGAATAAATATTATTGTGTCTCTTTGCTTCCCTCATTCAAACTTGACTGCTGTAGATGCACAGCAGAGGCATGAATTCTTGGGTTTCACACACTGGTATGATTAGTGGGCATAAGACCTGCTGTCTGCGCTCAGATCAGATGCCAAGGAAAGCAGCTCCCTGAATCTCCACCTTTACAGTTGCCAGAGAGAGCAGAATGGTGATCACTAACTCATCTGTCTACGAGAAGAAAAGGTGGATATTTCAGAGCAGTCTTCGGACGTTCTTACAGTTGTGCTCATAAGTTTACAGCTAGTGGTTGGGTGAAGCAAACCAAACTTGCAAAAAAAAAAACTAGACAGAACAGTTCAGAATGATCATAACGGGTACCAAACAGTTGTGAAAAATCACAATGTTCCATGAAAGAATAAAAGAAAGCCTCATTAGTTGTGAAAAAGGACTGTTAGTTGTGTACCAAGGCCTGGCATGGCACTTGTGCTGGGTGGAATCCAGGGTTTGGCTGAATTTGTGTGAATTGAAACGTTCGCAACATTGCGATTTTTCTGGATGGACTGAGAAATAGCGCTCACTGAGTTCTGCTTTGTCGTCTATTGTTTTGGAGTTTGGAGAAAGTGTTCAGAAAAGGTTTGTTTATAGCTATAAAAAACAGCCGAAGGTGCACGGCGCACACGGTTGTGCTCCGCTGTGTTCATCCTTTGTAAAGTTCAACAGAATTTTAGATTTTTATTAGGGGTGTAACGGTTCACGGTATGTATTGAACCGTTTCGGTAGGGCCTGTTCGGTTCGGTAAACTTGCGTACCGTTTCGGTATTTGGTATTTTTATTCAATTATATAAATGTATTATTAGCGCGGTATTAAGCGCAGCGGAACAATGTTCCTAGGCGAGTTTCCGCACGGACGCTATTGAGTGACGAGCACAGTAGCGCTGCACGAGTAGCTGTGAGAAATGGACACAAAGAGAAGCCAGTGCTTGAAGACACCTCACTACGGTCTCCTGTTTGGGAACACTTTGACTTCTCTGTTAAAATACATAACGGGGATAGACGAGTGGATAAATTTAAAGTTGTAGGCCGACATTGTTCCACGGAGATCGGGCAGGCAACACATCTAACTTTTTTTACTGCCTGAGGTATTGTCACTGCAACCAGATCTATGCTCTCTTCAGAAAATGTGGATCGGTTAATCTATCCTATCTATCCTAACTAGTTGCAGTATTTCATTTTTTATGTAAAAAAATTTGTTTTTCTTTATAAAGAGTGCAATTTATTTAAAATATCACCCAAATGTGTCGCTTTTATTTCTTTTATGCAAGAATTCTATTGTGTATTGGCAGCTTTTCAAAATAAAGATTATGTAAGTTCTTAATGTTTTGTACCGAACCGAACTCTCCAAGACACTGTACCGAACTGAATACGATTTTAGCGTACCGTTACACCCCTAATTTTTATAGTTTTCCTGCCGATGTCAATCTTAGAAAACAGAGGCTCGTGAACATACGCCCATCGGCAACGTCCCATCAGCAACTCTATGGTTGGTAAACATTTTAGCAGTGATCAGAATATGGAAGTGCAAACATCAGAAAAACCACAGCCCAGTGTGCGGGAGCAGAGAGAGGGCCGCTGAACAGTACAGATGGATAAGAATTACTGTAGCATTCCCGAACCTTCATCATTAGACCCAGCATGTGCTAATTTAAAAATAAAAATCTCTACTGAAGTGATGGAGCGTAAAAAGAAGCAGCATGAGCGCCGCGTTCAGCGTGATTTTGGGTTGAACGGTGTGTGTACGAGGCTGAATCTAATTTAAATCCCTTTTCTAGCTGCTGGATGGTGCTGCTTTTTCGCACATACGAAGCACATCGCTTACGTTACTCTTGGAGAGATTCTGAAGAAAGAGGCTGTAGAACGTAGCCATTGTGAAACTGTAACTTGCTGAGCACTATTGAGAATGGTCCAAAGTTCGTGGTGTATAACATGCTTTCAATAGAAAATTAGAGAATTCAAGGCCAATATTGTAATTCTTTTTTTTAAATGACCCTTTCATGCTTTTCATAGCGCTGGAGATGGAGGAACATGTTTTTTGAGTTTTAAAAGTAAAAGTGTTCTGAGTTAAACACGTTGAAACAAGTTCCTCCAAACGAATCTTTAGCTCAAAAGTGTGACGTCACCCAATGCTACACCCCTCCGACCACTGATGCTCCATCCATTCATGTTTTAAAACAAAGCTCTTCCTGCTCTCAGCGCACAGCTACGGGTATCGTGCAGTTTCCACATGTGCACCTACATACATTTCAGTAAAATGTCATCACGCTAACAAAAATTGTCGAAGTGGCAAAGCATTAGTTTCATCACCTCTTCAGACACTGGTTCTTTTATATTCTCCTTGTGGTTTTGTTTATGTATTAGTGCGCTCCGGGCCATTGGCGGAGCTCTCTCCGTCTTCCTCGCCTGTTCCATCTGCCTTGTCTTCGTTGTGCTTCATAGCTCTCTTTCACAGCTCCACAAATTTGTTGTTTACTCCCACAAATAATAAGGTCATTTTTAAATATACTTTTTACATAATATATAAGTAAAATTCGTTGTTAGAAGTCTGTTTCAGAGATGGGCTGGACAGGCGGTATCTAATGAGAACTACCAATCACCGCAGGTTGCATCACGGAAAGGAGGAGTTTCGTGAGGACTCTTCATAAAAAGATTCAGTACAGTCATTAAAAAATCCGGTAAACATATATAAAAAGATAATTAAATTGTTTTTTTGACTTTCAACCTTTTGTTGGAGACAAGGAGGCATAGTGGCGAAACCTCCACATGTTTTTGGAGGGTTATGCGTGAGTTTTTAGATCCAGTGCTGTAATTTGGTGCGTTTAGGTAAATTGTAGGTTCCATGAACATTTCGGGGTAAATTCTCACATTTTCTGCTTATATTTTTGGAGTTGCAGTTTCATCTCATTTTCACACTTTTAAAAAACTCGACTCATCTTATAATTTGAATCAGACAAATGTAGGTATAATTCACTGGTCTGGAGAAAGGGGCATTAAGAGGAAGTTTAGGGGTGCTATAGCAAACTTTAAAAAACTTTAAATGTAACCTGACTTCTCATACTATTAGCTTGGCTAGTTATTCTTGACACTTTCAATTAAATAAAGCGAGTCAGAATTTCCTGATCTCCACACCAATGAATCCTGCTTATTCCTGCCTAAATGAATCGTCACTGCTCTTCCCGTCTATCAGTAAGGTTTGTGTCTAGCTTTTAGTAGGCTAATGCTTCAGACAGTGCAGATTAGAATCCATCTCAACACAAATGTCACACAACAGCAGTTCTCTCTGTCGCCACAACCGGACAAAGACGTGTGTGTTGCCTTGTTTTATCATTAGCTGCTTAGACAGATTGTTTGCAGCCATTGTCTATATCCTGAGGTTCCAAATGTTGCAGTTAAAGTAGCTCAGTTTCTGTCATAGAAATGGAGACGCATTCATAGTTCATTTTACAGAAGTGGGGTTTGGCAGAATATAGAAGGAGACGGCATCAGTGTTTATCAGGCGTATATTTGCGAAATGGGGTTCGATGAAGCAAATGACAAGAACAGAAGACGACGGAGAATGCGACAGTAGAGATGTAGTTTCCCAGAGACAATGCGCAGAGTCAGCAGGTGTGAACTGTAGGTCGGACAATCTGGCAGGTGTGTTTTAAGGGTAGGGAGATGGCTGTGATTGGTTGGTTGTTTTGTGAAGTGAGAGAGGTGAGTGATTGTTAATCGGGGATGGGGGGGTGTAATGGTGATACAAGGCAGGATGGGTCCGTATTGTTGACGCCAAATTCTGACTCTAGCATCAGAATTTTGTGTCAGAAATCGAGTCTAATTTTGATGAATTGTAGCCTCAGTTTCCTGTTCTTAGCTGCAGGAGTGGCACTTGGCCTGGTCTTCTGCTGCTTGAAGGTAGGTCTAGTTAAAACGAGGGCTGTGCAGTTTGCCGAATTTTCGGTTTCAATTACGTTTTTGAGTCTTAATCGTTTTTTTCCTCAAGCACCATTCTCGTTATAATTTTTTTTGCCCACTTTAACATTTGTGACCCTTTTGGCCTGCCATAATATTCTGACTTGTAATCTAAAAGGCTGTGGATTCACAGTTTTGTGTAAGTAATGCAGTTCCAATATCACTTAGAAAATAATTGTGATTATTTGTCGAGTGCCCCTAGTATAGATTGCCTGCCTCCCGATGCTCTTTGCTCGTCCCAAAACTTGTTAACAGTTCGTAGGACCCCCCTCTCTGGAGAACCACTGCACTTAAACTCATCACTTTTGACAGACACTTTTGAAACAAATTTTAAGATGGATGCTGATGGTTATTCTTAAGATCCTTCTGCAACTTCTGTGTGTTTTTACAGGTTTTCTGTTTCTGCTGCTCAAGTATTTTAATGTAAGTTGTGCATCACTTTAGGCCATATGAGGGTTAGAAAGTGCCCTATAAATAAACAGTGACTTGACTTGACAAGAATTCCCGGTTTGTTTTAACAGCCAGGTCAAGGTGGAAATACCTCTAACCATGTTTGAACTGGCAAGACCAGGTAAGGACATTCCTGCTGTTATCTTTGAGTACCTAAGGCAGGGATTTCTGGAATCACTGTTTGTGTTGTTAATAGTCTGCTCATCTGAAGGGCTTTGCATTTCTGCACATTTGAACACATTGCTAGCGGTTACCGGAATCATGGCGATCCATCTTCCCAGCGATTGATTTGACATGGACTCCTTCCTGAGGTTCCACGCTTCCAATCCATCTTTACCTCTACATCAACTCACTTTCTGGTGATTGAAATGGTAGCCAGCACTCAACTAAACTAAACATCGGCGCAGCACGCTTGTGGCTTTGAAAAATGTAGGTGAGCTGCCCAAAGCTTTTGAGAGATGTTTTCCTTCTACGGGTTCCCTCCCAAAAACAGTACATCAGTTGTGGGCAAGTACCCTACTGGCTCCAGCGTGTGCCAGCTCTTCAAACGCCAGGGTTTCCTGAGAAGAGCCACAGGTTAAATCCGCTCGCTTGCTGTCTACTTTAATGACTTTCCTTTCCCATAATTTTTTCTTCAGGACTTCAAGAGTCAGGAAACTGCTGAAGTAGTAACTTAATAAACCAAAACATTTACTCTTTCTCACTGAGGAGACTGTGTTTGGGTTCTGCACAGCCTGCTGTGGACGAGCGATCAGAATATACACTTGGGCACGAATTCGGGTTTAATTTCATTAATGAGAGTTTGTTTGTCTGCGTAACCTTGTTAAAAAGAAAATGCAGAAAGTTTACATTGTGCTCCACTGTTCAAGAACTAACACAATAATCCCAGCCCTAAAGTCATGTTGGCACGAAGGGAAAGTTTACTGGACTGTAGATTGTTGCACAGGAGGCCTTTTGGCTCAACAACGATACTACCATAGGACACATCCTCCTGCTATTGGGATAACAAAATTAGCGAGTTTTGGTAACTGGTAAATGCAACACTTATTAAAACAATAAATTAAAACAATTGACAGAAGTATGTTAAGAAGCTGTTTAGAACAGTTGTCCATTGACCATGGTCACCAAATGATCATCAAGACCCACAATTAATGACTTGCTTCTACCCAAACCCATTTTATCTTTAACTCAAAGAGTTTAGCAAAATATTTGGCCAAACTTTTCTCGAAACTAAAATGAAACCAACTTCGAATGTGAGGACATTGGTTTAGTACTGGATCCTACCTCCTCTAGGAGTTGCTGGGTACCAGGAAGAATAATTGAGCTCTACTTAAACAAAATATGTTCCAATGACAAGGAAACGATATTGCGTGAAACAAATATATTGAAGGGCTTAGGCCATCCTTTGACGTGGACCTGAATTTCTGCTATACTTCACACTGTTCTTCAGAGCAGGTGCTTGCGGTTGTTGTGCAGACAAGGTTCTGCCTTAACTGCGACTGAAACCCAATCTCAGATAGTCTTCATTAGTGTGCCATGAGTCACAGTAGTGACCTAGAGTCTCCAAAGAACATAGAGAACGTCTCTACGCCAGAGAAATGGAATGAAGCTTCCTCACAGAGGATCATCAGTCATCATGCACAGACAGCGCCGGCTGCATGTTTCAGTTTTTCCTTGACCGTCTGTTTCTCTTTCTTTAGGCTTTAGAGGATATACTGTTTGCAATGTTGGTTAAAATTCGATTCCTCAATGTTTATTTTTGGTTGTGGAAGAGTTTCTATCACTCAAACTTGAAATGAGGAAGCTCTGAAGCTGAAATGCGACACCCTAAGTGATCCCATGCTACCCCAGATGCATTTGCTGGATAATAAACACATGCAATAAATTTCTAAAAGCTGCGTAAGAGATGTTTTCAGATTTCTAGATGCATTTCTTGTGAGAAAGATTGCCGTAAATGTATGATATTGCTGCACAAGAATAAATGTAACATTTGTTACATGTACATTTTTTCTATTTAAAAAAAAAAAAACGAAATAAAAAAATAACTACAAGCGCAATCAGGGTATCTTCCATCCATTCCACATTCATTTTCAAACTGAAAAAAAGGAAAAAAAAGGATCATTTATTTCTTTTATTATTTCATCATAACACGAACATAAATATGTTTTTAAAATAAGTAATATCCACATTTTCTTTCTTTTGTTTTTTCATTCGTACTTATTAAACTAAATTAGGAATAATAAAATAAAGAAAATAATAAAAAACTACCTTTTCAAAGAAGATAAACTCTTCTCGTCAGCATTTACAAAGGTCAACAGTAGGGGCAGCAAAGACACTGAACATCAAGCGCATGCACGATCGACAAATCTACCAGATTTTCAAGCAGATGTTTGACGGAAACCGTTTTTCTTCCGAATTTCCTGTTACGTCACGTGATAGACACATATGTAGATGTTTTACCAATTATGTTTTTTATCCACTCATTACTAAAAAGGAACGACTGATTTTCCAAAATGTAGTTGAGTAAAAAGTAAGATATTGATTTTGAAATGTAGTGAAGTTAAAGTAAAAAGTCTCCCCAAGTTAAAATACTTGAGTAAAGAAAAAGGACTTAAGTAAAGTAATGAATTACATTTACATCATTACTGCCCACATCTTCTGTATCTGGATTTAATATAGTATATTCAAAATATACATGTTCTAATTGACGATTTTAAACCACATAATAATTTTGTCTTACACTTTTTTTTACACATTTTGTCTTATTTTTGCTTGACTGTCTTGACTCTCAGTACAGTAAAGCTTTTATACAATTCTAATGTATTGATGAGAAATTGCATAAAAGCTATTACAGAAAATGGGCGAGATTTCACCAGATCTGGACTTCCGGGTCACATTGCGTAGTTGAGAGATCAATTCCATTTTTTGGCCAATATTCTAAAATCTTTTTTAGAAATTTTTTTATTTTTTTTGGCAGAATAGAATAAATCTGAATATTTACTTTAAGGCAAAAAAATCAGTTTTTTTTTGTTTGAAAACAGATTTGGAATGAACTGAAGAAACCCTGATTAAGCTCTCGTCTCTTTTCCTTTTCGTTTTTTCACCAGAACCCTGTTTTACATGAAGAATTTTCCATTCATTTTTTCTGTCACGAAAGGTTTCAGTCGATCTTCAACCACAATTCCATTCACTATTTTTTTTAATGGCGTAAAAAAAAAAACCTAGAGCAACGTTATTTTGTTTGAATTTGGTATTAATCAGCTATGAAACCTCAAATGAATGTGCTTTTCCATTATGTAACACTTTGAATGGTGAGTGACACAATAATTTGGAAAACTTCTGCATGAAGTGAAATATTCTTGGTGTTCATCCTGGAACAGAAAAATCCGTTTTGAGAGTTAGATCCTGCTCCGTTCTCACTGAAGCCTGGGCTGCTTGGGGTCATGTGGTTCAATGCTTCTTTAGCTGACTCAACTCTTCTGGGACTCGCGCACCTGGTGCATCCTGAGTAATTGAGTTGCATTCATAAAGAGAGTTCCAGAGCTTTCAGCAGGTCTGGTTTCCATACAGCATCCTCTTGCTGCTCATATCACCTCAGAGCTCGAGCTTTCTATTTTTATTACTGCATGAATGTAAGCGAAGGGTGATCTCGATGCATGGAAACGTGTTTAATGACTGAATGACAAATGCTGTCGCTCTCTTCTGTTCTTGTAGATGTGGACCTGTCTCTGTGCAAGCATTCGGGGCCGTCTTGCTGTACTCGAAGAATGGAAGACAGCTACAGAGCAGCAGTTCTGAGAGACACCACGTACAACATCAGATTGTACATCGACGAGCTGAAAAATGTCATCTCTGGACATGAAAGATCCTTCCAGGGTACACAAAAGCTTTACTCAATTGAAATTTCCATAAAGACGGTGACTGTTGCTTCTGTGTCCAGTGCAGCAGGCCCAATGTCTGTTAGATGCTCTTTAGTTACATCACGTCACCTTTACACGGGTTCCAGAAGGAGCTGGGGAGTCTCCACGGACTACCTTCAGCGCTTCTCTCTGATTGCCTAGTGGTTTACATCTTCATGACATCCATTTTCAACCCGCTTGAAAACATTAATATGCAAACAAGTTCCCCTGCAAAGGTCTTTAAATGCTCTCAGTCTAGTTCTGTTGGCTACAGGCAGTAGCCCAAAAGACGACCATGGACACTTTGCACAAGGAGTGGCAAAGTTCATTGCAAAAGAGGCTGATGTTCACAGAGCTCTGTGTCCAGGTGTAATAATAAAGAGTCGTAGACAAGCAAAGTTGTTACAAAATAAGGATAAGAACATCATGGAAAGGATTGTGAAACAAAGCCAATTAAAATGTGCAGAATTTGAAATGCAGCTGCAATCAATGATTAAAGAAACACCAAACAGAGGGCGTATGTGTTCCTCAAGCCACTCTTGTACAAGAGGCCCGGGACTGGCCTGCTGCTGAGTGCTCCAAAAATTTCTACAAAGTTTGTGAATCTATAACTTTAGTTTTGTTTAATGTATCCAGTTCCTTACTTTTCCCTAATAAACTAGAAAGGGTTTCCATTTCAATGACACCAAGGACATTAATTTAGCCCATAAAATGTGAGAGTTACAGCCATTTTTTTGGGGTATGCCTTTTTTGGACCTATGTTCAAAAAGAGGGGTGGGTGTTATGGGGTTAAAGCTCCGGAAGTGTCTGTTTGGAAAGTATGAACTAGCTGTAAACATTTAGTTTTTTCCCAAGTTGTGTTCTGTGTCGGCTAGTTACGGTAGGTTTGGCTGCATTAGCTCTCTGGTAGAGGATTGAGGAGGACATGTGCATGCTCTCATTAGTGTTGAAGCCACTGCCCAAACCATAATGGGCAGGGAGGGTTTAGAGAATCCCAGTCGTTTGCAGGCTGGTGTATGCTTTGGCAGACTGCACCGGTTGTTATTAGGGTCTACTGTCAGTTCATTCACGGATATCAGGCGTTGGCGTGAATGAAATGGCTCTCACATACTGTACACTATTTTGGTTTAAACAAGATTCGAAGCCACAGCAGCTCTAGAGAAATGGATTTCAGTGCACAAGCTGCATTCATAGCTTTTGGTGTTTCTCTTCGGCAATGCCTTTGTCTGCCCTGCCTGCTTACTTTGGCTGCAAAAAAGCATTACTGCGCAGACTGGTCATTGCATTCCACTCCAATCTCGAATCCAGAGAAATGCACAAAATGTTTAGTCACTTACAGGTCACACGCAACATTGCAGAACCTTTTAAATGCCATTCGGCTGCTAATGAGTGCTGGAGGAACTGCTGACGCTTATATTTAACTGATTGTTTACATGGATCCGTCAGAGAGGAATTTAAGCTCTTCGAAAACCCCCTAGATAAGAGTTAACTTGCTTTACTTAACAGGAAATAAAAAGTGCCTTCTCCATATTGAAGAATATTTTAGTTGTGGTTTAAGTCGTGACAAAGTACAGGTAACAAAAGAACAATTTCCAAACTTTTCACAAGGCTGACTCTTAACAATCGAACTTGGATCATTTAATCTTCAGTTTGGCTC
Source organism: Danionella cerebrum (assembly GCA_007224835.1). NCBI lineage: Eukaryota > Metazoa > Chordata > Actinopteri > Cypriniformes > Danionidae > Danionella > Danionella cerebrum. Next base: position 97,198 of record SRMA01025232.1, on the reverse strand, counting down.
AAATTGGTTGAAACTAGTGTTTTGTGTGAACATGTGATTTTTTTAACACGTGAGGGTCTTCTTGGTGTGGAATGAACAGATTGCAGCATTTATCTTTTTCATTCTTCAAGAAGATGTAGTGGGGTGTATGCTGAGTTTACGTTGAGCATTAAATTTGTATTAAACTTGTTTGGCTAAAAAATACTTTACAAAACTACTCTTTTCAAAAAAGGATATGTAAAGATTTAATGTGAATTTCAATAACATTTATTTCTATTTCTTTAAATGATCTTTTTCTCTGCATGTAGCCTTAATACTCCCCATTTCAAAAGGTTAGGATGTTAGGTATTTTATGTTTAATGTCTTAATAAAAAAAAAATAAAGACATCAATGTACGATACAATTTACCATGTATGAATTTCTTACTATACATATATATTTTTTCTTTGTTTAGAAAATAAATTACAATAAAATAATTACCTGCAAAAATTGATTTAAAACTGGTGAAATATAAAAATAAACTGAAGACTATAGTAAAAATGCTCTAGTTAATTATAGACAGAAAGTGACAGAAAAAAATTAATTTGTTACATAATTATTACTTATATGAGCAATTAAATAATTAACTGCCTATTTGGTTAATTACTGTGACTTATTTCACAATGCAATTAATTATTGCACGGTCCTGTGTTGCAGTGTTTCATGGAGTGTTTTATCTGTCAACTTGTCTTCAGTGTCAGGTAGACGGGACTAATTCAGATGCCAAACCAAGCAAAATGCTTTCAGAAAGAGTGAAAATGTTTGTAAATGTTAACACTGGTGTCGACAGGAACTTGCTCTTTTTTCGGGTCAGTTGATGAAGTGCAGCATTTGTCACTTCCTGTTGGATGCAGCATGGTTTGTATGAGGCAAAACAAACACGATGAGACCAAAAACACCATAAAATGCATTATACAAGACTTTTATTTTGCATTGCATTGCAGTTATTTTGTAGTCCTTTTCACATCCATGTTGATTCCTCAGTTTGATTTGCGGGTAATATCAGGTGCCCTTCTAAATCTAAATTTTATCAGTAGACCATTAGGGGTGTAACGGTTCACGGTATGTATTGAACCGTTTCGGTACGGCCTGTTCGGTTCGGTACACTTGCGTACCGTTTCGGTATTCAGTATTTTTATAATAATTTAAATGTATTATTAGCGCGATATTAAGCGCAGCGGAACAATGTTCCAAGGCAAGTTTCCGCACGGACGCTATTGAGTGACGAGCACGAGTGCGAATAGGAAAATGGAATCATATCAAAAGCGAAAGAGAAGCCAGAGCTTGAAGATCCTCCCACCTCACTACGGTCTCCTGTTTGGGAACACTTTGACTTCTCTGTTAAAATACATAACGGAAATAGACGAGTGGATAAATTTAAAGTTGTAGGCCGACATTGTTCCACGGAGATCGGGCAGGCAACACATCTAACTTTTTTTACTGCTGGAGGTATTGTCACTGCAACCAGATCTATGCTCTCTTCAAAAAATGTGGATAGGTAATCTATCCTAACTAGTTGCAGTATTTCATTTTTTATTTAAAAAAATGTGTTTTTCTTTATAAAGAGTGCAATTTATTTAAAATATCACCCAAATGTGTCACTTTTATTTATTTTACGCAAGAATTCTATTGTGTATTGGCAGCTTTTCAAAATAAAGATTTTGTAAGTTCTTATTGTTTTGTACCGAACCGAATGAACCGAACCGAACTCTCCAAGACACTGTACCGAACTGAATACGATTTTAGCGTACCGTTACACCCCTATCCATAGCTTTGAAAGTCATACTTTGATTTGTGGCACACTACTCCCAGTTTGTGGATGTGGGATGTACAACTCCACATGAAGCTTTTCTGTCGACTGTACAGTGACTGGTGGAATAACGGATTCATCTTTCACTGTGAATGCTGTTATCATATCCAGAAAACTTCACAGATTTGAGACATTTGATTCTTTCAAACATTTCATTGTCCTTAAATGCACTACAATCTCTGAAAGCAACAGTTAAACTTTCAGACGCCTTCATGGTGGCATCATGCCATCAGTGCAATGGAGAAACTCTTCACTCTCAGTCCAGTTCTCTCTCTCCTTCTTGTTGTGTTCATCATTCCCTCATCATCATCAGCAGTGATCGCATGACTCCGGTCTCTTGAGGAACCCATTCCTTTTCCAAGTCCTCCTCCCACACATCATTTGGCCTTTTCGGAGGGTAGATTTATCCATTGTCTAATTGGCCTTGCCATGTTACTTCCTTAGCTGGCCTTGCTCTGCAACTTGTGTCCCCTTAAGAGCAAAATAAAACGAAAAGAGTTGGACTGTTTGACTTGAGCCATCATACCAACTCAAATCCAAATGTCTGATGTCAGCGGTGAGTGGAATTGAGACAGGAAGTGATGTTCATTCCATCGCTCTGAGCAAATGCAACGGCTTCGTGCTCACACGCAATGCACCTGTTATAAAGTTCCCATGATAACAGTTGACTGGTTGATTCTGAACATCCCTTCCTGCCCCTGCTGACCAGCTGTCCTAAGATGAACGCTGTTGTTTACTCTACACCCATGGTGTCTTAAAAAAAAAAGAACAACTGACATTGAACTTATTCAATCATGGACTGACCCTCAGGGTTCAACAATTTTAAACTAACTTTTACTAGTTTCTGGAATTATTGTGAATCACACGCCTTCATGTTTAGTAGAAGCATTCATCTAGGTGTATGCTGTGTGGATAGGGGTCTCCATTCGCCATCCACCCATGTGTATACTTCCTGCAACAAACTTCTAGTGCTTAAAATTCCAATGCTGTTTTTTTCCAGCATTGTTTTACAGATAGTGTAACCTTGTTTTGCTAGGTCACCTTGTTTTACCCTTTAAATACACCTTTGAATTTCAGTGTCTGGCTCAAACCTACTTTTTGACATTTGTGTCATTCTGGGAATCTAGAGATTGCTTCATGGAAGTTGTCAGGTCTGCACATTCAGCCATTTTTGTTGCCAAAGCTTGTTTAAGTTTGTGTGAATCCACGCCTTTAGCCTTTGTTTTGTATTTTTCACATTGTCTGTATATCATCGAGATAATACATATAGACAATGTGCCACCGCCTCGTGCCAATGGGCCAGAATGAGCAGGATTTAGGTGCTAAATAACAGCAGACTGGGCTCAGAAGTGAGAGTTTGGACATCATGCTCCGGCTCGAAGGTCCGCCTCAGCAATCTCAATTTTTGGTCTTTGGTATTTCTCACCTTGTGTTGAACTTTTAGTCTGGAATACACCTTTCAAACATACCTAATCAGAACTTTAGATCATACACTACGATAAATATAGACAATGATCCACCGCCTCCTGCCAATGGGCCAGAATGAGCAGGATTTTGTTGCTAATTGCCAGCAGGCTAAATATTTAAATATTTAGGATGAACAATCAAAAAAATGGATACGTTCAGCAGCCTTGTTGTATCAGACACACTTAATTTTGATTATTTAAGTGAATATTTTGTGTATGATAAAATATGTTTTTGTAAATAATTCACCTTTCAGTGCCACAATTTTTTACAGCAATCACGCACATTTCTTTTAATCTACAGAGATTCGTTCCCAGTCAAGACACAATCCAAATATAAAAGATGATAATTGTAGCTGCTCAGTGACTCAGTGGAAGGAACGCAACACAGATCTCCGTTTTTCTTGTCCCCCACATTCAGGATTACACCAACTGTTTGTCTTTGTAACTATGTGATGTATAAAATGTCAGCCTTTGTAATTGCTTTCTGATGAGAGAGATATTGGTGCCACATTCCAGTTCACCCTCCACCTGTTCTCTTCTGACAGCAGAAACCGAGGGGTATCTGCTGCCATTTTCGACAGGTGGTTATATGTGGATCGACTCCCAAAGTGAAGCATTATGTGCTGTTAATTTAACTTTTGTGCCCACATTGATAATAGATTTCAGATTTCTGCTGATCTAATTGAACGTTGAGTTTGAATTTAGGACTTTGGTCCATTTTTTAATGGTGGTGAAAATATTACACATTGTTGACATGACCAAGAGTCTTTTAGTGCATATGTCTAGTGCAATAGACACTGTACAAGTACATAATAAAGCACATGACAAATAAGTATTATGCCAGCCTGCATTTTACTCATTTAATTTAAATTAACCTTGTATTGAACTTTTAGGTCATTAAGTTTAGGTCATAGACTATAATAAATATAGACGATGTGTCCCCACATCTTGGCATTCGGCCAGAATGAGCAGGATTTAGGTGCTAAATAACAGAAGACTGGACTCAGAAGTGAGAGTTTGGGTATTATGCTCCGCCTTCAACAATCTCAATTTTTTGTCTTTGGTATTTCTCACCTTGTGTTGAACCTTAAGTCTTGTATATGCCTGTCAAACATAACTTTAGATCATAGACTATAATAAATGTAGACCCCGCCTCCTGCCAATGGACCAGAAGGTGCAGGAATTGGGTGCTAAATAGCAGCTGGCTGGGCTCAGAAGTGAGAGTTTGGATACCATGCTCTCGCTCTGGCTAGAACACTGTGCAAGTTCATGACAAAGCAATTGCAACATGGTGTTAGCCTGCATTTTACTCATTTAAATTGGAAAATTTCTAACTTGTTTTACAAATTAACTGACACTTGAATGTCTGTACTTAAAATAACACGGTGTACTTATCGAGCTGCAAAGTTTTGGATTATTTGTAGAAGTTTGATTGATTGCAGTAATCCGTAGAAGAAGAGCATTTGAACTTGAAGTTGCATCTTCTCTTAGAAGGGACGCTGATCTTTCAGATGTTTGGCAGTTAAACCTGCAGGATTCAGTTGCTGGAGCAAATAGATAACGCATATTAAGGAAGCAGACTTGTAAATAGAAGAGTCTTTTATTTTCAGTTTCATGCTGTTGGTGTTTTTGCAAGAGCAAAAATACCCGATTTTCTAATGAAATTTTAAGGACCAATTTCTCTATTGAATGGTGCTATTCACAGCCTGAACCTCAATACAAAATTTGACGGTGGTACAATTGGTAAGATCTTAGTAACAGCTATTTTTCTCTCTTTTGCTGTTTTTGTCACTAAGCTCTCCGATCTTCATCTCATTTTGCTGAAGTTGAATTTGTGACCTGATGTGTTTTCTTAGAACAGCTGTTGTAGTCAGAAGGCAGGGACGTTTGAATGGTCATTAATTAAAGTGGGACTTTATAGCCCCCTACAGAGGTGATGAACTCATATCATGCGTCTGACCCGTATGAAACTCGAGTCCCTGGCTGGATTACGGGGCTTTCTGAGGTGGAAGATGATCGACAGACCATTGGCCCTATGTGTTGTCCATGCAGTCATCCTCTGAATGCTCCGAATAATGACCGTGGTCACTCAGGAACGCAGCATGGCCATGACTTAACTGGGTCAGTGTGGGCGATCAGGTTTTACTGGATGTGATTCTCCACCTCAATGCACTTCAAAAATTACGCTTGTAACTATAACTTCAGTTGAAAAATTCGAGCTAAAAAACATAATTTCATCCACAAGCTCACATTTTTCCTACAGTTGGCAATGAGCGCGTATGCCCCCAGAGAGCAGCTGCCATCTTCTGGTTGAATATACAAGTGCTTTTGTTCGAGTGTATTACTTACTGTGGTCAACAGCGCTTTCTCTTGTTGTATGAATGAGGCAGTGAGCCAGTGGAATCAGTGTATCCTGTGTTCATTTTTAAAATAAAATGAAAAAAAAAACTGCTTTCGATTTTTCACACTGTAAGTGAAAATGCAAAAAAAAAAAACTTAAATTTTGGTTTTCATAGACATTATAAACACTAGACACAGCATGGCCTTCTTCTGTCAATGTGTCAATACGTCAATGCAACCGCCCTATGACCTGTGGCAAACCAATTTACACTAGAGCTGTATTTTTTATATTATCATCATTCATTCAATAAGATTTATAGGAATCTTAAACCCTTTTCGACCAATCGTTTCACACTGTAAAGAAGTGTGTGCAGTTTAGCAAAATGATTCATAATAACACAAAACCTTGCAGAGGCTCTCTTGGTGCCCATCAGCACAACCTCTTATAAAAGAATGATAAAAGAAAGAATAAAAACTGTCCTAACTTATAATTCATTTTTGTATTTTACTCTATTTATAGTTCTGTATTTAGTTGGACGCTTTTATCCAAATATCAGGAGAAAAGTGACAAAGATCGGGTGTTCGTGATAATGGCAGATGATTAATTAAGTGCTATGAAGTAGGAATTGAAATACTAACTTTTAATGGGTTTGTTTTTTAGTTCATGTTGCGCTCATAGAATTTTTAATTCTGAATTTTGTTGATACAAATTTTAAAAATACATAAAATATTAAAATCTATTAAAATCTAATAACAAAAAATATTATGATCTAAAAAATGTTACTGGGGTAAATAATCTCTCATTTTCTCTCATTATTTTTACATTTATTTGAAAATTCATATGAATAAACTGTGATTAATTGATTCAGCTCACTTTTATGATCAGTCAATCATAGTGGCAACTCAGTGCATTTAGTCATGATGATCTCCTGCAGTTCAAACCGAGAATGGGGAACAAAAGGGGATTTAACTGACCTTAAACGTGACATGGTTGTCATGGTTGTTCAGAAACCGATGATCTACTGGGATTTTTATGCTCAAACATCTCTAGAGTTTGCAGAGAATCGTCAGAAATGGTCAACCTGGTGGTGGTGTAATTGTGTGGGGGGTATTTTCTTGGAACACTGGGTTCCTTTAGATTTTCCATCCCATTATGACCACAATGTCCCCATCTTCTGATGCTAGTTTCCTGCCGGAGAATGCTCCATAAAGCTTGATTCCTCTCAGACTGGTTTCCTCAACATGACGATGAGTTCACTTTACTCAGAGAGTCTCCACAGTCATCATATCGCAATCCAGCAGAGCACCTTTGGGATTTGATGGAACGGGAGATTTGCATCATGGATCGGACAAATCTGCAGCAATTGCGTGATGCTATCACGTCAATGTGGAGCAAACTCTCTGTGGAATGTTTTCAGTACCTTTCTGAATCTACACCTCGAAGGATTCGGGCAGTTCTGAAGTGAATTAGGGCAGTTCCAATCTGGTATTCACAAGGTGTACCTAATAAAGTGTCCGGTATAAAAAAACGTAAATAATAATTAAGAAGAAATGTTACGATTTTACATGGATGTGGATTTTAAAATCCAAAAACACTAATCTCAAGGTTGAGATGCATAAACACAGTTTGTTTCCCGTTGTATCTTATCGCTCCGCTATCTTTAAGCTGTTTTTTTTTCTCTCTGGAGGAATCACTTCACAAGCAGACGTGCGTTTAGGGAATGAGTCTCGTCATTAAGTGGATTACTCATCTCTAAAAGCCTTTTGTAGACCTCTGTGAGAGCCTCCACAACATTCAATTACACGGCAGTAAATCTGGCCTTCATCTGGTGTCCCTGCAACACTGCAGTTACCAAGAACGAAAACCATTACTGTACAGAGCATTGCTTTCTTCTGGCGCAGAGTTTCCCTCACAAATATTCCCAACTCATTTGGATTCTGTAATTGTAAATGTAATCTAATGCCCATGCAAACATACAGAAGTCCTGTAGAATCCCTCTAATAAGATGCAGGTACAGTGTACATCAGGGGTGCTCACACTTTTTCAGCTTTCGAGCTACTTTTAAAATGACGGAGTCAAAGTGATCTACCCGCTACAAAAATGTAAAACATCAACCAACAAACAATTATTTTCAACTTTATTGAGAATTGACAAAACACACATAATAATTGATTTTTTTACATTTTTTTGTAATAACCTGAGTTTAATTTGATGACTTGCACTGAATTGAATCATTAGAACAGTTGTGTGTGACCTGAATTTGATGGTAATAGAGTGATTTTTATGGGAACAATTGAGCTTTGATGCAAATAATCAAGAATAAAAATGATGCTCTAATAAATATTTCAATATTTATTGAAATTGAGTCTTGCAGTACAATATGCAGCTGAGGAGGGGTGTGTTGCTTGATTTTGGTTGTAATAGAGTTATTTAGAATGAAGTTATGAAGCATATTCTGGGTAAAACATATTTTGGATCTGGCAATATTCAGACGGTCCCTAAGCGATTCCATGTCAGCGGGTTACATAACACAGATTAAAAATAGATATTATTTGTTTACTAAGAACATTCTGGTCTCGAGCTATTGAGCAGAGAAAACCGAATTCGTGAATCTGCAGCTAACTTTACTGAATTTCACGCCGCGATCGCGATCGACGTAATGAGCACCCCTGGTGTACATCATGTAGAATGAGTGTAATCAGATGTCCTGCTTTGTTACGTAATATAAATACAAAAATGTAGTGCAGCAATGGCAAAATCGTGGGTTTGGAAGTAGGAACTGTGTAATAGCTTTGTATGAAAACATCTTCCGAATCAGTGGACGCCATGCTTTAGGAGCTGCACCTTTGGTTTGTGGGGTGCAACAGGGCTCTATTCTAGGTCCGCTTTTTTTTTTTATACATGAGATGATCTATAAACTTCCTCAAATCTTCTGTTCGAAACAAATTCAACAAATCGAGCAGGTTTTTGTGAAGAATTGAAGCAAAGACGGTACTAATACATTTCCATTGCAACAACTACTTGCTGGGAAAGCTCACCCCCCAGTACCGAAGACAAGAGTTCTGTCTAACTAAACGTAAAAATTGTTAGAAGTAACTGGGAATTATTTTCTAGATTGATTGTTTTTTATCTTTTAAGGATCTAAAAGTAGACTATTGTTTGTTTTTCAAGCTTTTCACGTCTCTCGAGTCTGAACTTGTCTCTCTTACTTTTTGTCTTCCGCTCTCTCACTTTCCTTCTCTCTCTATGTTTCTTTCACTCTCTCTCTTTTGCTCTCTCCCATACCCACTCTTTCTCTCCCTCCTTTCTTTTATTCTCTTTCTTGCTCTCTCTTTCACTTTCTCTTGTTCCATCCATCCAACCATCACACTCGTGTTCTTTCCATCACATAGACATACCTTCTCTCGCTCTTTCTCTCCATCTAGCTTTTTCACTTACACACTCACACGTTCACAACCATCCATCCATCCATCCCTTGTTCTCTCCATTACGTACCCTCTCACTGTCTCCCTCGTTCTCTCTATTGTGCTCTGTCTCTTTCTCTATCTTGCTCACTTTCACTCTCTCAATCAAACTCTCTCTCTCTTTGCCTGTTTCTCCTATTCTTTCTATCAGTTTTCCTCTCTCTCCCTTCTTATCCCTGCTTTCTCATTTTCTCTCCCTCTCTTTTTCTCCCTATTTCCCCCTCTCTTAATCCATCGCTCTGTGTTCTCTCTCTATTGCCCATCCCTCTCTCTTTCTCTCTTTCCTGCACATGTTCACTTTCTCTCACTCGCTCATACTCTTCTTTCAATCACTTCCTGTCTCTTTCTCTCACGGCCATTCTCTCTCTTGAGCACATGTTCTCTCCCTCACTCTGTTTCTCTCTTTCTTACACTCTCTCTGTCTCTTGCTCTCACCACCCCTCCCACACCTCTGTGTCATACTGTCTATCTCTCTGCCGCTCCTGCAGTTTCATGGCATGAGGCTGCCCTCTGAAATGCTGTAACTGTACACTGGCACATTCTGCCTGTGGTTTGCTCTCATTCCAATCATCTCGACTCGATGGACACACACACGTTTACAGTGTGCCTCCAGAAAGTGACACAGAAGGTCAGAGCTAGCGGCCACTCCAGTTAACTTTCTCCTTTCTGCTTTTCTTTGTCGTTCGCATACTCCCAGTCATTCCAGAATGTGGTGACATTCTCTCAAGCACTGGCTCAGGAGAGGTCCCCTGCATTACATTCATTTTGGTTCCATCAGAAGACTTCGTAAATCATCAGGGGAATGTATTTCAGGGAATGATGGCATGTGCTCATGTATCCTGCTTCCTAGCATTGAAGATGTGTCTTCCAGCAGGACAATGAGGCCAAACTCACAGCCAGAAAAGCAATGCAGCCCTCATTGTATCTGCTCTATATAAGTTCTTAATGCTCAATTAAATTTTTTTTCTTCTGCTGTTTACAGATGTCAATATTGACGTAAACGCTCTGCTAGCGGTTTTGTGGCGTTTTTTGAGATAATGTGCGATCCGATACAACTTTATTATCATCAAATAATATTAAGTAAGAAGATTATTAAAAGCTGATTGTTAGTTGTGTGTAAGAGCACTTGTTGGGACGAGTTTATAAAAGAAAGTGCTGAATATTTTGCATTTTTACCAAACATCTAATTTTAGAACATAAAAATAATTTATAAAGTTAAGTAATGTTTACAAGCAACATAATTTATTTATTTATTTTTTAGAGTGGTCGTAGTGCTCGCTCTTATCAGTCAGACAGGGTATGAATATGCAAATCTCTGGCCAATCAGAGCTTAAGATCTCCTCCTAAGATCAGGGTTCTTCTCTCCAAAGCCCTACAGAATTTTTTTTTTGTTAATGTGTAATGGTGTATTTTATGAAATTATTTAAAAAACCGTGTTTGTGATCAATTTGATTTCTTTCAGTTGTTTTTTTTAAAGTAAACAGTACTCGACCAATGAAGAATAAATTAAGAGTTTTCTAGGTTCCGTCCAAAACACAAGTTCACCTTGGTTTCCCTCAAAGCGGCCATCAGCTCTTTATAAAGGGTTAATATACCATTATTTATTATTTATTACATTATTTATTTGGAAATCCCATGAAAAGTCCCAGATGTAAATTCTTGCAACCTCTTGAAAGTCCATTTATGGTCTCATGGCAGCAATCAAAGATCAGAGGAGTCATGGCCGGTGGTTACCTCTCTGTAACATCGTGATTTACAGCTGTGCTGGATCTCCAATGTTCATCATAGTTCTTAGAAATAATTAGTAGTCCCATAGGAATATATGGTTATAACACGCTCTACATCTTTGTAAAACAGCATTATTAATCTCCAAATAACTGTATAAGTTACATGAAATATTGAAGGAGAATTGCAAATCCTTGAGTTCATAGAACACTATCCATAAACAGTACAAAGTAAAAACAAACATCCATTATTAATAATGGGCATCTAAAATCAAGAAATGAAGGAATGTGCTGTAAAAAATGTGCTTTTTAAACATTGACATGCCTTTCTGAAACTTTTATGACACTTTTACATCGAGCAGCAATGCAAACCAGTTCGGTCCTAATCCAGGAACACTTTCCGTGTGAACTGCTCTTTATGGGCTCTATGTGTTTGGCTCCAGCTGTCGTGAATGGGGGGACTTTAGCTGATGTCCTGATCCATTGTGAATGCTCTGATGGAAGCCTTCGCAGCTTACTGGGTGAAATGGAGAGCTCTGCTTCTGTGTGTGTATGCGGTGTTTGTGTGTCTGTGTGCATGTTGACCGGTCTCAGTTTCGATCCAGTTGCCGCTGTTCCTCCATCTCCTAACATGCCTTCGAACTGACATCAGTGGCCTTAGAGAGAATGGCACCCTGGGTACTGCTTGTGTGTGTGGCTATGTTCAATTACTGCACAGCTGAATAGACAGCCTGCCCCTGCACGAAGAAACCACTGACCAAACACAAGCCCGGGCACGTGTGTGCTGTGTTTGTCTGAGAGCACATGCATTTGTGTTCATGTGTGAGGGTGTCCGAAAAACCGTATCCGGCACAGTTTCCTTTCCTTCTTTATTTGTACGCTCTAAACAGAGTATATTCATGGAATAATTTGTTATGCAACATGATTATGAAGCATTTATACAGTTATTGGAGCAAAATGTCACCCATTAACCACACATTTCCATGATGGGCAGATGCCAGGCAACAATATGCAACTAGAATTCAGCTACAGGTGAAGAGTTTAGTTTCAAAAATCTTTGAGAGAAAGCTTTTGCATTAACTATTTATTTCAAACTTGATCATAATATCTCTAAAATGTCAATAGAACATAAAAAATCATGTTTTAGACCACGCCCAAGCAAGCAGTGTTTTCGGTTAAATTTATTAAATCTTCAAATTGGTTTCTATGGAATGGTCAATGACAATATATAAGGCTCCCCATGACACAGTGAGTAATATACACCAACCCCCATGTCTCTATAATTACCGATATTGGTTGCTAGGAGCTGTCATTGATGTCATAAAAATGTAAACTGTCAATATGTTTAACATAAACAAACCCCCATTTCCTTCTGATGTTCATCTTGAAGCTATGGGTTCTAGCATCTAGAAGCATCTAGAGCCTGGGGTTCAAATACTTTTTATAGACTGATAAGCTCCACAACTGCTGAGGTTCTCAGCTTGAGTTTGAAACACACCACAAATACAATCTTCATTGTTTGGTGTCGTGTGCGCTCAGCAGTTTTATATTTTTACTATGGAGTTCTGTTGCATTCACACTGATCTCACCAAGAGGAGCTAGAGTGATGCAGTGGAGGGGCGTTTCTTGAGGAACATGACGAGTAGAGCTAAACCGTACCAAGCCGTTACTATAAAAACCAGTGGAAAGCTGCTACATTTGGGTTTATAATCTACTTTACATTGTGTTTCAGTAAAAACTTTCATTAATTGAAGTCTCTCTCTCCTTTCAGACGCATTCCTGTCTCTCATCACCTTCTCTCAGAGTCACCTTACTTCACTGTTCGAGAAGATGGCCCCTTCCATCCTGTCCTCCATCTCTCCTCACATCGACTGCCTCTTCAACGACCTTTCTCGATTCCTCCGGGGCACCAGCAACGTCTCTGTAGAGGCAGCTGTGCACTGTTTCTACGACAGCCTTTTCCCATTGGTCCATACACACATCCTCAATCCTGGATTGGCTGGGAGCGTTGGCGTGGATGCCCCTGATGGCAACCAGCTCGGTGACTGCCTGCGAATGACAAGGCAGGACATTAACCCCTTTGGTCCTCACCCAAAGCAGATGGCGAAAGAACTAGCCGAGGCATTGCGGGCAGGGCGTGTGCTGAGCCTGGCACTTACCGTGGGGACAGAAGTCACAGAAGTTACAGAAACACTGGAGTTGACTAAAGAGTGCACTCGGGCCCTAGTGCGCATGCACTATTGCTCTCACTGCCGCGGGCTCACTCTGATCCGTGCATGCAGCGGGTTCTGTGTGAATGTGATGCGCGGGTGTCTTGCTAGCCTTGCCGAGCTCCATCAGACATGGAGGCGCTACGTCACTGTTCTTGAGGACCTTTCACACTTGGTTACTGGGGCTCACAACTTGGAGTTGGCTCTGTTGGGAATCAGAGGGCGAGTCCAGGATGCCGTTCTGCACGCTCAGCTTCATGGTCCTAGGATAACAGCTACGGTGAGTACGGTGATATCAATATCATGTATTGTTACTATATGCGTCAGTACTGTCCCCAGTCTGTCAAGGTTTAAATATAGAAAATTAATTCTAGACCAAGTAAGAAGACTCTGAAAGCAAAGTTTAAGAAGATTTAACATAAAATGCTGCGTTATTTAACTAAAACACCAGTTTTTGGTAACTGGAAGCAGTCCACCTGAATGTCACTTATGGTGCCATTATCTATGAATCACATTTTATTCGATTGTCTCTGTTTAATTCCAATTAATAAACTTTATTCTGCCAAAGTAAATTCAAGTATGAACTTAAGGTTTTTAGGAAAAGGTGGTTTTAAACATCTTATTTAATGGAAAAGCTTGACTTATTCTCACTCATAGTAGCTTAAAAACAATGAATAAATGGACTCCACCTGCACCAAACACAGTTTTCTTAACTCCACTCACCTTGTATTTGCAAGCCCTCAACACTCCACAGTTCCATGTCTGGTGTACAGTTTATGCCTGACAGACGCTTTCCACTGTTTCCCCTTTGTGGATGTTTTTCTCCTGTGGATGACACTTCTGGACTCTTCCTCTGTCAAATTCGCCAAAACACCAGTCTAGTTTCCCCGTCTACTTCCTGGTTTTATGATCCATGAGTTGTTGATATGCTCCTGTCTTATTTCTGTAATAAATAAACTTTTGTTGTGCAGCCAAACTCGATTTTAAAATTCAAATCCACATTCCCGGCACAAAATCAAACACATATGAAAGCAAGTTGTACAGAAGATGTGCCAGGAAGTCACTTTGGTACTCAGTCATATGAAAGTCCACTAATTTCTCTGGCTCTAATCAGTGTGATTAAACTGAATCCTGCAGGGCTGCAGTAAGCTATTTGGCAGAACATCTAGAAGGTAATGGAAATCCAGACAGGGTTCATCAAGTTGCTTCTTCTGTACGACTTAGCAACAAACTGTACCGTCCCAGCATCGAAGAGTTCATTTGTCTTCTGTCGCTCTTCAAAGCGGAATGGAAATTATTTATTTATTAAAACATGGAGATGCTGGTTTACTGGTCAGTTTATTTTGTGTTGAAGCTATTTAAAAACACACCCAGTATATTCAGCTTGTTTGAATGCATTGGATTTCAGTGGCAGGAGACAAATCACACATTTCTAGGATGAAAGACAGTCACTAGAGCCCTGCACCGCTATCTACTGTGTTTTTTGACGCCAAAGTAAGAGGCTGAAGCAAGGTCTTCCTGGAGAAGGTTGCTGCTGACCATAGACTGTAAATGTGTGACACTGTGTACTGCCACTGGGATAATATGAGGCTTTTTCCGAGCTGGACTGGAGGCTGCCATTGACGACTGCACATACTCCCATGCAACTTCCTGTTAAGGATGGTACCATCATGGTTTCAGAGCTCCGCCTTGAGTCTGACTCGACACGCCCCTCTCACATGCAGCCTGTTAAATCGGAGAGCGGCTTCTCTGAATTTACCACCGTAAAAGATCTTTAAGTCCGCTCTGTTCTGTGTAGCGTTCAATCACATAGTCCCGCCTAGTTTTTTTTAGGGGAAAATTGAGCCACTGTGAGCCACACGAAAATAAACTTGACATGTAAGGGGCGGGACTAAAACTCTGTACATTACATATGAATAGAGTCTTTCCACCCCCCCCCCCCCTCACAAAGAAGCGCGTTTTACCTGACCTCAAATTATCTCCACATTTATCAGATGTTATCTTTCCAAGCATGCTCTGAATAGTTTGTTGGAGAGAATAAAATGGATCCATTACAGCCATAAACGATGAGAAAAAAAAGACCCTGCGATTGTTTCTGGCGTCTGCTTCTGTTATCCTCTACTGCTGTGCGTAAATCTCTTTAGTTTTCTTTAGTCTGAGCGATGAGTTTAGTGAAAGATAATAGTGAGACTGAAACCTTGTGTCTATCACAGACTCCATTACCCACAATCACCTCCCCGTGTGTTTTAGCTTTGTTCAGCTCTTGGTAAAATAACTCACAGCGATGTTCTGCCTGTCATATTCGTATTCTCTTTCCAAAGATCATAAACCATAGACTGTCTGCACGTGTGTGTGCTTTGCAACAGTGTTATTACAGGATTTATAGCAATGGTTTGATTTTTCACTGGGCTCCTTTCCCAAAAGGATTGCGGTCTGTTCTATCGTGTGTGCTGGCATGCTGTTTGTGTGTGGAGATTTCGTGTGTGTGTGTGTGTGTGTTCTGGGATCAGATTTTAAAGGTCTGTCGAGACGCTGTAGGTGCTGACAGCGCTGGCTGCCCTTGTGCGCGTCTGAAAGCCTCTATTGACCAGTGCTGGACGGCCGGGGCCGGAGTGTAAATCGAGAGCGTTTTAAAAGAGCACTGGCTATCTGTTTCCAGCGCTGTGGTCTTAGCGTGTATGCATGTCTGCATGGGTTTAAATCCCTCGTGATCAGGTGTCGTACACATGTAGCGTTGGATTTAGGTGAACTTGAGTACGCATGTGTGTTGCATGCAATGCACATTCCATGCATTGTTTTTCCAATGTGAACTGTCAGTGCTGGTTATACAATTAGAAAGCATAGCATTCGTCCACTGTGCCGTTATTTAGAGGAAAAAGTAGTTTTAGGCCTTATTCGAATGGGACTGTAAAAAATCATGTTCAAATGGACAGAAAATAATAGAGTTGTGCTCATAAGTTTGGGAACTTCTGTGATTCCTTGGGCTTATTTTTTTAAGGAAATATGAATGAAAACACAAAAATGTCATAGTTTGTGGTTTGGTGAATCAACTGTTTATTTTCAAACAATGTGTTTACTCTTTTTAAATCTTAGTGGCTATGAAAAGTTTTGCAAATGTAATGTTGATGCATAAGGCCCCAGATTTGCTAAAACCTGACCACCATTTTTTTTAAGTCGTTACCTCAAAGGTGGTCTTGCTTTTTCCCAGAATCCATACGAGTTTGTTCTCCGTGGTTGTTCTCAAAAAAGGCATAAAAGATCAGAAATGTTTTTTGTAGATGCATTACGTTTATTAATACCTTATTTTTATGGCAAATTTATTCAACCAACAATGAAATTCATTTATTTTTTCTTATTTTTGCACAGCGTACTGTTAAAATGTGCTCTAAAAACTTACTTGAAATCTGAATTTTTGGATCAGGTTAAATTGCGTTTCATGAAATTTAAGTAATTTAAGTAATAAACAGTAATTTAAGTAGTATTTTCCAAACAGAGTGGAAACAACGTGCAGTGTTCTCGTCTTTCTGTATATATTTCATATCTCATGCTTCCTAGACCAGGTAAAATTTTCCGATGAGTAAAAAGCGAGGAATCAATTACCTCACCACCAGGTTTATTATCCTCAGCAGAGCAATATATTTCCCGTCCTGAATCTAGGAATGACTGAAGAGAAAGAGAAAGACCTCATTTACGTTTTTCTTTTTTCTTATTATTTTTCATTCGTTCCCGGTGCTGCTCGTCTTCCCTTGGTACCATATAATCATTCTTGCGAACACAGATTTATGGATACAGGAAATGATTATATGCTTTGATACAATGGGACCTCGTGGGCTTAAGGCCCATTTGATACGAGTAATTAGGAGAGAATGGGAGTCTGTCTAGCAATGTTTGGAAAATAAATATGAGAGGACATATTTTAAGACTGTAAGATTTTAATCTTTGATTACACACTGTTTGCTTTGGGCCGAATAGTTTCAAATGGGAACAGTGGACGGATCTGGCAATGAGGGATGGTATCTGAGCTCTGATTCTGATTTTATTCAGTGCTCCAGTTACAAACACATCAGTCACATGGCATTTAAAATGTTTAATATATTGTGTTAAATGTGTGGTTTTCGAATGAAATATTGATTTAAGTTCAACGAGAGAAAGTAGTATTGAACCTCATTCTTATGCACTTACCCAGAGTGACCTAGACAAATAATCATTAGTTATATTTATTTCAATGCTTTAAAAAAGGTTATTAAAGGGAAATTACAAGTATTCAAAGAGCCATTCCACAAAATGGGTGCCATGAGCTTGTTGTAACTTTATTTTAAAACAGATTCCAATAGCATAATCAAGTATTCCATATGGATATTGGTCCAAATTAAGTAACTTAATTAAATGTTTTATTAGATTCATAATTAAACGATGGGCACCATTTTGTTCTTGTCACTAACCCTCTTGTTATTCTTTATATAAGGACTGAGTTTTTAGCAAAGATTGAGGAAATACATGATGAAACATACAGCGTGCACATGATTAAAGAGCCCAGAAATTCTGGTAAATTGGTTCATTTCCAAATATGTGCATTTTTACACTAATTGAATTTCTGAAATAAGTAACAGAAAAGTATTTTTTAAATGAGGCTGCAAGAATTAATCACAAAAATCATCAAATACATGCAAGTGATGCGACTTCCTGCTGAAAACGTATGATTTTTGACTTATGGTTTTTGGGAGGGGGAGGGGTTAGGGTAACAGGAATGAGTTAAAAGCTCTGTAATGCTTCAATGGTGATGGGTGTGTATCCGAGGACTCTGCTGTGACTCCACCGCTGGGTTTATTTGTAGGGAAACCATGGTTCCCATGCTGCTCATCAAAAAGGAATCAGAAAAAATATTTACAAATGAGAATAAATCAATAAACTCTGCAGAATGCAGGAAAATCAAAGCACAACTATTTTCCCAACACTCCCACATTTTTGAGGTGATTTTCATTGAGGAGAAATCAGAATGAGCAGTCCTTAAAATACGCAAAAGACTTTCAAAAGCAATTATATCAAAGTTTATTTAATGTAATTGATCATAGCTTAAATTTAACAAACTTTGTTTAATTTTTCATTCGTACAGTAATCCTGAAGGACTTGATGGAGAACTGACCGTACACTGATAGTAGCCAGTGATATTCGAGTGTCATTTGTTCATTTAATTTACATTTTCAAAAGTAAAAACAAGAGAAAAAAAAGTAAAAATTGGTTGAAAAATGTTTAAAAAGCATTAATTGGGACAGCTCTAGTAGGATTTTTTAGAGACCCAATAACAAAACGATAGTGAAATGTTCTGATTTTCACTAATTTGAGTGAAATAGATATGCATTCTTTTAATAAAAGTGCTCTTATTAAAGTCTTGTTATTATCGGCGGCTGAAAGCAGAGGGCAGACAGGGAGCGTACGCTTCGGGATGATGGCCGCAGTCGCTCTGCCTTGACTAATGCACTGGTGACGTCTCCTGAAGCTTTTAGTGGGATGAGATGCATTGATTAAATGTGTGAGAAAGATCAAGGTGAAGGAGGTGCAGATGATGAAGCGAATGCAGATTGAGATCCTGAGTTACAGCACCGAACTCTGTGAGATAAAAAAAAAAAAGCTTTTTCCTGGAACAATGTGACCCCTCTTTGCATTTTTAGATTTTTGTTCACTGACAATTGTTCATTAAGGTATTTTCTGAGGAGAAGGGGTCTGTGGAACCAATTGTTTACGTTCGATCTGATACCAATTATTTTTTTTTTAAATAAGTCTTCTCAATACCAACATTGAACTATGATACTCATATGATTTGATAATGTTTAATTGTGTCTTTTATAATCTTCGATAGAATTTAAAAATGCAAAAAAAAAAAAAAAAATCAGAGGGTGGTAAAACATAATTCATTTTAGTATTACATCTGCATTTAATATTTGAATGCATTTGTCCATGTAGAAATAATTTGCCACCTCATGCCATATCCATAATTTCTGAAGGATATCAGCTAAAAACGTTCCCTCACATTTACAGCTGGAATCTCAAACAGTTTACCTGATCTCTTCCGAATTTGTGAATTTTGCCATTACTGGCTTTATTTATCAAAAATAAGTCGAGATTCTGCTCCTTTTGTGTTCCGTTGATGAAGTTTGTCTTTCCGTCACTGCTTTTCTCTGCCTTTTGTTGGCACTTGACTTGAGCACAGCAATGAATGAGGAGCCAGAGACAAAGCCGGACGATTCGTCTGAAACAAACCCTTGTAAATCTTCATGGTTTTCTTTTATAAGTAATTGGTTTGT
Organism: Danionella cerebrum; assembly: GCA_007224835.1. Taxonomy (NCBI): domain Eukaryota; kingdom Metazoa; phylum Chordata; class Actinopteri; order Cypriniformes; family Danionidae; genus Danionella; species Danionella cerebrum. The sequence goes on along the minus strand of SRMA01025232.1, from coordinate 77,863 downwards.
GGAAATTTCTGGTAAACATAGCATACAGAAAACAAACAATGTGATAGTTGAGATTAAATTTAACCCGTGTCTTTATTGATTTCAATACCTTTAGCACTTTATTAGATGTCAAAATTGGTTTGGTGACCACAGTATTTAAAGGAGCCCAATTGTAAGTGTTTCTTTTAATCTTGGCAAGACGAGAGCCTCAAAACAACTCTCGGATGAGCTGAAAATAATAATTGTTAAACATCCTGCTTTAGTAGAAGCTGTCTCAGAGATGTAAGCTCTCAGGTTCAGCTGTTAGGAATTGGAAGACTAGAAGCAAGAAAATTAGAACAGTCACGAACAACCCACAGACCAGCTCCAAAGACCTACAGCATCATCTTGCTGCAGATGGCGCCACTGTGCATCGTTCAACTATTCTACGCAAGGAGATGCTGCATGGACGAGCGATGCGGAAAAAACCTTTTGCTGAAGACCTTTTGCAGAAAAACCCAGTTGCTGAAGAACATCTGGAGCACTTCATTCTGGAATGCTGTGGACTAATGAAAAAGGGGCGTTATGCACGAAAAACAACACAGCATTCCAAGACAAACACTTGCTTCCTGCAGTAAAATTTGGTGGTGGTTCCATCATGCTGTGGTGCTGTGTGGCCAGTGCAGGGACTGGGAATCTTGTTAAAGTTGAGGGTTACTTGGTTTTTACTCAATTTCAGCAGATTCTGGAGAACAATGTCCAGGAGTCCATGACAAAGATGAAGTTCCACCAGGGATTGGATCTTTCAGCAGGACAACTACTCTAAACACAGCTCCAAATCTACTGCAGAAGAACAAGCAGAAAGTTCTGGAATGATCATCCCAGTCCCCAGACCTGAAGATTATTGAACGTTTATGGGCTGGAAACCATCAAACCTGACTGAACTGGAGATGTTTTGTGTAGAAGAATTCCTTGAGCCAGAATCCAGGCTCTATTTGGATAGAAAGCGTTTAGAGGAGTTTTTCATCCCTGGTGCCTAAATTTGTGCACATGGCTAATTTTGTTTAAATGTTCCAAAAATCACTTTAATTCACTTCTCTGTATGATATATTTTACTGGATTTTTTTTTTTTGTCCAAACGACCAATGATTTATAAAGGAAAATCAACTTTTATCAAAATATCATGACAAAGCTAAATGATTAGCCTAAATAATGCTAATGCCTCACAAGTATCAATGCGCCCACACCTACTGGAGGTGTCCACAGTGTAGAGTTTACACATTCGTTTCCATTGTCTCTCTTTCAGGTGGATAAAGTCTGTGGTCATTCCTCAGACTCGTCTTCAGTCGGGATGTTTCCTCAAGCTCCAGACTCCCCTGTGAACATCACTCGGGACATTCCGGGAGCTGAGAAGATCGGGCTGCTAGCACATCTGCACAGGTCAGACGCCACCCAAGATTAACTTTTAGTTTCATGGAAATCACTGCAGCTGTGAATTAAAGATTTCGTTTTGTCATGCTTCAAGTTTTGACGAGTGCATGCACATGATGCTGGAAATGCACCCTCTTGTGGTGAAACAATGCACAGGTCTAAGTGGATGGTGCTGTAACTGGCACTGACATCACAGCCTCCAGAAACACAGAAAGATAAATGGGTTTGTTCAGGGAGTTGGAGGGGAGAAGAAAGCACACACTCAACACTGTCGATCTTTCCCATTTTTAATCCTTCATGTTATCGGAAAGTTTATTGAGGTTTGAGTAATATCAGATACTTCTCATCAGAGACTCCTGCCTCTCTTTCTAAAAGCTTATGACCATCAAAATAAACTTTGACCAAGAGAAGAGGAGGTTTTGGTGTGAGTGTCAAGATGATACACTGATACACTCAGTGGCCACTTTATTAGGTACACCTCTCCAACTGCTTGTTAATGCAAGTTTCTAATCAGCTAATCACATGCCAGCGAATCAAACTGAGCCACAGAATGAGGAGGAATGGTGATTTAAGTATAGATGCCAGACGGGCTGAACTGCTTTTAGAAGCTGCTGGTCTCCTGGGGTTTTCACGCACAGGGTTTACAGCGAATGTTCAGAGAAATAGAAAATGTCCAGCGAGCGGCATTTCTGTGTGAGAAAATACCTTGTTGATGCCAGAGGTCAATGGAGAAGGTCAAAGAGAATGGGGAAGGTCAACGACCATGAGGCAGATGAGGTATTGCTGCAGAAGACCACACCGGTCTGATGAGCCTCGATTTCTGCTGGACTTTCGGATCATAGGGTCAGAATTTGGCGACAACAACATGAAAACTTGAATCCATCCTTCCTTGTATCAGTGGTTCAGGCTGATGGTGGTGGTGTAATGGTGTGGGGGATATTTCCTTGGCAAACTTGGGCCCATTTGTTCCAATTGATCATTGTGTCACCACCACAGCCATGACCCAAGTGTCCCCATCTTCTGATGCTAGTTCCAGCAGGAGAACGCTCCATATCATAAAGCACAAATCATCTCAGACTGGTTTTTTGAACATGACCATGAGTTCACTGTACTCAAATGAATCTCCTGTGTACTGAGATTGTGTCGATATGGAGGAAACGTTTCCAGTGCCTGGTTGAGTCTATGCCACAAACGATTACGACAGTTCTGACGGCAAAAAGTGTCCAATCAGGTGTACCTAATAAAGTGGCCAGTGAGTGTATAAACTCTTTGTTGCTATTCTGCTCCCACTACTACTGGTGTAACTCAAGAAAAAGAAACTCTGGAAGCTGATTTGTCAAAAATGTTACAAATTTTTCTTAAAATATAATATTGAAGACGCGTTGGTGCATCGCTTGAATGCACACAGGTGTGCGCTCCCATGAATTAAGCATGGGCATACGACCACACATACCAAGATGCATGAAGACCCCCCCACCCCAGCCTCAAGCACAACACAGCTGACCGCCCACTGCTAATTATTCTATATGTGCGCCTCCCGAAACTTGTTAACATAATAATTAAACATTTTAAATTAAGAGTATCTGAAATGTTCTGATAACTTGGTTGAGTTACCTTTTACAAAATTAAGGTTCATTTATCGTGCTCCAAGTTATTTGTTTTGCTTTAAAGCATCCAAGTACCTTCCATTCACTGAACATACTCCGATGCAGTGAGTATCGAGGCAAAGTCGTACTTGTGTTATTCCCCCTGGAAGATCAGTTGTATTGAATTCTGAAGGTTGTTTATGTTTACCGGAGCCGGGCGATCTCAGAGCTTTGTGCATTCATGCAAGAAGTTCTTGAGAAGTTACGTTTGAGGTTCATTTCTAACACGTCACTCATCTTCCTCATTGGGGTTTGCATGTGCATGGGTGATTTGTTTTCTCCATGGTCATGATTTTTCTCTCCCTCTCTCACCAACATCCCCCGCCCCTGTTTTTTTGCCCCTTGGTGTTGTCATCTGTCTGTCTTTGCCTTCAAACTCTTTGTCTCGTCCATCTATGGGCTGTTCCATTGCTTTTTACCAATGGGTCTGATCATTCAGTCCGCTCCCTCTGAAAATCTCCAAGAGCGACAGAGGGAGAACTCTGAAAAAGGTTGCACGGTAAGCATGAATACATTTGAAAAAAATCCTAATTTTAACACTTTGTTTTGTGATTTTGGTTTTTCAACTTCAACAGGTTTAACATTTTTACATGCATACATTTATTTTTGATATTTTTAACACACAGTTTTTCACAGAGTGTTCTTTTAATAAACCCGACTCATAACCACCAAGTTGCGTTAGTTATGGCACCTGTTATATTTATTTTAAAAGTTTAAGTCAGTAAAAGTAAAATTCACCTCATCCCATTACTGTTTAAAAAAAAACACTACGATTTAAATATTTAATAAATATTACATTTTTTACAATTACAATATTCTTTTAGCTTAGATTTTTATCTATTTTGTATGTTTTATGTACTTTTTTACCTTTTTCTATAATGTGTATAGTTCATATTCGTATAATTTTGAATTCGAACTTTTGGAATTTATTTGTTTGTTTTTTGTTTAATGTAGTGTTATGTTTTGTTACTTTGTGAAAATGTATAAGTTTTATTTAGTGTTTTGTTATTTTATGTTATTTTCATTTATAGACCTTTAGAGCTTTGGAGAATTAGTTTTTTTTATTTATTTTTGTTCAGTGTAATGTTATGTCACGTCGTAGACTTCTCAAACTTTCTGAAAATGCAATTTTGTTTTATTTACCATTTTGTTTCATGTTATGTAATTTTATTTTAATGACTTTTGAAGGTTTTCATGAAAGTATTTTATTTTTTTTACAGACATTATAAAATTACATACATTACAAAATACATTAGTATTTTATTTTTATGTTCATTTTATTTGTTCAATGAATCCAAATTTAATTAATTAAATTTGGATTGTTTTATGTCATAGAATTTTGAAAGATTATCAAATTAGTTTATTTATGTTATTTTTTATTTAATATAATGTTAAATTATGGAGTTCAGAACATTTTATTTTGTTTTATTTAGTATTTAGTTTCTTAATATTATGCCATCTTATTTTGTAGACTTTAAAAGTGTTAGAACATGTTTTTTTTTTGTTTCATTTAGGATTATGCTTTGACTTGGAATTGTTAAAAATTTAATGTTGTATTTTATGGTACTTTATGTTATTTTATGTTTTCATTCATTTTTATTTATTCATTTAGTTTAATTTAGTGATATGTTATGATTTTTAAAAATTGTAAAAATTTTATTTAGTTTCAATTACTGTTGCGTTATATTATAGACTTTTGAAACTTAACTCTCCAGATGCACCAATCACATCAGGCTATTAGTTTAGTTTGGATTCCAAATATAACCTGAAGGTTTCGAAAAGGCTATTAGCTTTGAAGTTTTTGGTTTTAATCTGAAAGAGTTATGAAATATTTAGTTTTTATATTTAGTTTTTGGTTTTAATCTGAAAGAGTTATGAAATATTTAGTTTTTATATTTAGTTTTTGGTTTTAATCTGAAAGGGTTATGAAATATTTAGTTTTTATATTTAGTTTTTGGTTTTAATCTGAAAGGGTTATGAAATATTTAGTTTTTATATTTCACAATAATGCTGTGACTGTGTTGTTTTTGTGTTGCTGTGTTTGTAGGAACTTCACGTTCTACATCTCCCGTTATAAGTCCTTCTTCGCCTTACTGCCAGAAACGCTCTGTGAGGGAGAGTTGGGTGTCGATGAGCTCTCGTGCTGGAGCGGAGACGACGTCGTTAAAAGGTGAGACTTCAGCATTGAACTACATTTTGTTTAGGGTGATTCGGAAAGTTTCTGTTCATTTTGATTTCAAAGGTGCTGTTTGACATTGTGTCACCCAAAATCAGAAAATGTACCTGAGTGTGTAAACCTATGAGCGCAACTTCTCTTTATCAAGCTTCATTCTGTGAAATACTACCCACTCTAGCAACTAAGGATGATGGATTATTTACTGTACTTTAATTGCTCTGTTGTCTCTGAGTGAATTTTGGAGCTGTTTTATTTTCGGGTTTGGTGGCTCAACAAAAGTCTCCCACATTCCTCGTTCTCAAATAGCAAAAATTACAGTCTGTATTTAATTTCCCCGTTGGCTTCACTTCTTAAGCGCCATCAGCAGAACATACAATTATGACAATATTCTCCCGTTCTCCCTCACTCATCCGGTCCTCTTGTGGTCAGACCGTGTCTCATGGGTCTCTATAGCAACCTACAAGAGCTGGGAGATTGACTTGCAAGAGTTTGTTCTTTGCAGCTAAGCATGGAGCATCTGCATATTGATCGCTGAGTGTTTTGTATAGAAAGTTGTTTGATACAAGAGCTCGATCCACTTATCTCCCTCAATCCCAGATATGGATAGTTTGATTAAAGGCTGGAACATTTAACTGAGTGTGTTTGCACCACCTTTGTTCCTGTTTGTCATCACAGTCTACCTTTCTTTTGGAAAAAGCACTTGAAGAACCAAACCGATGCGAGATGGCCTTTAGTCTGTTGGGAATGTGAATTTCAAGGTTTGTTCAGAAGACTTAGTAACCTCTTTTAAGATGGCTTTGCTCTAAGGAAGCGTTTAAATCATCGGGAGTCTCTCCATGACTCATATTGGATGTTCTTTCTCATTTGGCTTGGTGTAACTCCAAGCAGCTCCCTGCTGTCTCCAACAAGCTCAATCTGAATCCGATTGATTCATCCATATTTCACCACATCTTCTGCTCACTTGGGCGGTGTGGCATAGTGGTTTAAGTTCTGGGCTTGTTACCAAAAAACCGAAGGTTCAGTTCAGACAAAGAACAATCCATGAGCTGTCTTTGTGATGCAAGCACACGTTGTTCAGTGACTAGAACTTAATGCTTTCTCATTGCCAGAGCTGCCCTCTCCACTCATGTCAACAATTAATGATTGATAAGCTCAGGTTCCAGATTCATCAGGTGACCTTTTTGAAAACGTCTACTAACCTTTTGGTTAACCATTTTACCAGAACACTTGGTGTGCCGCAGTGCTAGGATTTTTAAACTTTGTGATGCTATGCTAATAGCCTATACTGAGCTGTACAATGCTGCTACACAGTACTTAAATGTTTTATAGTGCTGTGGTGCATTATTGTGCTTTACTATTTTTTTTATGATCCTGTGCTCTTTTTTTGTACTATAGGATTCCATAATATTCTATACATACTATGAAACACTTGTCTTGGGGAAGAAATGTGATGATGACTATGTTAGGATTCACTAGGTTATATTCCATGTATACTACACTCTTCTGTACCATATTATGCTGCGGCATATTATACTCCACTGTATCTTACTCTATTACACTACCCGCATAATAAACTGTATTGTACTTTATCAAACTATACTGCAGCATACTATGCTACACTTTGTTCATTATATATAGCATACTACACTCTAGCATATTATGCAACACCACCTGCATTCTAAGCTATGGCATGCTATACTATATTGCAGCATACTCTACTACGCTACATGCACACTGTACGATAGCATACTATACTATGCTACACTATACCGTAGAATACTGTACTGTACACCACTGTATTGCAGCATACTCCACTGTAGCATAGTATAAAACACTACATGCATACTTTACAATAGCATACTACACTAAAGGCATTGTATATGTCATTAAATATGACATGCTGTAGTAAATAATACTAAATTGCACTGTAACATACTATACTGTAGTGTACTGTACAGTACCATACTATACTGCAGTATACTATACGACAAAACATGCATTCTGCACTATGCTACTGTAACAGGTATAAAACATATATCCTGTAAATATAGAATTACACAGAAAGTGCTGTATTTAAAGTTTCATTGGTTCGTTGGAGTGGGTGCCTCCCCCTTTACCATTTTCGTTTTGGGGAAATTCCCATCTTCCCGCCTCCTCTGCCCTTTTGGCAATGGCCATCGGTGCGAGAGGTAGGTGTTTCCTGAGCTCCAACATCTTTTTATTTTGTTTTGTTATAGCCACCTATATAATGATCTTAAATTTCTTTGTGTGAATAGAGAACCAAGAGGAGATATTGAGGACGATTGCTGTGTTTTTGTGTCTTCCCATGTCAGGTGTGCTATGTATTGTTAATATGTTAATTGTTGTTTAATTTCTGTCTTCCCGGCTCCTCTGCCCTTTTGGCAATGGCCATCGGTGCGAGAGAGAACCAAGAGGAGATATTGAGGACGATTGCTGTGTTTTTGTGTCTTCCCATGTCAGGAATAAACGGAGGTGAAGACCATTAGTGTTCAACTGGTTCACTTTTAATCACAAAGAAATCACAACGCAGATCCACCGGTTACACTACACTATAAAGTAGAATACTGTAGCATACTACAATCAAGCATACTATACTATACTACCTGCATTCTAAACCGTAACCTATTATACTGTACTACTGCATTCTGTACTAAATATACTTTACAATGCATACTATACTGTTGCATAACTTACTATTCTATACTGAAAAGTAGGACCTTGTGTTGTGCCGTACAAGACTATAGTATGCTACGCCATACTATTTCAGACTATTCTAGCGAAGTATAATGTACTGTACTAAGACTGTTCTAGTTCAGTGTACTCTACTATACTATACTGCACTATACTATAATATACTATGGGATTCTATTTTAAACAATATTTACTGTACTAACTTGTTTTTATGATAACTGTGTTGTTGTATCCTACATGAAAATTGCTTAGTATTCAACTCTATACTAAAGTATACAACGACGGTAGTGTAATACTATGCTAAGCTATGTATAGTATGTACAGTGTTGTATGATCTACTGCACTATTTTTGAGTTTGAATGAAGGAAAACATAAGCGTAATGTTCACAGAGCAACACAGAGTTTACCAGACAGGAACCATGAACATCTTCGCTGAGAGACTCTCCAGAACAGAGATGAACATGAGGCATGAGACACCCTCAGAGGTCAGGTGTAGATGGGCTGTCCTCTACAAGAATACTGAGAGGTCTCTCAGGGGTCCAGTGTATGCTGAGTCTGGTTCCCCCATGGCCTGGAGCTAGAACAAAGGGCCTCCTGTGAACCCTGTGTGGGAAACGGCCAAGGAGAGAATCCCAACGCCCAGCCTGGGAATGTGCCCCTGCAAATGCATGGAGCAAAACCCTACAGAGAGAATAAATATTGCACACAAAATGATGTTCGGCAGACTCTGTGATCAGTAGCATGCATCACTCGAGTTAAAACTCTAATACATCCAAAAAATACCTGTTTCACTGTTTTCAACCAAACTTTTCTCTCACTTCATTCAGCTTTTAGTTCATTTAAACTATTTGCTACTGTTGTGTTTTGTTGGACAAGATTTTTTTATTTGATTTTGCATTTGTTTCATTGTGTCCTTGAAATAATAGTTGAAATTTAGACATGAATTGTTCTAAAAAAGCATCATACCATGTTAATATGTGCATCCCTCTCTTCTATCTTATCACGCTCGGTCAGAGATTTCGAAGTCCTCATGACAAAGCAGTTGTTTACCATTCACACATCTGGAAAGCATTCAATCTTCTCCGTTTTTCTTCTCACTGAGTTCATCTCATCTCTTTTCTTGTTCTGTCCCTTCCTCTGTGTGTGGCCCTCACTCACAGATCACACACATGCCTTTAAAGTCGTCCAGAGTCTGGAAAGGTGTTAATAATTCGGGTTTTATGTGAGCAGGAGTTGAGTGTTGAAGTGTTGATGGTGAAGTGGATTACCAGCTTACTTCCCCTGACGACTGAAAGCCAGCTGCTTCTCTGGATTGAGGCGATAAATAAAATGAAAATAAATCATATAAAGCATAAAATGATAATATGATTAGTAGATCTTAAAAGTGATAATATCTAGTTTAAGTCAACGAAATAGATATTTTCTTTTTTAGTCACCTGTTTTAAATGTAAATTGTAATGTGATATTTCAAATAATAATTGACCAACTTTTTGGTACAAAAAAAAGTCTTTCTGTCTGTCTGTCTGTCTAATTATTTTGTACATTTTCGTTTATGTAGTCATATTTAACATTTTTTATATATTCATTGTTTAACACAGACATTTCTAATACATTATTGTATTATGTATTAAAAAATATGGTTCATCAATAAAAATAAATTGTATAAATTCTTGTTAAAATTTGTATTAATATTAGTTATTTATTAACTTTTTAGTTGAACGTATTAAAATGTAATATACAACTACTTAAAGTAATAATTAAATGTCATTAAATATATATAATTTTTTGTTTAATTTATGTAGTTATATCTTTTACATTTTAATATGTTCACTATTTAGCCAACTAATATATGACATGATTTTATACAGTTTATAGTAAAACAAATACTTTTATTTATTGTTTTACAAAGTGATTTCTCTTCAATTTCTTGTCCGTATTGTGCTTTTTATGAAGAGAACTGAAACTAAGTCAATGCGTCTGAGTGCACACTGGGATCACGGACACTCGACCCATTCCCATGACCCACGCTCACACAAACACTTCAGATCAGAACTCACATGCTCGAGCAAGTTTTGACTCCGTTATTGTTTTCGTTAACGTTACTGGAGTCCCACAGAGACCAGTAGATGGAAGGAAACGCTCTTTCTGGGAGCAGGGTGTTAAACGAGCTTTAATTGGCTGTTTTCTTGCTTGATTAGCTCTGATCAATGTGTCTGTAGTTCAATCTTGGCACTTGTTCCTCCGTTATATTTGCTTTGTTCTAATTAACAACACTGTTCTCATGTCTCTGTTATGCTTCATGAGACTAGAAGATTCTGGAACGTGCTTCTGGCTAAAGGACAAAAACAATCCTCCCCTTATATAAGACCCTGAATTCAATTATCCGAATCAATCTGGCGAGGGAGACAGACAATTCTATTTCACATTTCATTCCGGAGACGCATGGCTGAATCTGATCCGATAACATCACCTCAGGGCTTTTCAGGTCTGATTCAAACATGGTGTTGAAAATCAGAAGTCTGGTCAAGAGCTGGGCAGGACGGTACAGACCTTGAGTCCATCAGGGAGTTGCTCTGTCTGTTTGCAGTTTTGACCTTTAGAGATAGAAGAGAAGAAGAAAACAAGTGGAAAATCTGTAACATTGCAGGGCTAAAGAATTTTTAAAATGTTATCGTTTCTTCTTTGGCCAGAACAAGAATGTTTCATCTGCAAGGCTGCCTGTTGGCTGCAGGATGAAGAATGGGTTTGTACTTGTAAAGTTAGCCAGAAATTATTCGTTCTCTCACTTCATCTGAGCAGGTTCTTCCCATGGTTTACTGGGTTTCCTCCTGATACTCTGGTGTCCTCCCACAGGTCAAAGATGCATGTCAGTTTGACTGATTACTCACAGGACTAAGAAAGATGATAGGATAGGCAGCATTACCCTTCGTAACACTAAATAAGTGTCAGAAGCACATACAGAGGAGAAATAAAGTGACAAATTTGGTTGCATTTTTTTCTAATGTGATTAGAGATATTAGAGAGTTTAAAAGAAAAACCTTCCCAAGGGACTAACCGTTGTGTTGGAACTAAACACCCATTGATTCAGAGACCAGAACGTATGGAGACAATGACATTGGAAAAAACCCAAAGTGATCGAGACTAATAAATGCCATTTACTAATAAAGTAAATAAAGACCAAGGCTTGGTTTAGACCGTAGAGTATCATCACCAAGACATAGCATGTTGAAATGACAGCCAAGACCAGAGTGTATAGAGACCAAGAAATGGTTGGGACTGGAGAGTATTGAGACCAAGACACTGTTGAGATCAGAGCTCATCAAATTGAAGACATGGCAGAGATTGGAGAGTATAGAGACCAAGATACGGTCTAGACAGGAGAGTATTGCTACCAAGACACTGCCAAGACCAGAGAGTACACAAAGAATGACATGACCAAGAGCAAAGAGTATCAAGATTAAGAGACTAGAGAGTATAGAGACAAAGATACAGTGAAGATAGGTGAGTAGATAGAGTAGAGAGATAGTATAGAAGACTGGAGAGTATAGAGACAAAGATACAGTGAATATTGTAGAGTATAGATACCAAGATACGCCCAAGACTGGAGAGTATAGAGACCAAGAAACTGCCAAAACCAGAAAATATCAAGACCATGACATGACCCAATCCGAAGAGGATCACGAATGATTGGTATAGACATGGGTATAGAGACCAAGATATGTCTGAGACAGGAGAGTATAGAGAGTAAGAAATGGCAGATACTGGAGTGTATAGAGACCAATATACGACCAAGACTGGAGAATACAGATACCAAGATACTGAGGGACTGGAGGCCATAGAGACCAAGATACGACAGAGACTGCAGAGTATAGAGACCAAGATAGGGCCAAGGTTGGAGAGTAAAGAGACCAAGGTATGCCGAGACCGGTTAGTATGGAGACCAAGATACGGCCATGACTAGAGAGTTTAGAGACCATGACATGACCCAGACCAAAAAGGATCAAGAGTAAGACACAGGTACAGAGACAGAGGGTATAGAGACCAAGATTTGGCCAAGATTGGAGATTATAGAGATTTTAGTGATTAACCCAAAAACCTTTTTGATGGATATTACTTATTTTAGGATGTTATAAAGTTTAGGAGTAAGAGCGAGCGAGAGACTGTTCCCACCCAGAATACTCTTAGCTATAACAAACGAGATGAACAGTACCAAACACTGTTCAGAAATGATCCTGAGTCACCGCTGACCCCACCCTGTTCACGAATTGGCCACTGCATTACATGGACTAATATGTTTGCCTTTACACCCAACAACAGCACAACACCATCACTTGGCAAGCATCAAAGCATGGGGAAAATAGCGTGCTTCACCACGCTTCTGTGAAAAGTCGTGGACAGGATCCAGAGGTTTGTGCCAATCCGAGACCAGCACTTGTGGAAGCTGTTGCTCATTACCCCTGGATAGCTTTGGATCATTATAGGGTGGTTGTGTTAATGCTCCAATAAGCTTCATTTCTGTTCAACAGCGATCTGAGCTCCATTTTACAAATCTGATTACACCAATTTTCCCCCTTAATGCCAGTTTTATCCAATTAGAAACTGGCAATTGACCATTTTCCCCACTGCTCTGAAGTAGCAGTGTGTGTGTCGACAGTATATTAGGACGTAAGATGTGGTTTCTGCTTAGAGTAAAACAGACCTAAATTGCTTCATAATGTTAAGAAGAATCCTTCACGGTGCGGTGGTTGTGCCGTTGGGAAAGAAATCCTGAGGTTAGACCTCTTTTAGCTTTAGTTGAAGACTTCTTAGCTTGTTTCAGTGCGTCCCATACGTTTTCCTTTGATCATTTTTAACACAATGAACCAATACATTCCTCTGGATTGCATCATTTTCTCATTTCTTTTCTTACAGTGTCATTTATATTTGAATTAAGGAAGAGATGATGGTGACCGTAACAGAGTATGATACACCTAGCATAGAAAGTATTGAAAGGAATTCAAAAGGTGTTTAAGTTTATTTTATGTAACATTTTCTCTTTGTTTCCACATGCCTTCATTGCGCTTGTCAAGAAGTCTTGGAATGGCTGTGTTGCGTTAAACTCAGCAGGTCTCCTTAACTGTGAGGTTATGGAAAGAGAGTGAAGCGAAGGCAGGAGGAGGAGAAGGTAGCTGAGGAGACATTATGAAACAAAAGCTCATATTTGTTTTCGCTGGATAAATGAAAGGCCCGTCCCAGTGGTATCCTTGACCTCCACCTCCGCCCTGATTTCTATGACTCAAACACTGGTGTCATCCCACTATCGGCATGAGCTTGAGTCCTTCTCCAGACAGTTTCACCCACATGCACTTTCCAGCTCCAGGAAGCCAGCCTACTGCCTGGTCTGATCCCTTTTTTCTTGTGAAATACGATGTTCAGGATGCACCGTGGGCCTGTCCTCTTTCCTGCACGCCTCTGATTATCCTGAAGAATTAATGATGGAAGTCTAAACATGATTGGTTTGTTTCTCTGGAGAAGTAGAAACAGAGAGATCTGGGAACATCACACACAAAGGAAAATACTGTGCTGTAATTGACAGCAATATAAATATTATCCTAGTGCAAGTGAATAATACATTACTGTCACTAAATAACCATTTTAGTTCTATTTATTTATGGCTTCAAGGCACTCCAAGACTTCTGAGGCTTCTTGACTCCAGTCGAAAACTGTGTGGAATGAAAACACAAAAGACTTTTTATTTCAAAATTAATCTTTATATATATATATATATATATATATATAT
>SRMA01025232.1:0-64141 GCA_007224835.1 Danionella cerebrum | reverse complement strand
ATAGATAGATAGATAGATAGATAGATAGATAGATAGATAGATAGATAGATAGATAGATAGATAGATAGATAGATAGATAGATAGATAGATGAGATTAATGAACTACTTGCATTGAATGCAAAACGATTTATTTCCACTATGACATTGAATGCATTCAGAACTCTGTTATTATACTCTCTAAATTGTTGTTAACCGGTCACGTTACTCACATGGACGGAGTGAAGACAAACCGCGGGGAGCGCCCCCATGCTGCTGGCTGCAGAATAATTACCACCCAATGCAAGTCTATGGGACAAAGCTGAACTTTAAAAACAATTTCCTCAGAAAGTACGGCATTTACACAAATGCTTTAATGATTTTTTAAAAAAATTAATCCATACAGTTTTTGTCTCAAGTTCATTTTCGTGTGGCTCGCGATGGCTCAGTTTTCCCCTCAAAAAAAAACTAGGCGGTACTATGTGATTGACAGCTATGATTGACAGCTGCACAGAACAGAACTGACTAACAGCCAACAAAACATAATTTATTCCCTTTCTGTTATTAGGCACGCTGGCGGATGTGCAGTTTATAGCTGTAGCAAACCTCATTTTACCTCGTTTGAGCAGCAATCGACCATTGAAAAATCCACAATCAACACAATCTGCAGAATAGGATAAAACGGGTTATTGTAGTTTTTTGTGTAGTCGGATGTAGTTTTCTATAAAAATCTATATATTATTTATAGAAAAAACAAGTGCATATACAAACTTTTCTGATCCCAATCTCAAGATCTCCGTTTTACCTCACAGGCTAAACGCACTCTTCTAAAGTTGGTTTTGGCTGTAGACTTGAGATCTGTTTGTGTGGAGGTCTGGGTGTGCTTTCTTCTTAAAATGTGATGCAGACAGGTGTGTGCAGGAAGTCTGTCTACCTTCTGGTTGATCTGTGCTGCCATCTGCTGGATGAGCAAAACCCTCGCAGGAGACTTGAGCAATAAAAACCCGAAGAACTCAATTAACAAAATTGAGTAAAATGTACAAGTTGTTTTGATGTTTGTTTAACTAAAGCTTAAATGTTGGATTTTTTATACATATATAACCCTAACACATGCATTTTTGTCTTTATATATATATATATATATATATATATATATATATAAGACAAAAATGCATGAAACAGCCACTAGGTGTCAGGATTGCACTTAACAGGAGAGAGTGTCTTTATACTCATACATTTTTCATGGTCAAAAATTCATGTAAAGGCTGCATGCTTGCTAACCATCCTCAATAAGTGTCTGTAAGTGTGTTTGTTTTCTAATTGGTTCTTTTTTTGCTTCAGACGGCTCTTTTAGCTGCTGTACATGGGCCCATGTGTTTATCTCAAAGCCATTCTTCCAGGTTTGCCCTCAGTCATAACTTTTCCAGTTCTTAACATGGCCGGCCACACAACACCTGGCTTTGACCTGTGTCTGCAATAAATCCCTGGTTAGGTGTTTAATAAATGTGACGAGGTGTTCAAACCAGAATACATTCCAATAGAACAAGGCAGCGGTGTCTGTTTGTTTTAGATGTTGAGGCGTTATCATTGTCCAGATGCATTTGCTTTGAGATCGACTGCTTGCATTGACCGTGAGCGATTGATCTGCATGACGCGTGTGGAAAGGCCGCCGGGGAATGGATTGAATCTCTTTAATAATGTATGTAAGCATTACAAAGGCTTCTATTGTTTGTTTTTAGAGCGATTGATCTACTGAAGTGCTATCGTGAGTCCATTCTTTGTGGAGATGAGAATGTTCTACTTTTTTTTTTTTGTCAAGTTAGGTGCCATCACACAACGTCAATGCTCAACCTTTTTGGGGTCACGGGGGTCTGCCGGTGCCAGCTCACATTGGGCGAGAGGCGGGGGTACACCCTGGACCGGTCGCAAGCCCATTGCAATATTTTCTACGTTTCTCTATTTGCTTCACATTTTTCTAACTTTTGAGCAATATTTTGAGCATTTCTTGCTCGTTCTCTCATTGTTGAATCTTTCTATAGTTCCTACACATTTTTATATTTGTCTCTATTTGTTTTTCATTTGCACATTTCTCTTTTTTTCTGCCTGTTTCTCTATTTGCAGCAGGTCTCTTTATTTAGATTTTTTTTTTCTCTAGTCACTGAGTATTTCTGTCGCATGTTTCTCAGTTTGCAGCACACTTCTCTGTTTGCAAGCTTGATTTGTTGTTCTGCATGTTTCTCCAATGTTTCCAAAGGAGAGGGAGTGACGTCATCCGCTGCTGTGTAAGTGTTTCTGGCCACAAATGAGAGGTCCAGGTTTCACTTCCGAAATCCTGATCTAATTGAGAACACATCTCAGTGGGTTTTCAGCTCCACATGCGCGCACAAGCTCATTAGAGTGTTATCTGGAGCTCGTTGACTGCTGTTAGCCACTGACCTGTGCAGCATTTATGAAGGAAATGGTGAAAGTGTAAGAGACGTTAAAATCACCGGGTCAAGTTTAAAGAATAGGAAGTTCTCGGCATGGTGCTTCACTGGCGACCAATTAATGCCACATTCACAGCCTCACACGCTCCGGGCAATGCTTTAGTGTGTGCAAAGCTGGTTTCTTGTCTGACTGCCTCTCCGTGCTTCGGGGAAGAGGCCGGACGAGTGTCCAGGCAGAGCTGGGGACTGTGATCAAGAGGCTGAGGGCAGTTTACCAGTAAACGTTCTCATAAACAGCCACTTCCTTCAGTTCACGCAGAGCTATAACAAGCTCATCCAGGAATCTCATGGATCTTTCAGTCCTCTTCCTGTGTTTTCTCCTTTTAGAATTACATGAGCCACATGGTCACCACAGGTTTGTACAGTACAGAGGGTTGTGTTCTTGAAAATTGGAGCAAGGCTTTAAGTATTATTTTAGAAAGGAGATCTGCGTTTCTCTCGATTACAGCCGACTGTAAATAAAGAGATGATGAGAGAAGGCAACAGCAGCAAAATTGCCAGAATAATGGGTTGATTTTAGGAATGAAATCTATAATGTCAAGTTAATTGACGAACACACAAAGAGGTTTGCTTTAGTTTTAGTTTTTTCTTTTAATTGTGGTATTCATTTGATTTATTTTAACTTAAGTTTTCATTATTTTGTTTTTGTTCCTGTCCTTCCTGTCAATGATGGAAGGTGAGCAGCAGGTAGAGTCATCCAGGAGAGTGGGGGTAGGTAGTAGGTAATCAGATCACGTGGTTCGTTGAAGGATTGTGAGCATCAGTTTTTTTGCAATTTGCTTTTTCCTCCTTGTGGAGGTTGTCGATGATCGTCTTCTGCATGGCCCTCAACTTCCTGTGGTAAATTGCATTGATTAGTTGATGAAATTGGGACACAGGGAGCCTAGAATGTTGAACTTTGTCATCATATACCATGTTTAAAATTGAAACAAGTTCCGGCTTGATGTGTTTAACTTTCGATAGAAGATTTTGTTCTTCTGTTTGCATAGCTTCAAAGTTCAAGAGAAGATTGTTTATGGTTTTTTGTGATGAGTCTAATTTGAAAAGGGCTATTTTTTAGGGGAAAAAAAACAACAATAAAGGATTTCAGTACTGGTTCCCAGTCTATGAAAACAGGAAGTGTGTTTAGTTTCTCAGGGAAGGTTTTTTTCTTTTTCTTTTCGATGCTTAGTTTCACTTGCCCTTCAAAACCCTTCAGACTCTTGTTTTTTCTTAATAATGTATGTTTTTAAACTTGTTTCTCCTCACAGATAACTTGTGATCAGAAGCATTTCTATTTTCGTTGTTTGCTTGTCGTTTCTAAAATGGGATTGTTCTCTTCGAGGTGCTGGGAACTAGTCTGCCTCCTGCGAAGGATGATTTTCTATGTTTGTTTTTGCCTAGAACGTTTATTATTATTAGAGTTATTCAGAATTATCCCTTTTCTTATTTGCGTCTTCTTTGGCTGCAGGCCCCGTGTTTATAGATAATTTGTTGAAGGGGTATTTTTACATTTTATTTGGCGTTGACTGCAGTATTAAAATATCAATTTGTTTTTGTTCTGTTCCATAAAAACCAGAGCCATAGCTGGTGAAAACACCACGCAATACCGTTACCATCTGTTGCTTCCTTGTGCTCTTTAACACACACAAGACTCACAAGATTGCACTTCCATATACCAAATATGTTGGGTGACATGGGGGTGTAAGGGAGAAACTGAAGGTGGTAAGCGTTGGGTTGTGCTCAGATCAAATGAACTGGGATTTAACAGCAGTGAGGTTCATGGCTGGTGAGGCACAGATGCGATCTGCCAGATTTTCAAACAATGAACCCTA
The DNA here is from genome assembly GCA_007224835.1 of Danionella cerebrum. Lineage (NCBI taxonomy): Eukaryota > Metazoa > Chordata > Actinopteri > Cypriniformes > Danionidae > Danionella > Danionella cerebrum. The sequence continues at coordinate 59,865 of SRMA01025232.1, read as the reverse complement.
CAGAGTAGCTACTAAATAAAAAATATGTCAATATTGTAAAGAAAAATAAAAGCGACATCCATTATTGGCGATTTGAAGTTGTTCATGGCGTCCTATGAATATGGGTGTTTCCTTTTATGTATATTTTAATTTGTTTATGTATATTTTTTCTTTGCGTTGTGCCTTAACATAACTCTTCCTGAAATTGTGATTGCAATCTTCTGGAGTTTGTGTCGTTAGCAGCCGTCTTTTGAAGTGCATCGGTAACTTGTTTGTGGAAGTGTTGCTTTTCTTTTAATCTGTGATCTGGAGATCACTGCCAGAAGAAAACTGCATCAATAATTCTAATGTGCTTTAGCAGCAGTGTCCGTGATCTCTTAGAATCACCAGCGCCCCCTAGCTTGAGGCTGGAGGGCTGTGTGCCCAGTTTTTCTATAGGCGTTTATGATTTCTCATGCATAAAATAGTTTATTTTATGATAATTGATCTGACAGACAGTCACTTATCAAAGACAAAAACTTTTGAAACAATTTTGTTCACTGACCCACCTTGACACAATCAGTTGTCACCAGAAAATGCTCTGTTTTCCATAATATAAGAATTACTGCCAAAAACTTTTACCTTTCCCCAAAACACAATACTTGCTAGACCCGTTTTTTTTTTCCCAAACAGCAAGTTTCTTGAAACAAAGTGCTTTTGGTTAAACTGCTTAAAAACCTCTGCTAAATACACAAATGTACAAAAAGTGATAAGTCCATCGGTGTAAGAAGATGGATAAATGGCAGCTCTCTTTTTACCAATGTATTTTCCGGAACCAGCCACTTGGTTCCATATCGATGTTGTTTGATATTGTATTTTGTACCGTTTTATTTAAAAAGAAATAAAGATTTATATTGATTATATGGAATTGTTGGGATAAAAATATATTATTATAGTAAATCTTTAAAATAAAACTTTGAGATGCCCTATGAAAGTTTGGAACAGAACATTTAGATTTTCCACAAGCCAATTACAAGCTAAAGCAAACTCTGTTCACTGAAATTCATCAAAATGGAGTTACAGCGGTTTGAAAAAAACAAACAAAAAAAAAAAACTCTTCATATAATCTTCCATTGCACTGGGTCCAGACACCTCTGCAGACTTCAGAACTCTTGCTTTAAATGTAATCAGCGTTGTGACCTCGACGACGCTTGATAAATGTGATCTAATACTATCAAACGCAATCATTTGTTACCTTTATTTATATTCAAGGCACCTTGCGTTCGTTTCATAACTGTGCACTAGTGAAAATAAACGTGGATTTCAGGATTCTTGCTCTCTCCTCTTGCTCCAACCCTGGGATTAAAGGCTTTGGTTGTACACCGTCATTAAAAGCAAGAAAACAGGGAGAGGGAATCATTCCTGGAGTATGTGGTGAACGCCTGATTCCAAATCTGTGGTTTTTATTTCTATATTTTCCTTTCGGACTGAACAGAATTCATCTTGTAGTCCAAACTCGCCCACCAGTTTAATCCTGTGTTTTCCTGAATAAAATTAAGGCGCAACACGAGGGCTCATTATACTGATCTCTGAGGGCCAATTATTTTGAAGAAGTTGGCAAATGTTTCTTTATCTCTACAAATCCTTACTAACGTTTTGGGAAAAGCACTGATTTATTGGTGCTTCATTTGGGTGCACATGGTGCCTCTGCTGTGATTGGCTGTTCCTACGTGAAGTCATAACACGGAGTGAATTCCCTTCAACGTGCAATTAGAGAGAAATCGGCACAAAAAAATTCCAAATCTAAGATTTGATGAGTACAAGGTAAGAGCTGCAGAAGTTAGAAATGCTATATGTCGGAGGTTGGGTCCCTTTTTGCCTTCAGAGCTCCCTGAATCCTCCGTGGCGTAGATTCAACCAGGCACTGGAAACATTCCTTAGAGAGTTTTCTAGATTTGCTGCAGATTTGTCGCCTGCAGTTTCCTGTTTCCTGTTCGGAGTGGCACCCAGGGTAGTTTTCTGCTGCTGGAGCCCATCCACCACAATGCTCAACATTCTACTGTCTGATGATAGCTTTTCAACTCAAACCAGTCTGGCCATTCTCCGCTGGCATTATTTGCTCCCACAGAACATCCTCTCACTGGAGTTGTTCTCTTTCTGTGGAACATTCTCTGTAAACTCTGTAAATCCAAGTAGAGCAGCAGTCTCTGAAGTTCAGACCAGCCTGTCTGGCACCAACAACCATGCCACTTTCAATTCATTCTTTCTCATTCTGATGCTGGGTTTGAACTGCAGCAGACCGTATCTACATGCCTAAATGCATTGAGTTGCTGCCGTGTGATTGGCTCATCAGAAATGTACCTTAATTTTACGTAAATTTATTTTTTTCCTCTATAAATGGATCGGAAAGGTGCAGGAGTCCTTAATAAGAAATGTGTAAAATTGAATTCAGTTTCTCTCTCCCATTGATTTCCACAGGAAATTTATACCTTTTAAAAAATGTATGTAAAATGGCAGAAAAGTAATATCTAAAAAGTATCTATAAATGCATTTTTGAGTTGAAAAGGGCCAAAAATGTATCTTTAATAATAATAAAAATGGCCCACTGTGCTGTCGTTGACGTTTTGACAATTTTTGGAATCGAATCAATCCCGGTTTCATTCGTTTGAAACACAAGCAGCTCACATGTGTTTCTCTATAGCATCCCCTGAGACTCTGATTGGCCTTCTTTCTCTCCCTCAGTCTCAGCCTTTCTTCTTCTCTTTTATTATTCCAAGGCTGTATTCTCACCCGCAGCCTCGTCAATACTTGCAGATTTATTCCGCACATACACAATCCAACAATTAGACTTTATAATGGATCCTTTCTGTCAGGGAATCTAGAAGACCAAACCATATCGATCTCTCAGGAGGTCAGGGCACTGATTGGCTGTCCATGTCATGCTACCCCCAACCACCTGATCGAAGATTCAAGGTAAAAGAGCGTCGGGTATTTTGAGATAACCCCTGGTGTTTCTTTCTGTTTCTCTCAGTTATTCGACGCGTGTGGTGGCCAATGGAGTTCAGGCTCAGAGACAGAATCCCGAAGTAAGAGTCAGAGGCTTCGACCCCGTGTTTATGGATCTCAAAAACAGACTGGAAATCTTCAATATGGTGAGAAACATAATCAGTTGCTTACTGGACTCTGTTCACCATAAAACTGCCAATATTTAATATCATTTTTGTTTTGAACATTTCATTTAAAATGATTTTGACTTTATATCAGATTTTGATTTTAGTGAGAATTATGATTTTCGGTTTTATTGAAGTTTCTAACAGTGAATTCAGGAATCTCAACTGAAGCTAATCAGTTAAAGGTGCTCCTACGCTAGTCTGCAGGAACCACGGCAGGTACTGATTGGTGGAGAGTCACAGTGACATCATCATTGCACTGGGTCTTGTGTGGCTTCTGTCGATATCCTCTAGTTTTCTCAAACACATTTTTCTTATTATGCTCAACAAATATTCAACAAGGAACATTATATTATGCCACTGACCCCTCCATAGCAACCAGATGGTTTACCATAGCAACAAACCATAGCAACAAATTTAGATATCTCTATTTCAGCTTTGGAAAATCATTGAGACATAGGGGCTGGTGTATTTCACTCATATTGACATGAGGAACATTAAATTACATCACTGACCCCTTCATAGCAACCAGACTGTTTACTATAGCAACCAATTAGGCCTATGTCATCTTAGGAAAACTGTAGAGACATGGGGGGTGGGTTATGTGACTCATTGCGACACTTTCTCTTGCCAACATCAAAGTTTGTTGGCTGGATTAAAAGTGTGGAGGGGGGAAAGGCTTGAATTAAGCGGCGAAATGTGTTCATCTCTGTGTTGCTCAAAAGGAACAGAGAGATGTTTCAGCAAATCACCCAATCTCAGATGCATGTTTTAGCTTTGGAATAGATAAAGGATGTGAAAGTCAGATGAGAGGAAGAGGGCTCGAGATGGAGTGTAATGTTGACGGATCTAGAAGAATCATCTGACTCCCATGTGAACCAGCGGCATCAGTAAACAAGTCTGGGAACATCACGTCTCTCTCTCTCTCTCTCTCTCTCTCTCTCTCTCTCTCTCTATTTACTGTTTTTATAACAAACAGCTGAAGTATTAAAACTATGGAATTTGAGAGGAATTATATTTCTTTTATAAAGAATTAATTAAAGCTTAGTGATTACTTGATTTTAATTTACTTTATCCATATTCAAATGCATTTTCCAAACGGAATACAATTCCCCTTAAAAATGCTCTAATTTAATTTATTTACTTATTTATACTAAATTTTTTCAACAAAAGTAAGTATACAATAGAAATAACAAGTCGCTGATACTTCAAAAGAAAGCAAAACCACATTCACAAAAGGTTCTTGTCTCCATTCCTACCCAGTGTCAATACCTGGTACAGGAAGAGATAATGAGAGTGGTCCATTCAACAATTGAATAATTAAATGGAAGACAAGTTATTCTTCTGTGTGATAAATAAGATAAAAAGATTGAGATTCCCATGATGACAGGGCTTGAATTAAAAGAGCATTGGGGGGGGGGGGGTGCAGGTGCATCAAGGTCATTTAAGATTTTAACTAAAGTGATCTTTGTGCTGTGGTATGAACTAAAGCCTGATTTAAGATCATTAGCTGAGCAACCACTGCTTTCTCTAATATTTTAGGCACAAAAGGAAGATTAGAAATGGGGCTTGTATCTAGACAGTTCCTTGGGATTTTGTAGTAGCTTCTTAATTAAAGCTCAGAGAAACTATTCCTCGACACTTTGTCTGTGCCGTATGGTTCTTTTGAGGTGAAAGGGGGCCACGTCTCCACCTGTTCTTCATGCCACACTGTGCCATCTTTCAATCTCTGTTCCATCTTTCACTGTTTCTGTCAGGTCAGTATGTCACTTCCCGTGCAGTGATTCATTTTATATTTTGTTTACCTATATAAAAATTAACATACAAGATATCACATGATACCTATAAGTTCGTTAACAGAAAATTCCTCTGAATGTAATTTAAAACCATGAATTCTTAGGAACACAAAGAAATGGAAAATACCATGAACTTAAATGTAACAAAATGTTTTTTATTCTTGAAAAAAGCGTAGGTATTTATATAAGTGCTGCGAGGCTGAAACTGAAGATGAAACGATGCAGTCGTGCTCTGTAGGCTGCAGAGCAACTCACCGGTGGCCTGTTCCTCTCCTTAAAGCTCAATAAATAGTTCCACGTAAACATCTCATAGGGGACGTGAAGGACGGGCCAGCACCACAGCTGCTTTTGGGTGTGGAGATACAATAGCATCTCTGTGCTACAAGTGTGCTTTTCAACACACTTTAAGCATGTCATCGCGCTCCAGAGCGTAAGTGTTGCTCAGTGAGGAGAGCTGTGCTGACCTGCAGCACTACTGTTCTCCAACACCTGCTTTACTGCACTACACTGGGCTCTTTTATTAGCTGCCCTGTTTGGATCGTCTGGACGTTTGGGTGGATTTTTGTTCCAGCGCTACATCATCAATTAAAGCAGTGCATGCAGTCATAGCTTTTTCCACTTTCAAGCTGTTCCAAAGCTCTATGACTAACTCTCTGAAAGATGAGCGTTACAAGAGATGTTTAACAGGCTTTGTTGTCTACAGGCAATAAAAAAATGAAGTTTGTTAAATTAATGTTAGCTAAACACAAAAATACGTATGCATAGACTGTATAATACTGTAGACGTAGTGTCTTTGCCATGGCTAGCCATCACCACTACCGGTTAATTTTATTTATGCAAAGGGTCTAGCAACCATTCTAGAGTGGTTTAAAGTTGAAGCTTTTTCAGATCAGAGTTGCCATGAAGGTCACCACAGGGCAAGTCCTAGTCAAGTCCCAAGTCTTAACAGGGCAACTCCGATTCGAGTCTCAAGTTTCAACAGGGCAAGTCCTAGTCAAGTCCCAAGTCTTAACAGGGCAACTCCGATTCGAGTCTCAAGTTTCAACAGGGCAAGTCCTAGTCAAGTCCCAAGTCTTAACAGGGCAACTCCGATTCGAGTCTCAAGTTTCAACAGGGCAAGTCCTAGTCAAGTCCCAAGTCTTAACAGGGCAACTCCGATTCGAGTCTCAAGTTTCAACAGGGCAAGTCCTAGTCAAGTCCCAAGTCTTAACAGGGCAACTCCGATTCGAGTCTCAAGTTTCAACAGGGCAAGTCTGAGTCAAGTCCCAAGTCACAACAGGGCAACTCCGATTCGAGTCCAAGTCCCAAGTTACAACAGGGAAAGTCCGAGTCAATTCCCAAGTCACAACAGGGCAAGTCTGAGTCAAGTCCCAAGTCTCAACAGGGCAAGTCCGAGTCAAGTCCCAAGTTTTAACAGGGCAACTCTGATTCGAGTCTCAAGTTTCAACAGGGCAAGTCCAAGTCAAGACAGGGCAAGACCGAGTCGAGTCCCAAGTCACAACAGCGCAAGACCGAGACAAGACCCAAGTCTTAACAGGACAAGTCCGAGTCAAGTCCCAAGTCACAACAGGGCAAGACTGAGACAAGTCCCAAGTCACTACAGGGCAAGTCCTAGTCAAGTCCCAAGTCTTAACAGGGCAAGTCGAGTCAAGTCCAAGTCAAGACAGGGCAAGTCGGAGTTGAGACTCGAGTATCAACAGGACAAGTCCGAGTCAAGTCCCAAGTCACAACAGGGCAAGACTGAGACAAGTCCCAAGTCACTACAGGGCAAGTCCTAGTCAAGTCCCAAGTCTTAACAGGGCAAGTTGAGTCAAGTCCAAGTTAAGACAGGGCAAGTCTGAGTCAAGTCCAAGTCCCAAGTCACAACAGGGCAAGTCCGAGTCAAGTCTTTTAGTGATATTGTTAAGTTGAGTCTCAAGTCACTAAATTAATAGCGAGTCAGCATTCTGCAACAAACTGGCCACGCGAGGCGATGGCACTGGTGGTGCAAGAGCCCTTTGATCGCTGCTTGCAGCTTTAATTGAATTTGTTCTTTCATGTAGAGAGTACATAAATAATCTTCCTGTTATTCTCACTCTCACTGTAGTGTAGTTGGCGAAAAAAAAAAAACATCTGAATTGTAATTCACCAAAAAAAAGGAGATGAAGATTGAGAAGTAGCCTCAGCATTTTGGGAATGTTCATGGGCAAATTCACCCTCGGATTCCGTGACTCCCTCTGTCTGGATTATATTATTATATTTTTATTTTTATTGTACCATAACACAGAAGTATAAATCAAGCTTCAGACCGCCGATCCTGCCGGTGTGTGTCTGTGTGTTTGTGTTCAGGAAGCACCGAGCTCACACGAAGCAGTAGAACTTATCTGCGGGGAGTTGTTAGGAAGAAACCCCGACTTCTCGCGTAGACGCTGCGCTTGAATGTCTTAAGAATGTCTGTATGCTCTCTAGCGAGCCATTGTCCTGCTCAGACCACCATTTATAAACCAGATCACTTTCTCTCTCTTTCTTCTCCTGTCTCACCTCCCTTTCCCCGCTCTTTCACACTGAATGCCAGCGAGAGGCATAAATGCAATATTTTACCCTCATTTTGGTCATTAACTCCTGGAATGTGTTTTCTTGGGCCCTGCAGGGGTTTCTTCAACAAACCAGCATGAGCTATTAGCCACTAACATACACACTACTATACACACACACACACACCTCGACCTGCTCGTTGCGAGAGGATCGGTCACTCTGGAAACTTGGACTGTGCTGCGAATAGAAAGTTTTGGGCACATGGGAAGGAATGCGATCTGGTACATTCCTCTGGATCTGTGTTTGAGCGTCTGAGGTCCTTTAAGGTTTCTGCTTTGAGCTCATTGTTGTATATTTTAAGGAGCTGGTGTATTGAAAACATTTACAGAGCAAGTACCTGATCTTTCCTTGGATAACGCCACAGTGGAAAGAGACACGTCTTTATGTTGTCCTGCAGCTCTGACCCTCCTTGAACTCACCGATGGCCAAAAATGCATTTAAACTCTGTCTTTGGCAGCAAAATAGAAAATGCTGTGATTTATTAGAGTGTAGGCTCTGTCGTCTTTTTCTTTCCGGAGAGGGAGGGGCAAAACAAGCGCAAAAGTGGCTGTGTTCAAAGGGGAAAAGTGCCCAAGCTCAAGTTATTCTGATGATCTCCAGCTTAACTTAAAAAGATTTGGACTTGACTGTGATTCCCCCCCCCACACACACATACACACACACACAAATAACCAGATTTCCGTTGCCAAAAATGGCATTTCCTGACATTCATACGCTCAGGATTTTTACACAGGGAAAGTTCACAAAACAAACTTTAAAGACATACAACAGCCTCAAAGTCTGCCATAAATCAAAGAAGGATTTCTGGATTAAATTAAAGTGTTGAAGACATCTAAGGACATTCTGATTGACATTCGGATGAATTTTCTTAAGTTGAAAACATTCGGTCAAAGTACATTTTTATTGCATTGAATGAAGCGCAGAAAATAGCAGAATTTTTTTTTTATTACCAAGAACAAATTCAATTCGCTTTTCAAAGGCACTCCTAGATTCAATAATGTGTTGTTTAGTTTGTCAATCACAGAAGCAATTGAGACGGAGATTACTGGGCCTTCATCCAGCTAATAAGCTGTAACCATGGCCACTGCAGCCTTTCATTCTTTAATTAATTCTCTATAGCAGGTTTAATTAGAGCGCTGCGAGGGAAATGAGTCTGGTTTGATGTGTGGACTCTGTCTGCAATGGGTGAGATCTCTGCTGATTTGCTGACTCAGTCACGACTCTTCCAGCCGGTCCAGTAACACATGCATTTTAATTAAATACTAGCCCGACCGCTCTGTGTGATTGGAACGTAATTGGGATATTAGGGCTTTGATCAAAACTCGTTTATAAGCCCAGGATGAGTACATTACATTTACTGCAGCTCACATCACCATACTGTGTTTTTAGAAGACATCGATTGAAATCTTGTTTTAAATGCTACACACACGATCAAGAGCAATGGTAGACAGCGCTGTGCTCTAAAATAAAAGTTACTGTGACTGATCGCTAGACTTAATGTGATTCCACAGGCTTGATGTCAGTGATTTGTAAGCTGACACTTGTTTTTCACAACTTAAACTTCATGATGAAGCTGATTCCTGTGTCACATTACCATCAAATTGTCTTTATTACGGCCAGAGGTGCTTTTTCTGAAGATGTTTATCTTTTTTTTCTTTCCTACAGTTGCAATTCATAAATTAACTTGTTTGTACATTTTATATTTATTTTTTTTACTACTGAAACTCATTAAAGTAAAGAGCTTTTAACAATTAGGAAAAACCCAATTGGAACAATACTCCATTCTCCAGCTCAAGTCATGCTCCGAATGTTCTTCCTGTCTGTACGAGGCGGTTTTGCGGTTTCGCTTCGGTCTGTACGAGACAGTTTTGAAATCCATCTGCTTTGTCAGGATCAAGAAGCTTTGCCTTGAGTGTGGTGAGCGTCGCTGTCATTACCATACATTAATATCATCTTTATATTTATGTCTGGCGTGTTATATTTATCTGGAGCTCGGGGGTGAAAGGTCAGAGCGAGCGTGTGCTGTCCTCTCACTCGTGGTTCTACTGACTCAGGGGTTAAAGGGTCGTGTGAGAAGGACCTTTACGCTGACATTTATTTCCCCATTGAGCTCGTCTGGCCGAAATGACTTGAGATTTGGGAGCGTGTTGTGACATTTAGTGTTCAGCAGGTAGTGAAAGATTAAAATCAAATGCTTGTCCTGACTGCGCTCAAAATCTGCCGCTGAATGAGAATTGAAATTTAAAGTCAAATGTCAGGGAAACTTGGGGGTGGTGGCGCTGTGTTCTTCTCTAATTTTCACACTTTGTTTATTGCAGCCATTCTCTAAAATCATTTACGTTAATCCCCCCCCCCCCACTAATGTACACAGCCTGTATTGTCAGAAAAAAAAACCCACAGAATTGCTCACATTTGCTGAGAACCCTACACAGTAATTATTAGAAGCACCTTTTGATCGAATGTAGATCTGTTTGTTGAGTTGCAACTTTTCCACACCTAGATTTGGGAATCCCTTCCAGTTTTCTCAGGTTCAAGGTTTTTTGTAGCCCCTTCTCTATTACTTTAGCTTTGTGCTGAGGGGCAGAGTTCCTTAGAAATCTGGAGTGTATCCCTGTACTTGGCTGCATTCATCCACAGCATGATGCTGCCACCACCATGCTTCACTATTGGGACTGTGTTGGACAGCTCATGAGGAGTTCCTAGTTTTCGGCACCGTTTAGAATTAAAGCCAATCTTATCTTTTTCGCAAACTTCATACTGGCTTTCATGTGTCTTGCAATGTGAAGGGGCTATAGACCCCGACTTGTGGAAAGCTGCAATGATGGTTGACTTTCTACAGTCCACTGCATCTCCAGAGCTCAGCCACAGTGATCTTTGAGGTCTTCTTTACCATCCGGACCAGGGCTCTTCTCCAGCTCAGTGTGGCCGGACTGCCAGCTCTAGGAAGGATTCTGTTCTTCCTAAACATCTTCCATTTAAGGATCTTGGAGGCCTTTGTGCTCTTCGGAATCTTAAGTGCTGCAGAAATGTTTTTGTAACCATAGCCAGATCTGTGCCTTGCCACAATTCTGTATCAGAGCTCTTCAGGCAGATCCTTAGACCTCATGGTTCTCATCAGATCTTATATAGATAGGTGTGTGGCAGTCCTAATCAAGTCCAATCGTATGATCAAACACTGCTGCACTCAAATGAAGGATACTTAGGACAATGTGAGGATTCAGTGTGATAGATCTGCAAAAAAAAAAAAAATCTGAATGGGGTGCTGTGCATACATTAATGAGGAAAAATTAAATTGTTTTAACAGCAATGTAACAAAGAGTGAACAATTTAAGGGCATCTCAAGACTTATAATGATGAATGCAGGTTTGTTTGTTTTCAGATTTAAAAATACCCTATAAGATTCTGTACTTATAGAACATGTACAGTTTGTTTGAGCAGTTAAAAATATCTTTTCTTCTGCTGTTGGGAAGCAGGTTCACTCGTCCTCTGGAGCAGCTCTGGCCTGAGCCCAGAGCTGGAGGTGACCAGAGCTTCTTTTAGACATTACATACTCTTACTATTCACAGAAGAGCACGGGTCAGAGCTAATGCTTAGCAGCCTGGTCATGTGCTGCTGAATTCCCTCAAATGTTTCGGCCAGTTTAGTTTCATTAAGGTCAACTCTTGTGCTAGTAGCTTACAAGTGCTGCATTTACCTGCAGCAAACAGAAGGCGGTGAGGCCAAAGCACAGCCTCCATGTAGACGCCTAGGCTGCTGTTCACCTCTAAGAAATGAAAAAAACTGCACATCCCGGCGACATGCTGGGCCACTGCCGGCCAAATGGGTGCCCTGAGCAACTGTACTGTGGTGCCCCGTAGTATGTGTACAACACCCCCCCCCCACACACACATAACTACAATTTTGATACTGACTATAATTATTTAATGCATTAAAAAATAATTGAAAAGATGGAACCTGAAAATATACCCAGTACACAATTTTACTAAAATTTCTTTTTTTTTATTCATAAAAATGCCAAGTTCAGGATCGAATAACAAAAAAGTTCTACAATGCAATATTCTTACATTTTGGATTCTGACAGTCAATAAAACTGACTATATTTATCTAAAGAATTTTTTAATACATTAAAAAAAATAAAATGCAAATTATGTAACCTGAAAATATTTCCAGGACACAATTTTACTAAAAAAGCCAAGGTCAGGAGTGAATGCTTCAGCAAAATACTCTTACATGTTGTATTCTGACAGTCTAAGTCTGTCTATATATACTTTATATACTTTATATACTATAATACTGACTAAGTTTTTACATGTGTTCAAAATTTGGAGCTGGGGTTGAAATTTACTACTCCATTCTCAAAGAAAATTAAAAATAGAACCCGAAATTACAATTTTAACATATCTTATAAACATGTAAATGTCCAGGGGGTAATAGATTCATTGTTTTATGTGTAATTAAAGACAGATATGCTCAAAATTAATATGTAATGTAGAAAACAAAGTACTCTGATTAACACTGATGTGTTTTTCTTGTTAGGAGGTCCATGAGGTGATGCCAGGTGTGGGTCACAGGGAAACTTGGGACGAGCCGGGGAGTGGTGAGAGCAGCGGGGAATGTGATGATGAGGACGGCTGTGAAGCCTCTGGAGATTTTGTTGCATCTCCCCGTAAGTAAAGACATTGTGATTCTGAAATATCGGACTAATATTATGAAATATTGGTTACGACACCAACAGCCAAAGCATCACATTGTTCTTGTTTTCGATTCTAATTTTTTATTTTTTGACGTTTGTTCCTCAAAAACAATTGAGTAATAGAAAACAGCTTTACCCTGCTTGAAAATATTGACTTCTTGCAGTCAACCACATTGCACCAAAATTACACCTGCCACACGCTTTATTACGGCCACTTTATTAGGTACACCTTGCTACTACCCGGTTTGACCCCTTTCTCCTTCACAAGTGCCTTAATTCTTTGTGGCATAGATTCAACGAGGCGCTGGAAACATTCCTTAGAGAGTTTGGTTTATATTGACATAATAGCATCACGCAGTTTCTGCAGATTCTTCGGCTACATGATGAGAATCTCCAGTTCCACCATGTTCCATTGTTGGACATCCTGGTCATATTTTGGCTTTCTCAGAGAATGCGCACATTTATTTGCCTCGCAGGATTCTGCAGTGCATACCTTTCTACTCAGCCGTCATCGAGGTGAATTCCTGTTTTTATTTACCATTATCCATCCAGGATATGTTTGAATTGAAAATGTTAGTGTTAGCATTTCCTTAGAAAATAGTTTTCAATCCAAAGCAAGCGTTCTAGACCTTGCAAACAGCATCGCATCATGTCATCCATACACTCAGGTTCCGAAACGCTCAAAGAGACCACCCAGGGCTATAGAAAGATCATATGACTGTCTCAAATACAGGTGCTGAGTTGGTACTAGCCATTCCATCATCTCTAAAATGGCTTCTAAATGGCCTCTGTTTCTGCCTGGAGCCACAACACCGGACCCAGAGCTCCACATCCATATCTTTTTTCCCTGTGTTCCTCCGTAGACCTCATCAGTGGAGCATTTCTCAATCACTTTGAAACCAAATCTTCAGTCATCCCTGCAATCACCCCGCTGGGTCCTTCAGTGGCCATCTTGCTCTCTCTCCCTCACCCAGTTCTACTAATCTGCGGTCCGCGCTCCAGGGTGCCAGACATCAAAAACACAGGGAACAGAAAGACACTGAGTACATTCCAGGGGAGAAGGAGAAAAGGTCAGCGAGAGCAAAGTGTTCGGGAGTGGAGAAGAGATATAAAGGACGACGTCCATCCATCATGGTGCTTTTCTCAATGATTTCGCACACGTTGCTAACTCCCAGACACAAACTGCTGCTGTTCTGAGACTTTTTGTATTAAAACTGCACCAGAAAAATGCTGTTTGATTTCAATACAAATTATTTATTCAGTCACATAATTTTTCCGAGATGAGCAATTAACTACATTTTTCTCAGCGTTTGTAGCATTTTTACATTCAACAGAGATCTAGACTAAAAACAACCTAGACTACCATGGCCATGCAAGTTTGGTAATAATAAATGGTAAATAAAAAGCCAAACCTCGTAAATAAAAATAATGAGGAGTATACACAAACGTTTGCTTTCCTTAGCTTCGTTTTTATTCAAATGGTACTATCAAATAGGGAAAACTAAAACCCTTATCCAATAAATTAATTTATAAACTCAGGATTTAATCATGTTTTGGTCAAAATACTCTCCACTCCCAGCTATTTCTCCCAGAAACGATACTTTTTGGTCTCAGCAGTACTTGGGGTGCGATATTCTCCATTCTCAGCTGTGTTTTGATCTTGTCAAGTCTCTGCAGGATCTTGATCACTAGAACACAATCTAGTGTCAGTAATGTCTAGATACTCTCCGGCCTCGTCTATATCTTGGTTTGGAAACTCTGCAGTCTCAGTAGTGTCTTTTTCGACAAACTCTCCATCCTTAGCTGTGTTTTTCCAGACACTCTCCACAGTCTAAGTGACATCTTGGTCTTGAAAGTCAACAGCCTCTGCCCGGTCTTGGTTTTCGGTTCTAATCTTGCGTTTTTGGGCGTTTATGAGGTACTTATAAAGTTGTTTTAAGTACCTTGGTCTCCATTCAGTCTAGGCTCAGCGATGTTTTGATACTCTCTGATTTCATCTGGTTTGTAACCAAGTCTCAGTGATGTCTTGGTCTTGAAACTCATCGGTCTTGAAACTCTGCAATCTCCGTAGTATCTTGAACGAAACACTCACTCCCTCTGGTACATTTTTGTTCTTGTACTCCCCAGTCTCATCAATGGCTTGGCCGTGATACTCTTCGATCTCAGCCGGATATCTTAAACAATCTAGTGTCAGGGATGTCTTTATGCTTTCAGGTCTTCGGCTTGTTTTGATATCAATATTCTTCACTTGTCTCTTAAGAATGTTAATCTTGAAACTCAGTTGTGTCTTGTTCTTACAATTTAATCTTGACCATGTCTTGCTCTTGATTTTTATGTGGCCGGTCGTTTTGTTGATACTCGATTCTTGATACATTGACCTTGCCCTTGTCTCGTTCCCTATGCCCCAAACTTTCTGTGTTTTCTTCTCGAAGCTCGAAGCTTCGACTCCGCTTCGTTCTTGATTCTCTCTGATCTCAACGGTGTCTTCTTCGTTATATTTTGCTCTTGGCCGGTTATGGTCAAAGCTGTTTCCTGCCCTTGGATTTCCGATCTCGATCATGTCTTTTTCTTAATAATTTAGTCCATAAAATAAGAATGAAAAGGAAAGTATTACACTGCTTTTCCAAACATGTTGTATGAGTTCTTATTCTAGAATTTCTTATATTTTAGCAGTAGTCAATCGGAACGAGTAAAAGGTCCGGAGCCTTTGAAACAGTATTAAAACGCAGGATCGACAGACAGCGGCTGCCTTGTGGTTGATGTTTGCGTGTGTCTATACGTATGTGTGTCAGCACTGTCGCTCCCAGTGGTGAAGATAATTTCTTCACAATTTCAGAAGTAACAACAACAGAACTGGCACAGAAGAAATTGTAAGGTGATAAAGGAGCTGATGGCATTCGAAAGCCTGCCTTGGAAATGATTTGCGGTAGACAATCTTTTGCTACTTGTTTACCACGTTCTTCATGTTTCTTCTGTGTGCTGGTCCAAACACATACCCAGTTACATCACAGTGCTTAAAGAAAAATGCGTTGGGTGATACCCTGGAGCCCGCCACAGGTTCTCTTCCACTATCAAAAGAAGAGCTCATACGAGGATTTCTTTGTTTATTTACAGCAAAAGCAAAGCAGCGTGGTTTAGGTTTGAAGGTGTTTGATCATCTGCTTGTGATGCCTCTGAGCAACACAAATAAATCGCTCTGTCCTCCTACTGTCTTCTGGAACATGGTTCTCAGGGTTTGGTTTTGTGATAGCTGCTCAGTGCGGTTGAGGGTGCCAGGACGTTGTTTTGGTGGAGAATACTCGGACACCTTGATGTGCATATTTGCTGAAAATGTTGAGGATAACAACTGCTTGAGTAACAAAGATAGGCTGTAATAATAATTACAAACATTGCCTGCCAGATACAGTGCCTTGCGAAAGTAACCGCCCCCCTAAACTTTTGCCAGATTTCAGGCTTCAAACATAAAGATATATTTTTTGTGAAGATTTAGCAACAAGTGCGACACAATCATGAAGCATGAACTTTTTTAACAAATAAAAAATTGGGCGCGCAATTATATAATATTTTTCATCTAACAGTCAGCCATCACAAGAAAATAACCAGAACCTCCTGAGCAGTCCCACAGACTGACCGGCTTGCAGTAATTCAGGCCAACGGAGCTGCAACTAAGTTCTTTTCAAGATAATGAAATCAATGGAAATGATGTACGTCTTCTACACGTTTCACTTTTTGAAAAGAGTTGCTGGAATGAAGTACACGACTGAAATCATTGTAAACAAGGATTAGCCTTGCTCTTGCTCTCAGCATGTGAACAAGAAGTGCTTTTGTTTGGGAGGTGCAATCTCAAAAAGTAGCCAGAAATCTTCAACAAATGTCTCTCACTCGGGCACTTTGGGGTAAATCAACTAAAACAAGTCTGTAAATAAAAAAGGAAACAGCCGGTAGTTTCACACAGTGAGGGGAGCCCAGTCGTGGTATAATCGTCCAGTGTTAATCCTGGTGTTAAAAAACAGTTCGGGTCGAGACCTCCACCTCTATCTAACAGTGAGATTCGGTAATCCAAGCGCTCAGCTTCTGTTTTGACATCCTCAATGTGGAACACATCAGCAAATGAATTAACAGCGCAAGGGCCAGAGGTCAAAGTTTTTAATCACACAGTGCCCGTGGGCTTAGTGCCACGGCCTTGTGCAACAACGCCTCCATCAATTTAAATGCCTGGTTGTCATGGTGACAGCTCCACAGGGCAGAGGCTCAGGGGTCAGGGGAAAAGCATGAGATGGTCATCTTGTGAAATATTGACCCCTGTGACAAACAGGATTTATGGAAATTCCATGGCATAAAGTGATGGGACGGGAAATGCTGTCATTTAAGGAGAATCACGAACAGTTGAGTTGATAAAGAGCATCTGTGCGGATCGTGATATCCCTGTGTCTCGTGCGTCCTTCGTTCATGCAACAAAATGAGTTACCAGCCGCAGAAAGCACACTGACATTATGGAAAATGCTGCGAAATATCATTAAGTGTGAGGAAACGGTGATGCTAATGTTGTCAGGCGGTGGTGACTGTTTTGGTGATTCACTGCAGCGAGACCACAGTGGATTTGAGAGTCTCGTGCAGGAACATGTTGCTCCTCCAATCCTTGTATGCGGTGAGTGCTGAGGGTTCTCTTGTTTAATAGAGTTTTGTTTGTGTCGCAGAGGAACACGTGAGAGATTTCAGACTCTTGATGGATTTCTGGATGAAACTAACTGTTTCTAAACTGTAAACTAATTAGCTGAGCGTCAGATTTACATAATTTCACTACGGCCTGTAAAACAGCGAAATGGAAAGGCCATCAGTGTCCACCTGATGCAGGCTACTAGTGACCAGTGAAGCCTTGATGGACTGAGGTCTTTGGGCTAATTTGGTCTGGACTCCAGCGTTTAAAGAATTTCCAGGTGTCAACTAGAAAATAGGATTTTAAATATTGTTTCTATTACAATTATCAAAGGGCTGGAAAGCGGTATTAATGAATTAATGTCTGTAGATGACAGTGAAGCATGGAGGAGGTTTCTTGAACCTTTGGGGCTACACTTCTGCAAATGGAGTTTCGTCAGAATTAATGGTGTTCTCAAATACAGGCAGATACTTATCCATCAGGTGTATGATTGGGCAGAAATGTATTCTGAGGCAAAACAATGACCCCAAACACACAACTAAAGTCATTAAGAACTACCGCATGTGTGAAGAAGAAGAAGAAGAAGAAGAAGAAGAAGAAGAAGAAGAAGAAGAAGTGATGTGGTGATGTCTACAGAGCCCTGGTCTACAACATCTTTGAGTGTGTCTGGGATTACGTGAAGGTTGTGAGACAGCTACATCCACAGAAGATTTTTACTTCGTTCTCAGTGCTGTGTTTGGAACATCCAACCAGCAGAGTTCCATCAGTAACTGTGTTCAACTGTTGCTAGAAAACTTGCTGTGGGTTTTTCTTTTGGTTATTGATAAATTCCTTAAAGGGACCATATTATGCAATTTTTGAGCCCTCTATTCTAGCGCTGCACTGTTAGTAACTTTCTAAATGCAATATTCATCATAAAAAAAACGTCTTTGAATCACTTTGTATTTTTTGTCTCTGCAAAACACACCGTTGACTCCCATTCCTCCCACATGCATACTTGTGGGACTTTTAGTTCAGGAATCATGGGTAATGTAGTGTGTAATGGGCGCCAGTCACATGAAGTTATTCAAATGAGAATTAAGAGTTTTCTGTAAAGGGACATAAGTAGTCCTGTGAAAGTGTCATCACTTCTCAAGGGAATGAATCCACCGTAAACGTGTAGAAATAACCACACGCTTCGCGCAGTTCAGTGCCTGTGTATGCTAATGCTCTCGTACTGTTTGCACGAGATAAAGTTAATTAACAAAGTTTGGATCTATATCATGCGAATACTGTAGAGCAGGGGTGCTCATTACATCGATCGCGATCGAACAGTCAATCGCGGAGGTGCTTCCGGTTGATCGCGGCGTGAACTTGAAACAATATCAGCCGATCATCCATCCCGTCACAGTTCAGTAAAGTTAGCTGCAGATTCACGGATTCGGTTTTCTCTGATCAATAGATTGAGACCAGAATGTTCTTAGTAAACAAATAATAGCTATTTTTAATCTGTGTTATGTAGCGGACAAACTACAAAACGTTTTTATCAAAACAAGTTTCCCTCGACATTCACAGAAACACATTACCGTCTATGAGCAACCCGCTGACATGGAATCGCTTAGGGACCGTCTGCAAATTACCAGATCCAAAATATGTTTTACCCAGAATATGCTTCATAACTTCATTCTAAATAACTCTATTACAACCAAAATCAAGCAACACGCCACTCCTCAGCTGCATATTGTACTGCACGACTCAATTTCAATAAATATTGAAATATTTATTAGAGCATCATTTTTATTCTTGATTATTTGCATCAAAGCTCAATTGTTCCCATAAAAATCACTCTATTACCATCAATTCAGGTCACACACAACTGTTCTAATGATTCAATTCAGTGCAAGTCATCAAATTAAACTCACGTTATTACAAAAAAAAATGTAAATAATTAATTATTATGTGTGTTTTGTCAATTCTTAATAAAGTTGAAAATAATTGTTTGTTGATTGATGTTTTACATTTTTGTAAATGACTCCGTCATTTTAAAAGTAGCTCGCAAGCTGAAAAAGTGTGAGCACCCCTGATGTAGAGTTTGAAATCGGGAATGTTTTTGTTCTTTTTAATGGTGTTTTGTGCAATGCTGAGTTGGTTAGCAGAACCGCTAATATTGCTGCGTGACCATTTATTAGGTAAAAATGTTCCCTCTAACATAGGGTCTGCTAACAAATCTAAGTTGGTGTTCAGGACGATGTCATCGCCCATTGTGAATTTTCACTTTAATAATCGTCTATGCCCAAATTGCTTGACATCGCTCAACCCTAGAACCTATTACATTATAATCGACAGAAAACACACTTTCTCTGCATTGTCCTGCGTAGTGATGAGCTGTACAGGCGATTAATCTGATTGGTCTGTGGGCGGAGCTAGAAGCTATGGGCGTTGCAAGGAACATCGAGGCGTTTTCAGCTCACAAGAAAGGAAACTTGATTACACAAACATGCGTGAAAGATTCTGAATTAAACTTGAGGGAAATGTTTTTGATGAGGGAACGACAGTATTCCTTGTTTACAGCTTTTTTAACAACCAGCCTAAAACTTTTGTACAGCATTTTTTATCGTTGAAGTAAAAAAAAAAAATTAAATGCTTGATTTTCAGGTAATATTTTAATTCTGAAACTGTGTCTCTGCATAGCGGCACTATGAGCACATTCAAGCGAGCGAGCACCGGAAAAAGAGTCTTGACCTCCTCACTATTCCGCCTCTTTCATTGCTTGTATGCATGTTTTTAGTCCAAGAGGAGGCCAAGAGCCTTTGAGAGAGCTCATTATCGCTGATCACTCTTCATCGTGGCTTTGTTTATAGTCTTGACTATTTGGCTAGCATGGCAGGAGATGGATTGTTCTGTGTTTTCAGCTCAGCGCTCACTCTGGTACTCTGCTCTCCTCCAAAATACCAGTTTCCTTTCCTCGGTAACCGAAGCTGGGAAAGCAAAACTCCATCTAAATGACTGTGGGTCTGGATGGGGCTCATGGGAATTTGGGAATCCTCTGAGCAACTACGGCTGATGTGGTAACAGTGGTTTTGTACAGGAACCAACTTTCAGGCTTTGGGCTGTAGTAGAATTGAGAAGATATCTGGCCATGATTTTGATTCAAACTTATACATTTAGAAACTGCCGTGTGATGATTTCTCTCAATGTTTCGAAGTAAAATGGACTGAAAGCAAACCAACTAGTTTTCTGTAGTTCAGACAACATACCTCTGTGCTGAAGCGTATAAAACTTGTTTTTTTTAACAGTTTATTGAACAGAATGTGGAAAAAAAAAGATATTTTGCTTTGCAATTTGCCGTTGCAATCGTTTGGTTTATTTGGTTGTTTCATTCGCTCTACTCTCTGTTTCTCTGCACCCACACCTCTATGTACCTTGACACTTTGGCCGGGCACATCTTTATCTTGCTGATGTTGGCATCTGTTTGCTGCATTGTAGGATCATCAGAATCATTAGTGTTATACGATGTGTAGTCATGCCTCGAGACCCCAGCTTCCTCTTCGGTGGCCAGAAAATTCAGCATTTTTGACAGAAGCGCTGACTGCTGTCGTTTTAAGAACAAAAAAGTGTCAGCAAAAAAAATCACGAGTTCTCGAGCTCGGTGAGTTAAATTCTGCTAGAATTATGCATTTCTGATCTTGTTGTGAATTCATTTGCTTGTGACTCGGACACATTGTGTCAGGTTTTGTCTCTCGTACCGTAAATCAAGTCTACTGAAACCTTCCCAAACCTTTAAAAATAGTCATACAATTGGACTTCCCTCAAGGCTGAAAGTTCGTTTTGCCTATTTTTATCTAGTTTGGAGCTAAGATTTCGTTACCACTTTATTGGCAATTCCTGGAATGCATCTGGAATGTGTCTTGAATGAATTTCAGACACTGAAGTACATGAAAGTGGCAGAGTGAGAGGAGCCGCAGAGATTTATTTGGTCTTCTCTGAATGGAGTTTAAAGGAAGTGCGTGCCGGCCTGAAAGACCCATGCGTAATCTCTAAGATTGAGACCTAAGCTTGGTAAGGCAGTTCAGAGCTGCCCATATCCTGGACACGTCCCTGAATGTTCCCGGAATGTTCCCCTTCAGGCAGGCACCACAGCTGGGAAGCACCTATGCAGCATTCGTGGATTTGAGGGTTTGAAGAAAACCCTTCCACTGCACCAACTAAATCCCTCTTTTCTTCTCTCTGAAGAAAACACTTCTGCTCAGTGAGAAAACAATTCTCTGTTGTGAAATATCTACATCCCATTAAAAGCGCCAACTGTTCTCAGATTGTTCCTCGCTGAAATGTTGCTTCAGTTTATTGAGAAAGACTCTAAAAGCCAAACATTTGGTTTCTAGTGTTTGCCCACAGAGTGTTTTATGTGTTGTGAGACTGATGGATCTCCTCTGTGTTGACGGGATCCATCATTTGTTTTCTCCATATTGTAATGTCCTTCGTTTGAATGTTCAAAGGTTTATATAGAAATAAAATACTTGGTTTTAAAGCGGCTAAGTATGCAGACAACTGTCTCTTGGGCATTTTGTGTCTTTTAGAGAGAGGTGTGTGTTGTTTTCTTGATCTCTTCCAGTGGTTTGTCCTCCTACATGCAGCTCTGAACATATCTCCATCCCTGTGGACAGACAGCTGCACCAAATGAAGTCTTTGCTCTCTCTCTCTCTCTCTCTCTCTGGTCAATCTGTGATCTTTCTGAATGCTCTTTATCAGAGCCAAGGCTGCTCTATAAAGGTGCATTGCCTGGTAACAGAAGGTCATCTACTGTTTGCATGGTTGCCGTCCAAGAACACGCTCCCCAGATCCGTGTGAAATATGCTCATTATAGCTCATGAGGACAATCGGTGATGGAGGCACCTTCACTCCTTCTCACTGGGGCTTTTGTTATGGTCCCTGATGAATTTGTTTCATTTAGCCACACTCTCTCACAGGAGCTAAACAGAGCGGCGGATGTGGAGCTTGTTTCAGACACTTAGACAAACATTAACAAAACACTGCGTTTGAGCCTTTGACTTATGAGTGAAATTAGTATTTCACATGGTGTCTCCAGGGGGTCCTGAGTCTTCCCCGGGGCCTACTTCCAGCTGGGCTTCCATTAAACACCATCCTGGGAAGTCATCCAGGGGGCATCAAAAATAGATGTCTATGGCTTCCCTCGATGCCAAAAGTGACTTGCCGCACTTCTTCTGAGCACAAGCTTTCAGGCTGCCTGGTGTCTTTTATAAAGGTAACAGCAGGATATTACGCAAGAATTATTCATATCATAGTTCAGCGTTTCACTACAGTAAAGTTTACATCTCGAGGTGATTGAACTTGTTTCCACCCACCCGTCCATCTATTTGCCTGTCCATCTATCCACCAGTCGCTGAGTCCATCCATTCATCAATCCACCCATCCATCCACCAATCTCTGAGTTCATTCATCCATCCATCCATCTATCCAGCTGTTTGCCTGTCCATCCATTCATTCTTCAACCGATCCGTCTGCCCAACCATCCATCCATCCACATCTCCATTGATTGATTCATCCATCCACATCTCCATTGGTCTGTCCATCCATTCCTTCACCCATGCATCCAGCGGTCTGTATATCCATCCATCCATGCATTCATCCGACCATCCTTCCACCCCTTCAATCGGCCATTCCTCAATCCATCCATCCATCCTAAACTTTACTTTACCTGAAAGACGTATGCATCAATTAAAATCCCTTTCTGAAAATAGCCACAAGTTTGCTCTTGGCTATTTATATGTGCTAGCGCTTAGGGCCTTTGGTCGAGATTCCCAACAGCCAATGATCTTTTTCCACCCTGGATGAGTCCTGAATGAATCAATGCATCTCTCTTTCTCTCTGTGTCCAAAACAGCAAAATGCTGAATCACCTGACCATCAGTGAACCTTCGAGTCACACCAAAAACAAGGCTTTTCTGACAAATCTGATGTAAAAACACTGACCTTCATAATCCCATGTTCACCTTAAATCGACGGTGCATGTAATCAACAAGTGTGAAGAAAACCTACAAGAGAACCAAATCTTTCAGTCCAGTTTAGTCAAGTCCAAATGTAGTTCCTGACTCTCTCACATAAAGATTGATAATTTTATTGTGACAAAAAGGTTTACAAATGTCTGCAGTTTCACGGTGACTGATAGTATCTGGAGACATTCTTTCCTGCTGACTTGCATAAGTGAATCCAGAGCACTGAGGCTCAGGTCATCCAGAGAGAGAGAGAGAGAGAGAGAGAGAGAGAGAGAGAGAGAGAGACAGTGTGATAGAGGGAGTTCTTTATAATGGGAATTAAAGATCTTGGGAGGTTGAGGTTTGTTTGAGGGTGCATCAGCTTTTAGAGTGTTGTGTTCCACACAGAGAGATCCTGATTAAGGCACACACTGGTTTGATTTGTCATTTCTCTTTTCCTGTCAGGGATGCACAGGTTGTTGAGGTCGTCTGGATCTATTTTGAGGTGAAACTGAATGTAGAGCAGCTATTTGCATGGTCTGTTTATAAGCTCTGTTAGATACAGAAGTGTGTATTTAAAGGATCTCTTTTGAGCAGCACTATGGCAGTCTAGAGAGGTGGGGTTTAAAAAAGAAACGGCTATTGGTTTACCCAGATTTCAAATCATTGGTATCTGCATCAGGCAGAGAGTCTACTTCTATATTTTAAACATAAAACACTTAGAAATCTTCAATTTCTCCTGTTTTATTGCTACAAGGGGACACCAATGTACAGAACTAACTCATGCTGCAATTCATTGACCCACCACTTGTGGCAGAGGGGAGCATACTGTAGTTTATTCACCTGTCATTTTTTATTTGTACCTTATTCCAAAGTGTCCAACATTGTTATCAATACACGTTGAACCCTAAATTGTGCAATGATAATAAAGCTAAATGTTAGGTTGGTTTATTTTAGAAACATATATGGAGTGTTAAACTGAAACACAAAACCTTTTTGATTCTAAACTACAAGCACTAGTAAATGGAACTCTGGAGAGAAGGAAATGCGAAGCTGCAGGGCTTTAAAAAGAGGAAAACGAGCTGAAAGACAAAGACTAATGACAGAGAGAGCGATAAAGGTCATTGAAGACAGCGACATGGAGATTTGCAGGATAAAGGAAAGAGACGATACTGAGCTACGAAACTTTTGACCCAGGGGGGGGGGCATTTAAATGAGAATTAAAGATTTCTTGTTAATATATCTTTATTGTGCTGTGTCAAAAATGTGAGAAGTGACTGTGTTTTCTCTCATTCTCTTCCAGCTCAAAAAGTTAATGTGTTGAAAAATACAGAGAAGGTGAAGTACCAGGCCTCTCCCAGCAAACCTTCATCAAATGCCATCACCAACAGATCCCTGGCCAGGTTCACCATCATCTTCCTCACTCTGGGACTGCAGTGGCCTTTCATCTGAAAGACCTAGAACAAACTCTTTTGTGAATATTTACAAAAGCATGGGAAAACAGGAATAATGTCAGTGTCTTATTCCCCTGAGATCTTAGGAGAAATTGAAATGTATTAATAAACATGCATCGAAGGTAAATAGTTGGGTCAAAAAACAAAAAGCTCAGTTTCGTAATTGGACCCACTGCCACTTTGATGCAGTACAGGTAAAGTTTGATAATATTCAGTAAAATATTCGGAAGCTTTTGGCTATTATCAATGGGAGATGTTTATTTTTTAGAAATGAACTTGCCCGTATAAGCTTTTTTTTGTGCTTTAAAAAAAGTCTTGTTCTGTAATTTAATGGTAGTTTTTGAACAATTATCACCCCCTCTAGCAGCATGCTCAGGGATGAAAATACACCAAATGTTTTTAATGAAAAAAATACAAAATCCATTGTATTGAAAGTGCAATTCATCGACTGACCTACAATAAGGGAGTTGATGTCATAGAAAAAAGGTGATCCACCTTTAGAAAAAATCCCAAAACCACATTAATACACTTTGTTCCAAATGGCTAATTTTGCCACCATGACAACTGTGTGGGGTGATTTGATTTAAGTCGATAAGTCAAGTTAATAAAAAAGTATCCCAGAGATCCATCATTTATCTCCCTGAACCGCTGAGCAAAGCGGGTTTAGGTCGCACTTTCCCACATTTATGACATTTTCGACCATTGAGTAGGTAAAACATGGCAAGATAATCGAGGAGTATGTCCTGAGGAAGAGAGATCTGACATACATTGATCACATGACTCTGACCATATGGTGATCCCCTGTAATACTATATTTGACCCCCCCCCCCTTTCTTCCCCTATTGAAATGAATAGTAAACGCACCAAATTTTCTTCAGAAATGACAATATTCAAACGTTTTCAGTGATTTATTATCTATACAGTGGAGAAAGTTCCATGTTCCAGGGTGATTCAGTTGAAACATAATGTGACTTTTCTTTTACAGTTTATGGTTTTTCATTCTATAAAGATTCTAAAAGCCACAATGGAGACTCCACAATGGTGACTCCCACCACTTCCTGGTTTATACGAACTTCCAGTTGAATCCAGTTGAAGATAAAATGATTTGCGCTACCCCTCCTACAGTTCTCTACAAGTCTCCTGAGGAATAATAATTCATTCTTCCTGAGCAGGTATCTCAAACTAATCACTGGACTTCAGTGTGCCCCACAAATTTTCTGTTGGCTGGAAGTCAGATCTTTTTGCAGAACAATCAGGTTCACTCACTTTGCTCATCTAGAGGTATTTCTTCAGCAGAAATTAGGTTTGCTTTGGATCGTCGACCCAAACCAAGTTTTCTTTCAAGTGTCTGAGGTTGCCTTTCAAAACCTTTAAGAACCCGTTAAGAAACGTTTCCAGTTTGCATCACTTTTCTAAAGGTTGTCTTTCTCAAAATTCTCTCTGGTTTTGAGGTGTCTCTTCTTCAGAAGTGAAGTCCCAACCTCACAGTGCTTTCCTGTGAAGGTCTTTATTGAGACATCACTAGAATCCTTCACTAGAGCCTCGGCAGCAGTTCTTGAGTATTTTTCAAACCTCTTTAACTAGTTTTCTTTCGAACTACTGTCTACTGTTCTTGGCACTGGAAAGTGATTTGAAACCGTTCTCAAATCAGAATTACTTTATTTTATATTATATATATATATATATATATATATATATATATATATATATATAGTGTATTTAAAAAAAAACTGAACTAAGCGAATTATGCAAATTAGATTTTATTATAAATCTAAAGTCATTGTCCTAAAACCCAATCAAAGAAAACAATGTCATAAGGGGGTAATAATAGTATCCATAGCAGTTTTTATTTTATTAATTTATTTTTTTATTCTTTGAGCTTTCCGAAGACCTTGCACACTCTGGTACATTTGCCAGTCACAGCGGCTGTTTTGAAATACCAAAAAATCATAAAACCCACCCATTAATTGATGTTGATTACAAATATATTGTGTAGGTTTTTAAACAGTTATTAATATTGCTATTTTTAGATTTCAAGGTAATTCGAATGAAAAAGTGGAAAAAATGTTCATTTTACAGACCCCAAATTAGTGCTATCTAGTGGTGAAAATGTAAGATGACCATTGGGAAGTACAAGACCTGTGTAATGGCTTGCGTTACTCAAAGTTCAGACACAAAAAGTGCTTGAAACAGTGTTTATACACACATATATATATACACACAAGGAAAAATCACCAGTAGTTCCCGCAACATGGCATTAAAAACATACCCGAAAGAAATCTTGTTCTTAATGTAAAATGTAATTCTTTTGATTTTGGGGTGATGCATGGCATTTCCTGACGGGATCTCAAGAGAGGTTCCTCACACTAGATGTTCACTTTACAGGGTTGTTTGTATGTGTTCAGCCTTGTGTGAAAGAATTATTTGTGTGGTTCCAATCTCACGCTTTCTTCAGACGTATGACATCACAGCTATCAGCTATGAATGAAATGAAAACAATCTGCGAGAGAATTCGCCCTGATTTTTGAATGAAACTATGAAGGATAGGCATATGGGAGTTCTGTATGTACTGTATATAGTTTGAACTGTCTCTAAACAATTGGGGCAATGAATGTTTAATAAAACATAACACTTTTTGTACATCATCAGCTTTAAAAGAAATGGACGTGTTCGTATGGAATGCTTTGGTTTGGAATGCGTCATTTTCATTTACTTTTGAATGTGGGGAAATGCTTTATAAGAACGAAGATTGTACAATTGCACTAAACGTGTTACTCAAGTAAAGAAAGTGTGATGCAGGTTTGTGCGAATGTCCTACTTATGTTTAAACAAGAGAGAAAGCTTGAAAGATGCTCAGAATATCTTTATTTTATAATCACCAAAGCAATTCAAGCAGCAGAAAGCCAAATATTAGGGTATATATAATATTATATCTTTTGCTTCTGAACCGTTTGAGCTACAGCCATCACTTTGTCACTGCTGTGACTTTTAATGAGTTCTGGGAAATCTCCAAGAATGCTGGGACATTTTTCCATTTTCCCATAGGTTAAACTCCGTTACAGGTCTTTGCAAGAGCATAACAACCGCTGTGCAAAAATATTCGAACCCCTGGAGTTAAATATTTACCGTTGACTTATAATGGCCATTGAACATAAATCGGAAACGCAACAAAAATATCTTCAAGATATTTTGAAATCATAGAAAAGTGAGAATTTGTTTATGTTAATCATAGTGACAAAGTTTTCCCTAGCAACCAAATGTTCTGAACTCTATCTCAGCTTTGGGAAATGATAAACACTTGGGGCTTGGTTTATATAACTTATAGTGACAAAGGGAATACTATATTATGTCATTGACCTCTCCATAGTAACCGAATTGTTTACCACATTAGCATATCTCTATCTCAAATGCGGCGGTTGTTTAATATCACTCATATTGGCACGAGGAACTTTGTACGACGAAACAACAAAAAGTGCTTTTTTTATTTTTATTTTAACAACACTTTTACAAGCATCAAAGTTTTTGTAGAAACATTAGCCAATTATTTTACAACTACTTCCTCAATCTGCTCTTCCTCTTCAATGTTAAGTCATTGTTCCTCTTAAATAAGGAAAGATGAATTGGTTTTCCAGCAATATCAGTTTGTTACATTCTTCTTGCAATAATCTGCCTAATTTGCTTTTGATGTTTGATATCTTTTTTTGAGTCTGTAAATATTAATCTTTAAATTTTACATTGAGGTAAACTGTTTCTTTTACAGTGAAAATTGAGTATAATCCATCAAAACACGGCTACGTACATCACTAATCCCTTTTGTACAATTTCGCAGAGTTATGTCAGTTTAATTTCTTTTAAATATCTTGTGATTTGGTTCAGAACTGTCCATTTTCTTTCTATTTCCATTAAGATGAAGAATCTCAAATGGTCTTGAGGTTGAAGGACGATGTCATTTGGAATTTATTTAAAAAATAAAATGATTTGAACCCAATGTTTGCTTAAAACCTAAAAAGCGTCATTCATTTTTCTATTAGAGTGACAAGAAATGAATATTTTTGTCCTTTTTGGAGGACAATTTGGCAAAATCAACAACATGCAACTGGTTAAATAAATAAAAATCTGATACATGTGGTGTATAAAGGTTGGTGAAACAGTTTCGTTGTCAATGTTTATTGGCGTTCGATAAATCACAGATGCACATGTTACCGACTAAGCCGAGAGTTGTGCCAAGCTTTCTATTGGTGCACATTTCAGTCTATATGCAAATAAACAAGACAAAACTAAAAGGTTGAGCACAGGAACTTGGTCTGCTGCATTTGTATCAAAGCAACCTAAACGCTTATCTTAACTGGTTTTTGCTCATTGCTAGCATACGTCTACAGTTCAAACTTTGAATTATTAACATGTTTTTACCTTATTTTTAAGGATTATTTGATGAGAAGAGTAAAATCTCAACAGCATTTTTCACCTGCTCTCTCAGTCTCATTTGTATGGGCTTTGATTTTCAACCAAGAAGCGGTTAGCTCATCGTTTTAGTATCCTTGCACATTATTTGTTGTATTATCTTTAATTCCTACATTGACTTATAACAATATCACTA
This sequence comes from Danionella cerebrum, assembly GCA_007224835.1. Classification (NCBI taxonomy): domain Eukaryota; kingdom Metazoa; phylum Chordata; class Actinopteri; order Cypriniformes; family Danionidae; genus Danionella; species Danionella cerebrum. The sequence continues at coordinate 30,995 of SRMA01025232.1, read as the reverse complement.
GCCCGCTAGCTAGCATTCGTAGGATTATTAGTATGTGCCAAAAAGCAGAATAAATTGAAACTTGAAAGTTGAAAATTTCAAGTCTTCATTTAATTTTTTGTAACTTTAATGATATTAAAAATGTGTTTGTTCATGTACTGCATTATGTTCTCAGTATTTTGTTATTCTTCCTTTTGTGTCCTTTTACACCAATTCCAGCATCCAGAAGTGGCATGGTGGCACCAAATCCGTCTGCAAATAATCTAAGAAAGTTGCTGGTTCAAGGCTCACCCGTGACCTTCCTGGAAGGAGTTCACATGTTCTCTCCGTGCTTGTGTGGGTTTCCTCTTGGTACTCCGGTTTCCCCCAAAAACTTGTGTCAGGTTAATAGAATAATCTAAATATGTGAATATGTGTGTTGCTCTGAGATGGACTGTCGAACCGTCCGGGGTGTACCCCCGCCTCTCGTCCGTAGTGAGCTGGAGATAGCACAGGGGTCGTGACCCCTAAATCGAACAAGCGGGTTGGAAGATGAGTGAATGAATATCTCCAAAAAGCTTCTTGGCTCCAGGAAGCATTAAGTGCTCCAACGTTTTCTGCATTGACAGCTGCATTCTTGATAAAACACAGTGGACCAGCACCAGCAGATGACGTTGCTCCAACTTTGCTTCACACTGGACTTTGAGGAGCTTTGTGCCGCTTTCCAGAGTCTGGCCACTTTATGTCCATACGAAACCCCCAATAATTAGGAATTAGGATCACTGTGGCCAGACCAGACCAGACCTTTTTCTCCTGAGGCTCAATGCATGGAATTCTTCAAGTCCTGCAGACGTCTGTAAGTGTTGGTTTGATTAATCGTTAGGACAAATAAAGGCTTGAAATATTGCACTTGGTGTGTAATGGACTAAAACTAGACACTTATTTCGCAAAAACGACTTTCCCTCGAGAACCATTGTCTTTTCTCATTCTAGTAATTGATTGCTGTTAGCATGATAGCATTTACCAACCCGAGTTAGCCTTGTTAGCCGAGTTAGCCTTGTTTACAGGTTTGTAAGAGTACAGTACTCTGATGAGTACCATCTGATTTAAATGATAACGAACAGCTACAGGGCTTTAAGGATCTATGCTAAATATTAGCATAAAACCTTTCTTTTCTTCGATCAGATCATGTCGTATAGAGAAGAGGACAACACTTATTAAACCAGGAAGGCTTCGGGATCATAGTCGAGATCCCAGACTACGCTATAGTCCAGATTGTACGTGTTTGAGCTATGATTTAGACACAAACAGATCCTTTAATTAGCTTTCAGGCTATTGAAGATAAACACTTGACTCTGTTGTTATTCATTTGAACAGTGAACAAGCCCAAATCCACTCAAACCCAAACTACAAGTGCCCTGCGTTTGAATACAAAGTACCTCACCTGAATGTGACTCTTGTGTCCTACTGTGACTCTTTCCAGGTCTATGGGGCTTAAGAATGCAGTTATTTGTGTCTCGTGTACTTTCTGGACAGGCCATTCTGGCAGCCGCTCACTGCTAATGCTAATATAGCGGCTACTGGAGCCAACACGACATGCCAACCCTGCACACAGCCTTTAAATAGCGCCGAATGAGAGACAGTAATGTAATCGAAAGAGCTGGAGAATCTTTAACACTCGCTCGGATAAAAGAAACCAACTGTTTCACCTCCGCTTTGGAAATGCTAAATCATCTCTGTGGACATCCTAGTGAAAGTTTCTCCTTTAAACTCCACAATTCCGAGGTAGATACATCTGTATTCCACCACTGCTAGCTCCTCAATCTACTTCTCTATTTACATTGTAGTTATAGCTCTGCCTAGGGAATATCTGAAATTCTTCCTTTTCAGTTTTTATCATATTCTTTTTTGAAGGTGTTGATCATAATTTACTTAATAAAACCCCACAATCTCAAACAGACGGGGGTCACTGGTCATTTGGAATGTGAAAAAGCACACAAAAACATTGAGTTGAGTATGAAGACCTGCAGTCTTAATTGTTTAAAAGGATTTAGAAGTAATAACAGCACATTGATGAGTAGAGTAGAGCTTAACGATTTCATTTCTGGTTTTTCGCAGAGAATTGTCACCAAGTACAACACATTCATAACAATCCATTCTAGACACTTTTCTGGAATATTTGTCTGGAATTTCATTTTTTTCCATGTAAAGTTCACATCATATAAGATGTGTGATTAAAAGTTTCTAATGGCTTTCATCCAATTTACAAAGAAATGTATGTTCTAGAAAATCTCTTATAGACGTTCAGCATTGTTTCTGTCTCTGTTCTGTTTGATAAACAAGGTTTTAGTTTAAAACGGATGACAGCTGACCTCTACAGCGTTCAGAAGAAGATTAAACGTGTCACAAAATTCCAGATCATTCCCGGAAAGGACAAATTTGCGTCAACAAATACAAAGCTGTTTTATTAAACAGAAGTATAACAAATAATAATGTGTCTTACAGAGAAGGGAGTGCTGCGCTAAAGATCTAAACGATCCCAGGCCAATACTGTACCCAGATGAGCCATTGGTGAACCCAGGAAAAAGCCCACAACAGCAGGAAAAAGGAAGGAAAGCATTACGGTCGGTGTTGGTTTCCTCAGGTAGGAGAGGAGATCATCGAGGAAATGCAGGAAGTAGATGGTCATGGTTGATTTATATTTAACTTGAATATTCACAGGTGTAGAAAGACCTTTCAGGAAGTAGTTTTGGTGTGGTGAAGTAGATGAGTTGTGGTGAAGTCTGTGGGAGCCAGTTTCAATTGTAGGCAGGGCTGCTGCTGGTCAACTAGGTGCCCTAAGTGGAAATGTGCTATGGTACCCCCCAAAATCTGCTCAACATAATTTCAATAAATATGTGGAGTTTTTTTCGCCAAAAATGCCAAGTTCAGTATGATTCTAACTATGGTGGTGTAGAGAGTTTTTGAACAGACCCTTAAGAGAAAAGGAGAAATGGAACCTCAAAATGTACCTAGCGCACACTTTTTCAGAGTATGCCCAACACTAAATGTGTTTTATATAAACGGGTTGGAAAATGAGATGAGAGTAATCTGTGCAAGATTCTGATGGAAATTGTGCCAAATGATCTACATGTCTGGGTCTCTGCAGTAGCTGAAGGTTTGAGCTCTTCGTTCACATCACAGTGTTTGAGGGGCAAGCGGAAATAAACATGGATTTTGGAGCGCTGTGTCCAAAGCCAGATAATAAAGGTCGATCCCAAAGGAATGTGGCCAGATTCTACAGTTTATTAAATGAAAACAGACAGAGGGATTGACACAAGTTTTGGGGCAGAGAAATAGGAAGCAGTGCATATGTGTGTGATCTCTGTCTATTACTATAGCTGGGAGGAACGTAGACACTCAGTAATACACTTCTTTACGAACGGATGTGGGGGGGGGGGGGGGGGGGGGAGAGGAAAGAAAGAAATGTAACTGGAAAGAAAATTGACAGTATGTTAAAGGAAATGGTAATGGAAAAAAACTGGGTAGGGCAGGGATACAGGATACACTAATTCACTTTAAGCTATAGAAATTGACAATATGAGATGGCAAAGGAAAGGGGTAAGGTATGGAAAATGAAATGACAGACAGGAAAAATGGTAGATTGACATGGTGGGAGAGGAAAGGAAAATGATTCAGGGTAAGAAGCGAACAAGTGCAAAATGTGTGGTGGTATGGTATGGAGGCATGAAAGGGGAAGGGACAACTGTGTAAGGTAAGGAAGTGAAAAGGAAAAGAAGGGGGAAGACGTCTTGGACATGAAAGGTAACGTAGGGAGCAAGTAGGCTAAGGAAAGGAAAGGGGGAATGAAAAGTAAGAAACATTTGGGTAAGGAAGTGTACAAGTTGGGATCATAAGGGGCAAGGTAAAGAAATGGATAGGAAAGGAAGGGAATTGTAGAGCAATGTAAAACATGTATAACAGGAAGTGTAAAAAGGAAGGAATTGTAAGGTAAGGAAATGTATAGTGAGGATAGGAATAGAACTAGGTAGGAAAGGAATGATACAGCACTGGAAGGATAGGAAAGAAAAATAAAGGAAAGAGCCAATGGAAAGTTGGAGCATTCACTTGGATTGGAAGGGAATAGGTGAGGTAAGGAAGGGAATTGACACAAGCAGGAATTTGAAAAAGAGAAAGGACAATGGTGAAGGGTAAAGAAAGGATAGGAAGGCAAGGAAAGGGTATGGTAAGGAACTAGACAGAACAAGAAAGATACGGTGATGCAAGGAAACTAAAAGTAATTTAATGATATGTACAAGATGGGAATTGGTAAGATAAGCAAATGGACAGGAACGCAAAAGGTGAATTGAGAGGGAAGGCAGGGAAACTACACAGGAAATAAAAGAGAAAGGTAAGGAACTGGGCAGACAGGGAAGGGAAAGGGTAGAGTAGGGGAATGGATGAGTTTGTGAATGGAAAATGGGAAGGGAATGAAAAACAGTAAAGAACTGGAGATAATGCTATACAAGACAGAACATTAAAAGTAGGGACATGAACAGGATTGGGGGTGGAGGGGGGTGGTTGAGCAAAGAATTGGTTAGGAGGGGAAAATGAAAGGGTTCAGTGAAGAAATTGATGATAGTAAGGGAATGGAATAAGAAGGGACAGAGCGGTATAGCTAAAACAAGATTTTATCATGTAAATTGAAAATGTAGATGTACAAAAGGAATAGGAAGGAACATTTTTTTAGATAAGCTTATTTTTAGATCATGTGAAAAATTAGTTTAACATCTGGAAAAGTTTTCAGTTGATCACTCTGAAGTTGTCCTAGCAGGAGCATCTCAAGGTTCCTGCATCCACTTTCAGAAAAAACCTTGCATTTCACAGCGTTAAACAATTTAAAAACTAATTTTACTTATGAAATGATTCATGGCCCATTGTCCAATTACTTCTAAAAGCCTTCGCATGATATGCAGGATTCTATTTTTAGCCATTGACGACTCCCTAAACATGAAATATTGTTTGAACTTCTTTCATGAGTCTTTCTTCTTTACTTAGTCTTTGAAAGCCTGAATTCCCTGCATGGTTTTAGCTCAAAGCAGATCAGATATCAGCGTTTCGCCACTGCCACTGGACGTCTGTACACTTTCCCAGTTCTCCCAGTACAAAAGAGCCCATTAAACACACATGAATGGTGAGTGTGTACACAGTTTTGCAGAATTAAAAGAAAGGGATCTTTCATTGGAGCTGCACAGCTTCTCTTTGTCTCTCATTCTTTTCTTTTGTCTTGCTCTCTTTCAAGTTCCAAATGGTCTGAAATGGAGAGGGAGATATAAGGCATCCGTCTTCTGCTCTTCAAATCCACACATCTCTTCAGGTGTGTGTTTGTGTGCTAATAATGGAAGATATCTACACGTGAGGATGTGTTTGAGGCTCTCATGGATCGAAAGAGCACTCAAAGCCTTTGGGACAAGGCTTCCTTGTTGGTTTCATTTTAATTTTGTGTTTCATCTATACCCCCCCCCCCTCCATATGTTTCTCCATCCATCTGTACACTCTTCAGAGATATTGATCATTCTGTTAATATCTTTTTTGGTCTGTTTTATTTTGTTTGAGGGGGTCAGCTCTATCTTTCCCTGTATATCCAGGACTGGACATGTCTTTCTTTATCTAATAGTGCGTATTTCTCTTAACACTAGTGGGTTTTTTTTTTTTTTACATTTTTAAGCCTTTTCTCCAGAGGGCTTGGAACTGAACAACATGACATACGGGGAATGTAGGTATGAATGATTTCACGTATGTTGTTTTGAACAGGTCCCTTTTTAAAGACACTTTAATGAACCTTGGGGCCTTTTTTACATTCAGACCGCTTTGCTTTATGGTTTTACAGAGGTCATTAGCTTGTGGCGGTCTTGGCTCAGTCTTTCTGGAAGCTGCTCATGTTCTGTTCAGACTGTGGTGTGAGGATGACTTTTGATGAATGTGAGCAGGATTTTCCCATGAAGCTAGTGTCTCTAAATGTACCATCAGCAGTTTTTTTGTACAATGCAAGGCACAGGATCCTGATAGAGAGAAATATATGTTATAGCGGAATCTTCCCTTTGGGGTGGGATGTTTAATATTTTTTTTTTTTTTTTTTTTGATAGTCCAGCCTCGGCAGATTATTTGCTGTTGTTACCTATGATAAGCAGTCCAAAATCATCATGGTTCATTTTGACAGTGAGAATAACAACAAAGAAATCTGAAATATTAAAGTTTAACTGATTGTTTAATAGAATTATTTCCTGAATTTCTGTTGTCAAGTCTGGGCTTTGTGCAGCCAGTCGAGTAACTTCGACTTACTTTGCTCAGTTGGAGGTAATTCTTTAGCTTCCTTTTTCACGTTACCTTCCCAGTACCAAATGCGCCCCAGAGCATTACGTTCCCACCACCATGTTTCCCAGTGGTAACAGTGTTCTTGCGGTTGGTTAACATCTCTAGGACCAGAAAGCTCTTGTTGTATGCATCACCTTTCCCCAGTTTGTCCTTAACTTCTTTCTCGTTTTCGAGTCTCAACCTTGCAGTGTGTTCCTGTGCAGAGCTCTAAAGCTCGTTGTCGAGACATCAGGTTCAGACTAGCGTCTTGGCAGTTGTTCGGGACAGGCAATCACTTCAAAATATTCCCCTTTTCTATTAAACATCACTTAGGAATTATTCAATTGCTAATCTAAGGCTGATATATTGCTTTTTGGCAATCAACACGATTTCTGGCCCATAGGTTTTTTTTGAACAAGTAGCTTAGCAGCATAGGAGCCTCTCTTGTAATGCATGTATCATCTTGTTACCTGAATAGAAGACATCTGTCCACTAGGACCAAGAGTTGTCCAAAGGAAGTCGTAGACAAGGTAGATCTAAATCCATCACTGAGCAGAATGTTGGTGGGTGGAGTGTGGAGCCTTGGATACGAGGGACAGCCTTTGTTTTGGCAGTACAGTATGATGACAGGAAGACAAAGGGGAAGGTTGGGAAATGATGACAAGTTTGGGCTTTGCAACCACACGTATATTTCCACGGCAACATCCACTACACCACGGGGACTGATGCGTGTTGGCCGTAGTTGTATTTGAGCGCTGTCTTAAATATGTGTTCTTGGTGACAAAATAAATAAAGTTTGTTTTCAGTTTTTCTGTAAAAACTGCCATAAGGATCTATTTGACAGTGACAGCATGAAAATAAATCCTGTGACTTTAATTATGAATAAATATGGCCCTCTTTCCATCATTTTGTGGGACTTAGTGTGGTTCCTGTCTCAGTAATTACTTGGCTTTTTCATGCCAGCATGCCTATAAACACTCCAAAAAATACTCCTCTTTCCTTTCGTCGGCTTATTCTGCATCTGTCACTCTTATGGAACACGGGAGTTTCATGAGTAGCCTTCTATGGTCATTATTATCAAAAAAGATATAGCCTAACCCAACCCACTGCATTGCCAATGCCATCAAAGGGTCGGCAAATATTTGGTCTCTATCTAAAGCTAAGCAACCTCCACAAACTTGGTTTCTGGTTCCTGTTCCTCATTAGGTGTTCGGTTCTTTCATGGCCAGATCCTGTTAAAAGTTGTGAGGGTCAGTCTGGAGCAAACGTCGCCAGGAGAAGTTATTTGTGTAATTAGAGCAGCGAAAACTAGAACAGATCTTCACCACCTGCTTCCAAAAACACATTGTACCACTTCAGCCACAGCACATCTTCATGGAAGGGATTTCTCATTTTATTATGTAAAACTGCGCTTGATTTCCTCGAGGAGACCCTTTCATTACAGACAACAGAGCTGTCATTTTCCTTGTCTGGTTGAAGATAAGTATGGCTTTGTTCTCTAATCTAGTATTTTATTGATTAGGAGAAAATATTTAGTGAGGGCAGTTCTGTGAGACAAATGAAACCTCTTATTGATGCCAGAGGTCAGAAGAGAATGACCAGCCTGGTTCGAGATGATAGAAAAGCAACAATAACGGAAAGTACAACACATCGAACATTGAGGCGGATGGGAAAAACAGCAGAAGACCAGTTTAGGTGGCACTCCTGCAGCTAAGAACTGAGAACTAGGGAACTGAGGCTACAGTCTCAACAAAATTAGAAGTTTGGAAAAATTTTGCCTGGTCTGATGATTTCTCGATTTCTGCTGCGACATCTGGAAGAAGCTCTTTGTTTGTTATTTTGCACATGCTCATACTCAGGCTTGTGATCTACATCAGCCTTCCTTCTTGCACAACAATGTGCAGCTTAGAAGATGAAACATGCACACGCTCTTTGCATTGTTTGTCAGATGACTCGACATGAAATGACATCACAGTGCAAGCAGGCAGCTTCCTCTATTGAGCAAAATAGAAACACTCGATCCCATTTTTATTGCACAAGTTACATGCCGTCACCCCGAGAAGACAGAGATGTTCAGATAAAGTCTTCGTAAAGCCCTGGTCATCCAGAACCTCATCTTTGAAACGTTCAAGATCTGATGAAACAAAAATTGCAATGAGATGATTCATTTTTGTGTGATCCCCGGTGGTCAGATGAGTGGCCACGGATGAGTCAGGCTTCTCCAATTGGTTTTGATCAGATGACCGGACGGATATAAATAAAACCACTAAATCACTGGAGTCTATGGCTTTTCACGTCCTGAGGGACTGACTCACAGAGACTCAAAACACAAACATAACCCACACAAACAGACCTTGCAGCGTGCGGGTCAGAAACTGTAAACTTGATGGACATTTGGTTTAATAAGTGCACCATGAAAATCACCTCGGCGAAGATGATTTGGAACTCTGTAGGAGGGGATGCGTCAGCCTCTGCTGCTGCTATTGGAGACGAGTTGAAATGGTTCCTCTTTCAATAAAACTCTCCTGTGTTTGAGTGATCCAGCTAGTGCCTGGTAGTCATTGCATTGGGGTTGTTTGATTCTGGTCTTTTTTTGTTAACAATTTTAAAGTCATAGCAACGTTTGGATATCAATCTTTTTCAACTCTACAGGTCAAATATACATCAAATCATGCAACTTATTAAACAACAGTAGTCTGCAATTGCTTTTGATACAGCTGGTGAATTTTACATACATTTTTAAATATTGATTTTCCCATTGAGGTCAATGGGAGAAAGGAGTTCAATTGTTTAGAAAAACTTGTAAAGAGTCAAGTTACAACCATGGGGCATGTGGGTGTTTTACTACCCATACTTTTTGGGATCTCCCCCAATCTTCTTAACGTCTCTAATGTTTAGGCTAAATAAAGCTGCATTTTCTGTTAAATCTTCTTAAACCTTGCTTCCAGAGTCTTCTGTAATGGGTTTTGATAATATTTAACTGACAAATTAAAATGCTTGCTTATTATGTTTTTTTATAAAACAAAGCATAAACAGTTATTCTTAAGATATTTTCTTGTCTAGAATAGGACTATCAATAGAAAACATTAAAAAGGAGCATGGGATAAAGGTTGAACAAAAAATGATTTTTTCACTTGATTTATTACAAACCACCGATCGCTACATTACTGAATACTTTTTGCTGAGGAGTACAGGGGTGTACTGTAGAACCCTGTGACCCTTTATCCAGGTAAAATAAGCAGTCGTGGGATGCCTTCTTTATTGCACTTTACAAAAAAAAACTGGCTCCTGGCTGCTATATATTTATTTTTTTGTTTTAGGCTCCCGCTTGCACATGTTCCATCTCACTGTACATCTCTCCACTTTCAACACATTTTTAGAAGCAGAGCTTTTCCCAGATTAGCTGCGTAATGATCCACAAGCTCTTGTTTGTGGCTCGAGGGATGATATTTTCTCAATGTGAGGACTGTTTCCTGTCAGATTTGTCAAACTGTGGGCTGTAGACGTGACTCGGGGAAATTTCCTGCTGTCATGCAGTGACTGTTTGCATTGTTGCAGGCGAGCTCCAGCCTGCTCAAAAATTTACTGCATGGCTCGAAACATGTCAAGATCTGGCCTGTCCGCAGAGAGCCTGATGGTCTGGGACTGTAATAAATAAGGCTGAGAACTACAAGTAATATGAAATAGAGAGTCCAGGACTCGACCCTGTTTTTTTCCATCATAAATAATTCAATATAGCCCTCCAGCACCCATATTTCGAGGTGTTTTGCAGCTAGGAGCAAGTGTTAAAAATGTGATTTCTATAAAACAACATGTTTATAGGTAACTTAGGTTTTAAGTGGCTTTGATGGTGAAGATTTATTTGCATTGCTGAAGATTTATTTTTGGAGGGAATTTATTATATTTAGCATTTGATGAAATATAACTGTCAGCACCAGCGGCTCAATGATGATGGGCAGATACACTTCTTACTCTTTTTTTGTTTGTTTTTTTGCCCCTTGTCCCCTGTCGAAACATCATTGGGGTGTATGTTTTTGTATTGTTTACACTGTCCTCCCATTTTTTTGGACATTTCTGCAGATGTTCTCATCCCCAGATCGCCCTTGAAATCCTTTCAAGCAAACTTCTCAATGAACTCTGAGAGATTATGACAAATAAACTCACGGCGTTTGGCTGTCAAATAACCTGATCAAAGATGCCCTCAGCTATCTTTGATTCCCCAAACCGTTGAAGAGCATCGCACTTGAGAAAAATCTTCTGATTCATTCATAGTAGCACAGTTAGTTACATTAGTTACAAAAAGTAAACATAGCCACGATGTCAACATGGATTACACAACTTTAGTAGAAATCAATCACCCCGACGAGAAGCCATCGGAAGATTTAGACTGGTGTTTCGAAGTCTTTAGACTGTGCTGCCTGTAGTCCGGCCTGTGATAAAAGGCAGAAGAAGGAGATGGATGAATAATACACAGATACTTATTGTCTGCATCCTGTCCGGGTCGCTTGTGTCTCATTCATTCTACTCAAAAATCTTGCCCTTCACTCACAGGATAGAACACTTTCAATCTTAGTCATTCATTGGTTTTTGCCGGAAGTAATCAATCATTGGAGTATTTCTCTCCAACGACATTTCAAAAACGATCCCGTCAGACACTTCTGGGATCACTACTGTTTGGCTTAGATAATAAAAAAGGCATTTCAGAACAAGCCAAAGATGAAAACGAGTAAGGCCAAACTATTTGGTCATGTAGAACACATTTGATTAAGTGTGACGCCTAAATGAATGCCGGTAGCTCTACAAAAGTCATGAGAGATTCCCAGAGGGGTTGGTTAAAGGCTGACTCCAGACTGAACCATAAAGTTCTCACTGTATCCTCCAGGGAGAAGCTGGATGATATGCCAGCACTCAGCCCAAAGCCGTAGTGGCTCTGAATTAAACCAGGAATCTCCTCATTCTGTCATAGAGGAGCCTGTGGGGAAATGGAATCCCGTCTTCATTGGCTCGCGGGTTGATTTGAAGCAACATCCTGTTGAGGATCACGTTAGGAACTCACTGCCCCACAGACGGTCTCTCTCTCTCTCTCTCTCTCTCTCTCTCTCTCTCTCTCTCTCTCAGCTCTCTCTCCCTCTCTCTCTCCTTTTTCTCTCACCCCTCTCTCTCTCCTCTCTCTCTCCCTCCTTTTTCTCTCACCTCTCTCCCCCCCCTCTCTCTCTCTCTCTCTCTCTCCTTTTTCTCTCACCTCTCTCTCTCCTCTCTCTTCTCTCCTCTCTCTCTATTTTCATCTCTCCTCTAATCTCTCCTCTCTCTCTCTCCTCTCTTTTCTCATTTCTCTCTCTCTCACTCTCTCACTCTCACCCCCGTCTCTTTCTCTCTCCTCTCTCTCTCTATCTCGCCCACCCTTCCTGCTCCGCCTAGCGCGCACTGCCAAACGCGTACCCGGACCGTGCGCTCCCGTGAGCTCGTGTCAGTCCTCTTCGCGCAGTGTCCTCTCTCACACGGGACCGCTTTTGCTCTAGAGGTTATCACTGAACAGTGCGCGCGGGAGCGAAAGGGGCTCTTTTGGGAACGGGAGATTCCTCCGCGGTGGATGTGCATGTGATCCGCACCTCACGCTTGTTTCTGCTGTCCAGGATGGCTTTTGTGGCGCTGGTGCTTCTGTGTGCCCTCAGCGGGCTGGTGTGTGGGGACAGTAAACCCAAGACCTGCGCAGACTTCAGGCAGTTCTACCAGAGCAAGGGCTTCAGTCTGACCGGAGTCCCGCAAACGGAAATCTCCGGTAAGTGAACCGGGAATGCTTTGCTTTCAGGTGGTCAAAAAAACTGCAATTATATAGAACTTTTCTATAAAGTCAATATCTTAAAGTTCAATCTTAAGTTATCAACTGAAGTAACGTAATCTACTTTCGTTGTAAAATTTCTAGAGAACATATTTAGAGATGGAGATAAATAGAGATAGTTAGAGGGGGGGGGGGGTCCTTCATTATGGTCAGTAATATGCACTTACGTCATTTACACTCTCTTTAATATTGATCTTTCGGATTCGAGTTCATTGGAACAGATGCACTTGGATGTTGCCATTATTTGTCATTATCAGCCTTCTATGATTCACCAGAGATCTACTGTGCCTACTGCCATCAATCAGTTTGTATTATCTAACTTTTACGACAACAAAACTTGCCAACTTTTGCCAAAGGCCATGTGACATAGTAATGCATATAAAACCCCCAACAACAATCCACTTTTTAATCATTTATTAAACGGTTATCAGCACCCACCAAATATCACTTCAACACATTGAAACAAAGCTGTGAGACATTAAAAGTAGATAAACTCATGATGAATGTTTTGTTGATGCATTCTTTTATAACGTAAGTAATAAATTGAAGCTGGTTCCTGTTTCGAATGTATTAGTTGAGATGACATTATTGAACAAATCTAATAAAGTGTAATTGTTTATGATTTCTGAAAGAGAGTGGGGGGGGGGTGTATTATTTGTTTATTTTTATCCTTTTTTTTGCAAAGATTAGAACTTACTATACTGCACATCCTTGAGCCGGCAGTAGGGGGAGCATCATATCAAAGGTTATTAGATTATCATACATAAAATTACTTTTCTTTTAATGTTCTTTGCTTCCACTAATTTTACTATCATTGAGGAAAAACATCGCAGAGAAAGAATCACGCAGAAAAATTACAAAATGTCCTACAAAATGACTTTTTCATTAATGCTTAGTAAAATGTCATTTAATTTCAATATATGGTTGAAATTGAATCTCGCTGATACTTATTATTTGTACAAATTTCCATTGATTTTAACAGATAATTCCATCGGTTCTGTTCTATGAGGTTAAAATCTAAACTTATAGGTCAGATTATGTGCTGATAAATTATTTAAAATTGATTTTGAGTAAATGGTAAAGAAATTTGAGCGTAAATGAAGCTTTCTGCTGTAATGAACCAATTAAAAAATGTTTACATTTAAATTAGCGTCTACGTGTGATCGCATCTTAGGTCTGGTGTGGTGCACCCTCACTGTCGCTTCTTCTCCTGACTTCTGTGTGTTTCTCAAAGGTGAGACCTTAGTGCTTGTGCAGTTTGGTGAATGCAAAAAAACCCTTTGTTTCATCGAGTTTTCGAACATCACACAATTCCTCAAGTGATCTCACCCCTCGAGCTTGAATGGATTGCTACCCATCATCCTCTTGAACATGACGCACCAGCTGATCCCAGCCTGTATTCCCTAATGATCCGAAAGTGTCCTCCATTTAGAAGATTAATAGAGGTGGAAATCAGCCGTTAGTGGCTCTACATTAATGTGATGGAGTTATTATCCTCATAAACACGTTCAACACACCGAGGCGCATTCAATTACAGCGATGCATCATTGCAATCACAATAATCAGACACGATGCAGATCAATGTCTACATTTGTCTATGTCTAAGCTTAGGGATTACCAAAAATGACCTGAAGTGATTCCAGAGTGAAAGCTGTGCACAAATGCTCACGAACACATTGGCGCACGTCAATGAGAGCCCCGACCTCACAGCCTGCTCGCCCTCAACCCTAATGAGAGTTAGCTGACATGTTTGTGCTGCCTTTTATAGTAAAAACAATGTTAAAAGGAGGGCTATTAAAATAAAATGCAGCCCACAGATGTTTCTCCGGAGCTCTGCTTGAGAGCTGACATACTTGTCCTCCCATGCATATAACTGCAGGAATCTGATTTCGGTTTTATGAATATTAAAAATGCACGACTGTTGTCAGCTGTCTTTAACAGGAAATCTTCTTGAAGTCTTGGATCTGGGTTTTTTGTCAGTGGTTTTCAAACAGGCTTTTTTTGCAGGATTTAATTTGCTTGTAACATACTTCAGTATATCTTCAGCTGTCAAAACATAGTCAGCAGTAGTACTCAGGGAGGGTGTGGCGGAGACACGATGCTGAACTGGTACTAACTGTCCCAAAGTGCTCAGAGAAAAACCCTTACACTATCACTCCACCACCAGCCTGAACCGGTGGTACATGGCACGATGGATCATGGTGTTGATGCCAAATTCAAACCCTTTCAAACTCTGAAATTCTGGTCGGAGCAGAAATCGAGACTCATCAGACAAGGCAACGTTGTCTAATTTGTGCTTGAGCAATTAGTAGCCTCAGTTTCCTGTTCTGCATGGCACCCAGTGTGGTCTTCTGCTACTGTAGCCCATCCGCCTCAAGGTTCGACGTTCAGAGATGTTCTTCTGCACATCTGGATTGTTCCTGTTGCCTTTCTATCAGCTTGAACCAGTCTGGCCATTCTCCTCAGACGTACAAGACATTTGCAACAACAACCATCACTTTTCTTCCCTTTGCTGATACTCAGTTTCATCTGCAGCAGATCTTCTTCACCATGTCTACATGCCTTGAGTTGCTGCCGTGTGATTGGATTTGCGTTAACAAGCAGGTGTACCTAATAAAGTGGCCGGTTAGTTTATTTAGGGTTTGTAAGCAACTTTGCTGAATTTATTTCTTGGATATTGCACATTTTCAAAGATACAGTGAAATCAAACTCTTCTCTAGTGACACTTCAGCACACAGGAAGCATTTGGGCCTCCTGACAACAATCGAAACTGCAGGTTTGAGGTGCGAGTCTTTGATGAAGATTGTGTGAAAGTAGGCTGAAAGTTTCCAGTTTAACATCTTTGTAGAAAATATTCCAGCTCCACAGGTTGGCCATCTTCTCCTCTTTGAAATATTGCGGGCAGAGGCGGAGTGAAAGTCAGAGTCTGTTAGATGGTGTTGAATCAGTTGAGTCTGAAACTCTTTAGAACCTCTGCGTAAATCCATAACGATCTTGCTTTAAAACACTGAACTACAGCGTGTAATGTGTATAAAGAACATTTTTGATTACTTTGGTCAACTCAAATGTAAGTGGGTGTTCCTCACTTCTCCAGTACACTGTCAAATTTTCTCACAGTGTTATTCTGCAGTGATATTCTGGATCTTTCATGGAATCTCTGTAAACATCGAGCGGTCTTCTGTTTTCGGATGGGGAAATTACAAATACAGCATTATTCCGTGAAATGCATTGCATTGTGGGACTAAATTTCTTTAACGCTAAGTTCATATTTGAATTGGGCAGACGGTCCACGCCCAAATTCGGTCTGCGGGTGTCCAAATCAGCCAAAACGTGTTTCAGAGAACTGAAAATGCTTTAATATGCAATTATTGTCCGGGATTGCATGAGTAGATGTTATTTTACAGTCTGTGTTAATTTTTTATGAGATTAAAAGTCGAACAAGGCACTTAATTAAAAAATGGTTTTATTTTTAAAAAGATACTTAAGTTAAGAAGCACTGTTCCTGTTTGTAACGTGGGCGCGCAAAGGATTGTGGGAAAAAAGTGTTTGTGGTTTATGGAGATTATTTAAATTGTGTTTGTGGGGTTTGTACTTTGTGTAAGTCTCCTTTCACGAAAGAAACGATGTATTTTGTGAACATTTTTAAACCATTTTAATGTTTGTTGAATGTACATTTAAAACAAAGATTAATGGCTTGTAAATTGTTAAATGTTAACAGTTAATTAACTTGTACATGATTTACACAAAAACAGCTGCTGGCATGTTTAAAACATGAATGCTGGTTTGATTTCTGTTGTTATAATATTTTTAACCTTGTACAATACAGAATAAACGCTTTACACTATTCCTTGTATAAACATAAAATATTTCTGTAAAGAATACAGTTTAAAATTTGTTTAAATAACAGCCGCCTGCATTTTATTGTAAATGTACAGTTTTACAGTGTACTTTATGACCTGCCCTGATTCTCCCGCTGCTATTGATCCCCTTTAGCTGAACATTGATGAGTTCCATTCCGTTAGTGAGAATCTTAAGCTGTTAGTTTGAGCTTCTAAGGCTGGATTGCGATTGTATTTCGCTCTGACTCATCTGAGATGAACTCAGCTCCCCGTGAGAGCAGTGCTTTGGCCTCTGGTTATATTTGTGGCGTGTGTTTATGTTTATTATGCTTTATCCAGTGGAACACCGTTCGCCTCATTGAAACGCAGCTGTCTTCTATCATTGTCACACGTTGTGTTTAACTCATGCGTGAGTAACGATATCCCCCTGGCGATTCCGAGAGGGGATCCTACCGAGGCAAACTGTGGCACACCCTGCTAATGGCCCAAACAATCCATGCGACGCACACCAGAGTCTTGGGTTATGACAATACGCAAGTCTAATCTCCATCTGACCTCATTTCGATGAGATTCAGTGACAGATCAGATCAAGATGCCTCCTGTCAGCTTTTATCAGTTTTATGCCGTTCTCTTCTAACCGATAAGCAATTCTGTTCCAGGGGTTTCTCACCCCATGCATTGATTTTTGGTATTCTCTTGCCAGAACTGCAGCTTGTACAGAACAACGCTGCAAGGCTACGCTATTATTATGAAAAAAAATATATATATATCCTGAAGCAATCTCCTTCTTGACCATTGAACCTACAGTCACCAAAGTTTGCCAAGGCATCCAAACTGGTCTGACTTCGGTTCCTATATCTTTTCAGACTAATGGAATTCTGGCCATGAGGGCTAATTTTGTAAAGCTGTAACTCAAACTGAGAATATTGTAGAACTCACAACATTTTGGAGGATCCGTCTGACCAACCACTGGGGCAAAAGTATTTGAACCCTAGGATTTCATAATGTCATTTGAAAATAAATGAGAAATGGCAACAAAATATCTTCAAGATTAACATCAGAGAAAAGTGGATTTGATTATGTTTGTAACTCCCTAGCAACCGACTGATTTACCCTAGCAACCAAATATTCTTGTACTCTATCTCAGCTTTGGTAAATGATAGAGACATGGGGGTTGGTTTATATAACTTATAGTGACAAAGGCAACATTATATTGTGTCACGTAGCAACCGGACTGTTTGTCATAGAAACCAATTTGCCATTTGTCTATTTCATCTTTGAAAAATCATAAAGACACAGGGGTTGGTTTTTACAAGGCAACTTTTACACAGTTGTGTAGGAGGCTTAAAATTAATCGAGGAACAGCCGAACTCTGCTACTAAGGTGAGGATGAGAAGCACCAAGACACAAGGTAGTTGTTCTGCATCAACAAGGTCGCTCCCTGGCAGACGGGGCTTTTGGGATGTGCTCTTCAAGCTCTTTGAATCTTGAGCTGCAGATGCTTGACACTTCAAGGTAAATACCTTACCAAAGCAGAAGATGTCCAGCAGCGCCGCCAGCTCAGAATTGACAGAAACCAGTGGGACTCTGATTCGCCCGTCCGAGGAAGTCTGGCCTGAAGTGTGGCTTTTGCAGCAACAAAATGCCACGCCTCTAACAGATAGGAACTGTAGGGCTGTACGTAACAGTGAAGCATAATGGAGGTTCCTTCAATTTTTTTGGCTGCATTTCCACCAATGGTTTTGAAGATTATTGGTGTTTTCAATCCTGACAAATACAGGCAGACAGTTATTCGTCGTGAAATAACCCCAGGGAGGCGTTTGATTGGGTAAAATATATTTTCAGCAGGAAAAAGTCATTAAGAGCTGTCTTCAGCATAAAGAAGTATTAGAAGTAATGGCATAGCCCCACAGAGCTAATCACCACACCTTCGAGTGTGTCTGGGATTAAATGATGAAACTTATGGATGTGAGACAGCTACATCATGCAGAAGATGATGTATTTCACACGTGACTAAAGTTTTGCACAGTACCTTACATTGAGAATATAAAGAAGAACGTAAACGTGAACGCAGTCGATTGGCCATCGGGCAGGTGATGTCATACCCCCAATTTACATGACAGGAAATCAGTCTCGACAAGCAAACAAGACATCAAGAAACCATTAATGTACTGCATAAAAAGTCCACAGATTGATTTCTCTATTTTAAAGGAGGATGAGGGTGGAGCGAGTCTTGTTTTACCTACTCACTGCAGCAAGCTGGGGTGCTTTCAGGCACTGAAACATCAAACACTGGCGAGTTTCAGGCTCCAGAGGGTGGATTACAGCTTAATGCCTTTAGCATCTACAGAATCAGCACTTTCAACACTTCATTCCATGTCTCTCTGTTTGTGAGGGTGAGGCTCAGTTCCCCGTTTTCTGTTCCTGCCTCATTTGAACAGCAATGCACAGATACATTATGTAACATGCGAGTGACCCTCCTCTCAAAAAAAATCAATGCTTCCAAATCAATGCACACTTACCAGAAATCGATCTGGACCACAATGGATTTTTATACGTTCTAATAGCATGTAGCAAACGTGCTCAGCAGTCTGTATTGTTGTCATTGTACCCCAGCGGATGCTCATTAGAGTTTTACTGCCTCTGTGCATCACTAGCTAGAGGGCGCTGTTGATCAAGCCCTTTCAGTTTGAAAATGTAGAAAATTTACTTTGGAAACTCACTCCAATTGCCTTTTTTGTAGGTTTTGATCTTTGTACGTCATACTTGAAATAGTTATACAAAAGAGTAGAAAAAACAGGATATTTAATGTTGCCACTAGGTGGCGCTATAACTGACACCGAACACTGCTATATAGGTGTGTTCAGACATGGACTTTTAACACGAATGGTGAATTTGAACCCGATAAGAGACATTGCATGGCTGAGTTATTAACAACTCTCTGTTTGTGGCAAAATTTAGAATTTCGATGGTTGCTGTGTGCACATCGTTTAACGAAGTCAAAAAAGCTTCGAACAAATTCAACATCCTATATGCCTTAAGATAAGACTGATGGAGTTTGGAGATGAACAGATAAAATGTCTAGAAGGACGACACGACCAGAAGTGGCCATTTTTAGAGGATTTTGCGAAATAGCTGACTTCCTGTCAATTTTGGAAACGCAATAACTATTGCTTACGTTTTCGTCTTGGTACCGTACACATATGTGGCGAATTTCGTCTGCGTACAACAAACTTAGAGCACAACATGAGCTGAAATGCGTTGGGTGGTGCCATAGAGCTTTTTTTGCCACACCCCCTTTTTGAATCCTAATCAGATGTAAACCAATCACCAGTCATTGAATACAGTGAAATAAAAATAATACGATTTCAATATGGTTCTACGCACCTTCTGTGCTTAAGCGCTAATAATGCACATAAATCTCTGCATTCCAATCAAAAACTCCATATTCAAATGGCCCAAATCATAATATTTAAAGCTCAGAATGATCTAGTTCAAACGTTTCAGTGAATAAGTCAGTGAATAGTTACGGAATAAATCATATGTGAATGAACCTGGGCTGGTTTTTAACTGGGTGGGGGAAAACGGCCGAGATGACAGAGCATCTAGATCCTGGTGTTTTCATCAGAGCTAACCCTTTGTTGGGGATTTGTCTTGTCCAACTTTTTAGTAATGGTAAAACATTAAACTGTGTGTCCATACAAGACCTTGGCCCTTGTCCCAGGACGTGATCCAATATGATACTACTGAAATCAGATAATGCTAAGATGATGTAAATCTGCATCCAGACAGAGGTCTACTGAATTATCCAAGCACTAAATGTGACAAATAACTGACACAGATTGTTATACATGCAATGAATCCTCCCTGCAAGTGAAGGACTCGCAGACCTTCCAGAGGAGACAAAGAGCAGACCTTTAGAGTGAGACGTTTTGATGGGTATTCTCTGAAAGAATATAGGGAAATGAAGATCTATATTCCCATAAAATCTTGCTATGCATTGATTAAATGCTCTGACGCTTAGTTTTGGGAAAACCTGCATCTGAAAGCTGCTTTGTTATTGTTTCGTGAGGAAGGTGTCTCTGAGTAATACTTTACTTTCAGCCGCAATGTTTCTGTGATGCACTTTATTTCCAAAAGTACTGACGTCTCCCTTAAAAATAGTTTTATTCAAATCCAGCTCCTGTGGTGTCGTGGGCAGTTGCATGGTATTTCCCTTTCCCCCAACTCCCCCGTTTCATTTCCTGCCTCCCTCTGCTGCACTATAAAATGTATAAAGGGATTGACAACGAAAAATAAATCTTAAAAAAAGTTTAACTCAGATGTTCTAATCCCATCCATGGCAACAGTTTTATGGGCAGAATGGGTTGCTCTCAGGAGCTCAGTAAATTTCGGCGTGGTGCTGTAGTAGAATGGCTCCTGCCCAGAAAGTCCAGTCATGTACTAAATGTGATGTCATTGGATGCTGAGGGTTTTTGTTGCAGACCTCCAACTTCAAATGTCCTTCAGGTTAGCTCAAGAACAGAGCATAGAGAGCTTCACGGAATGGGTTTCCAGCAGCTGGATTCAAGTCAGACATCACTGAACCCATCAGATGAGCTGGGGTAAACCTTTTTGCCCTTTGGATTGGTTTAAAGTCACTAAAATATTAATATAAACACATTTTTTGGGGGGTTGTAGGTTTATATTGTTATTGACTCTTGAGAATGGCACATGTTTTTGTGTCAACTGGTTTTCCAAATAAAAGACAGTTCAGACATTAAATTTCAAAAACTAAGTTTCAAAATAAAAGAGCCTTCACAATCTAAAAACCATTAGACTGATAATTTTCCAAATAAAAAAAGACTGTTCAGGCTCTAGAATTCAATACAACATAATGAAAAAAAAAACAATAACTTTACAACTCTAAATATCAATCAAATTTCAAAATAAAAGACCCTTTAGATCCAGAAATTTTACTTCACCGGTTATTTAAAAAAAAAATTAACCACATTCTAAAATTTAATAAAATGTAATTTTCCAAGTAAAAGGGTTACGTCGCTCAAAATCATTTTCAAAATAAAATAGTTTTAACAGTAAAATTCAATACAATTTCATTTCAATATCGTTACAAAAGACTGTTGAAACTCAAATTCAATAAAATATAATAAAAAAAACATTTACAGCTCTGAATATAAAAAATTGGCATTTTCAAAACAAAAGACCCCTTAGACCATGACATTAAATACACTAGTTATTTTCAAAATAAAAGACCACTCTAAAATCCACTCTAAGATTTTATATAATGTAATTTTCCATGTAAAATTGTTACTTTCAGTACAGGTTATGTCTCTCAAATCCAAAATAAAAGACCCTCGAGATCCTAAAAGTCAAGACACAGGTTATTTTCAAAATAAAAGACTCTAAAAAAAAACAATAGACTTAATTTTCAAAGTAAAAGTTTGTCCAGACTGCATTCAATACAATGTCAGTGTCCAAGTAAAAAAAAGTGTAAATCTAAAAAAAAATCAGTAATTTTGATCATAAAAGACCTTGCAAAAATCCATGTGATTGTCACTTTCAAAATAAAAGTCTGTTGTGGCACTAAATAAAAAAAAACATGTTATAAAACGAACAAAAGACATTTGTCTCTAAAAATGTAATATTCTATAAATGATGCGTTCTACCCGGTAATTAATGACAGCGGACTAGAACAGTGGAAACACTTTTTTTGGCAAGACGAACTATGCATTGTTCCATTTTTGAAGGCCTTTGTTATGTGGAGTGGGGAGGCTGTTCGGGCACTTGGGCACCTGGCTGCTTAGGGAGAAGGGAACTCTGTAGCTTCAGCACCAGCTTTTGTACAATTCCATGTTCTTAATTTGTGGGAGCAGTTTGGGGTTGGCCCCTTCCTGTTTCAACACGACTGTGCTTCAAATCGACAAAATGTTGTCCATAAAGACAAGTAGGAGTGGATTTTGAGTGGGAGAACTTCACTGGCCTTTACAGGGATTTCAGCCCAATGTAACACCTTCAGGATGAATCAGAGAGAAGACTGTGAGCCAGAACTTCTCGTTCAGAAGAACAGTACACTCGCTGTGTCCCACACAGTGTTGTGCAGTTACCTGAAAGAATGGATTCTCTGGAAACCAGTTCTGTCTTTATAATGTTCAAAACATTTCCAGCTGCTTTTGGTTATTCATAAGCACCAAGCCCTTATGCAATAAACACGTGCTTTGCTTGGTTGAACACTTGTTGAAAGGAGTTCTTCTGACACATATAGGAAATTGTTTTATGTGGTTCAACATGTGAGTGGATGCACCCTGCTCGGGAGTGTTTGCAGCGCTGCTGCGGGCAGATGGAAGGAGAGCGTGTTTGATTTGGCTGCACTCGCAGCAGCTGTAGGGAGGTGTGGGAAAAGCAGAGATGTTTCACCCCGTTCATCATCAGAGAATCTGACGTAATAGCAATCAGTAATGGTTCTTATGAGAAACATACAGCGACCTCATAAAACTCACACCAGCCCGAGGAAACCCTGCTTGTGGAAACTGGGGAGACTTGAGAGAGTAACAGAGTCATTCTGTCGTGATTTACTCTTTTTTGTTCTGCTTTCATTCACTATGTAGGTTATCTTGGGTTTTATTTATGAAGGTGGTTTATTGGTGGATGGTTTCAATTAGAACATAAGTCATGATGAACGTACAAAGTAGAGTTTTTCAGATTAGGAATGGGAAAGGTTCTTAATTTGGTAACTTTATAAAGCTAGTTTTGGCGGCACAGTGGTGCAGTGGGTAGCACTGTGGCCTTCCAGTTAGAAGGTCTGAGGCTCGCCGGTGACTTTCCTGCAAGGAATTTGCATGTGTTTGCGTGGGTTTCCTCCAGGTACTCCGGTTTCCCCCACAATCTCAAAAATGGTTGGGTCAATTGAATAATCTGTCCAGGGGTACCCCCGCCTCTCGCCCAATGTGTGCTGCACCGGCAGACCCCCGTGACCCCAACAAGGGAATAAGTGGGTTAGGAAAATGAATGAATAAATTCATTCTCATTTTTATCACCATAAAGACAACTTATACAAATGAATCAAATGTTGAAGAATACAGATGTTTATTTATTATGTTGGCTTGCTTGCAAAGCCAACATATTGTTATTGCACCTAAACTTATTATGTTGGCTTGCTTGCAAAGCCAACATATTGATATTGCACTTAAACTTATTATGTTGGCTTGCAAAGCCAACATATTGTTATCTCTCGTAAACTTATTATGTTGGCTTGCTTGCAAAAGCCAACATATTGTTATCTGATTTAAACTTATTATTATGTTGGCTTGCTTGCAAAGCCAACATATTGTTATTGTGTTTAAACTTATTATTATTCTTTTTCTTCTTCTTCTTCTTCTTCTGAGCCAAATTTCAAATTGTATCTCCTCCTAGTCCGTTCGTGCTACAGCCACGAAACTTTCCACGGTCGTCCAAACTGTTCCCACTCGAGTTGCTATGTCTTTTCGAACCGATTGCACTTGCGGTTTTCCCAAAAATCATAAAATTCTGCCCAAAAATCACCCAAGTCATTCCCTATGGGAGCCCTAGAGTGGTGATGTCATCGCTCACTCTAACTTTGAGCAAGCTCAGTCTTGTTGATACTTGCAATGTTTTCTCAACTAAAAATTAACCTTTACACACACATTTTATATCTAAATGGTAGAGATTTTTGTCCTCTTTCAGTTGGTGCTGTTTTCATTTTTAAAAAACACACGGTTTTTACTCCAGGTGGCCTAAACCACAAGGAGTGCACATAATTGCTCCATTCACCTCCATTCAAAAATTCTGGTGGACTCTGTTTAAAATCTCAATCGCAGGCTATTTTTAACTCGCCATAAATCATTCAAACTTTATCACAGCTTCACAAAATTTACACCATTCTCTTCCTTAAAATCTTGGGATTCTAACAGTAAAAGAAATATTTCAATACCTCTGTTCATTCTTTCGTAATGTTTATTTGTTTGAGGGTATGGATTTCTCTAAAATGAGCAGTTGCACAGAATCAAATGAAGGCTATTTGTAGCTCGCCATAATTTTTTTATTTCTAATCACACCTTCACAAAAATTACAGCATTCTCTTCGTTAGGGTCTTCTGCTTCTGACAAAGAAAGAATCATTTCTTTATGTCTTACGGTTCTTCTATAATCTTTATTTGTTTGAGGCATGGAAATCGGATTTTCTCCAGCAGATTTGCCATCGTTTGAAAATCTGACAGTTGAGTCAGCTGACTCGTTTGAAAATCTGGCAGTTGATAACTTCAGCAGGTGCAGCTGATTTCAAATAAGTAGGTCAAAGGTGTCTCATAGACTTTCAATGGCCCATTGAAATGAATGGAGCATGAATCCCATAGATCCTAATGTAAAAGAGCTTCTGTAATTGATCGACACTGGAAAGTCATACAAGCATTAAGGAAGCAAATTACTTATCCAGCCCATCATTGCTTGTGAATTAACATAAATTAATTAAGCCACACCCACTTTTTTGACATAACTTTCAATGTCAAATATCTTCTAAACGGAACACAGTAGAGACATGGGGGTTGCTTTATATTAGTCTAAATGGAAAGTAGATTACAACATGATGTCACTAACTCCTCCATAGCAACCAAATTGTTTACCATAGCAACTATATTGCCACATCTCTATCTTAGCTTAGGAAAATGCTAGAGACTTGGGGGCTGGTAAGCTCACCCATACTGACAGCTGAAACATTATATTATGTTAATGACACCTCCATAGCAACCAGACTGGTTACCATAGCAACCAATATGGCATGTCTCTATCCCAGCTTAGGAAAATCATAGAGAGATGGGGGTTGCTGTATTTTACCCGTATAGATATGGGGAGCAATATATTAGGTCAGCGACCCCTCCATAGCAACCAAACTGGTTACCATAGCAACCAATATGGCGCAGCTCTATCTCAGCTTTGGAAAGTCATAGGGACATGGGGGTTGATGTATTGACATGGGGAACAATGTGTTAGGTCACTGACCCCTCCATAGCAACCAGACTGGTTACCATAGCAATCAATTTTGCATGTACCTATCTCAGCTCAGGAAAATCATAGAGACATGGGGGTTGTTGTAATTTACTCGTATGCATATGGGGAACAATATATTAGGTCAGCGACCCCTCCATAGCAACCACACTGTTACCATAGCAACCAATATGGCTATCTCTATCTCAGCTTACGAAAGTCATAGAGACATGGGGGTTGGTGCATTTTACTCGTGTTGACATGGGAAACAATATGTTAGGTCACTGACCCCTCCATAGCAACCAGACTGGTTACCATAGCAACCAATTTTGCATGTACCTATCTCAGCTCATGAGAATCATAGGGACATGGGGGTTGGATTATGTTATTGTTGCGGAACTGACAACATTTTAAAAAATGGGTATTAACGGCACCAACGCAAGCCAACATCGAAGTTTGCGTGCAAACTTTAAAATCTAGTTCTTCTTCTTCTCTTTTCTTCTGACAAAAATTCTACGCACTACTCCTCCTAGCCCGTTCGAGCTACAACCACGAAACTTTCCACGGTCGTCCAGACTGTTCCCACTCGAGTTGCTATATCTCTTCGGACCGATTGGACCAGCGGTTTCCGTATAAATCGCGAATTTCGGCCCAAAAATCGCTCAAGTCATTCCCTATGGGAGACCTAGAGTGGTGATGTCATCGCCCACTCTAACTTTGAGCAAGCTCAGTCTTGTTGCTACTTGCACTGTTTTCTCAACTAAAATTAACCTTTACACACACATTTTATACCTAAATGGTAGAGATTTTTGTCCTCTTTCAGTTGGTGCTGTTTTCATTTTTAAAAAACACACGGTTTTTACTCCAGGTGGCCTAAACCACAAGGAGTGCACATAATTGCTCCATTCACCTCCATTCAAAAACTCTGGTGGATTCTGTTTAAAATCTCAATCGCAGGCTATTTTTAACTCGCCATAAATCATTCACACTTTATCACAGCTTCACAAAATTTACACCATTCTCTTCCTTAAAATCTTGGGATTCTAACAGTAAAAGAAATATTTCAATACCTCTGTTCATTCTTTCAGAATGTTTATTTGTTTGAGGGTATGGATTTCTCTAAAATGAGCAGTTGCACAGAATCAAATGAAGGCTATTTGTAGCTCACCATAATTTTTTTATTTCTAATCACACCTTCACAAAAATTACAGCATTCTCTTCGTTAGGGTCTTCTGCTTCTGACAAAGAAAGAATCATTTCGATATGTCTTACGGTTTTTCTATAATCTTTATTTGTTTGAGGCATGGAAATCGGATTTTCTCCAGCAGATTTGCCATCGTTTGAAAATCTGACAGTTGAGTCAGCTGACTCGTTTGAAAATCTGGCAGTTGATAACTCCAGGTACAAGCTGATTTCAAATAAGTAGGTCAAAGGTGTCTCATTGACTTTCAATGGCTCATTGAAATGAATGGTGCATGAACCCCATAGATCCTAATGTAAAAGAGCTTCTGTAATTGATTGACACTGGAAAGTCATACAAGCATTAAGCAAGCAAATCACTTATCCAGCCCATCATTGCTTGTGAATTAACATAAATTAATTAAGCCACACCCACTTTTGACATAACTTTCAATGTCAAATATCTTCTAAACGGAACACAGTAGAGACATGGGGGTTGCTTTATATTATTCTAAATGAAAAGTAGATTACAACATGATGTCACTACCTCCTCCATAGCAACCAAATTGTTTACCATAGCAACTGTATAGCCACATCTCTATCTTAGCTTAGGAAAATGCTAGAGACTTGGGGGCTGGTAAGCTTCACCCATACTGACAGCTGAAACATATTATGTTAATGACACCTCCATAGCAACCAGACTGGTTACCATAGCAACCAATATGGCATGTCTCTATCTCAGCTTGGGAAAATCATAGAGAGATGGGGGTTGCTGTATTTTACCCGTATAGATATGGGGAGCAATGTATTAGGTCAGCGACCCCTCCATAGCAACCAAACTGGTTACCATAGCAACCAATATGGTGCAGCTCTATCTCAGCTTTGGAAAGTCATAGAGACATGGGGGTTGATGTATTGACATGGGGAACAATGTGTTAGGTCACTGACCCCTCCATAGCAACCAGACTGGTTACCATAGCAACCAATTTTGCATGTACCTATCTCAGCTCAGGAAAATCATAGAGACATGGGGGTTGCTGTAATTTACTCGTATTCATATAGGGAACAATATATTAGGTCAGCGACCCCTCCATAGCAACCACACTGTTACCATAGCAACCAATATGGCGTATCTCTATCTCAGCTTACGAAAGTCATAGAGACATGGGGGTTGGTGTATTTTACTCGTGTTGACATGGGGAACAATATGTTAGGTCACTGACACCTCCATAGCAACCAGACTGGTTACCATAGCAACCAATATTGCATGTACCTATCTCAGCTTATGAGAATCATAGAGACATGGGGGTTGGATTATGTTATTGTTACGGAATTGAGAACATTTAAAAAAATAGGTATTAACGGTACCAACGCAAGCCAACATCGAAGTTTGCGTGCAAACTTTAAAATCTAGTTAGTAATCAGCTTGCACCTGCTGCAAAGGGCCAGCTGTTGAAACTGCCAGTTTCAACTGTCAGATTTTGAAATGATGGCAAATCTGCTGGAGAAAATCCAATTTTCATGCCTCCAACAAATAAAGATTATAGAAGAACCGTAAGACATATCGAAATGATTCTTTCTTTGTCAGAAGCAGAAGACCCTAACGAAGAGAATGCTGTAAATTTTGTGAAGGTGTGATTAGAAATAAAAAATTATGGCGAGCTAAAAATAGCCTTCATTTGATTCTGTGCAACTGCTCATTTCTGAGATTTCGATACCTCCAAACAAATAAGGATTACGAAAGAAGGATACGACACATTAAAAATATTTCCTTCACTGTTAGAATCACAAGATTTTAAGGAAGAGAATGGTGTAAATTTTGTGAAGCTGTGATAAAGTTTAAATGATTTATGGCGAGTTACAAATAGCCTACGATTGAGATTTTAAACAGAATCCACCAGAATTTTTGAATGGAGGTGAATGGAGCAATTATGTGCACTCGTTGTGGTTTAGGCCACCTGGCGTAAAAACCGTGTGTTTTTTTAAAATGAAAACAGCACCAACTGAAAGAGGACAAAAATCTCTACCATTTAGATATAAAATGTGTGTGTAAAGGTTAATTTTTAGTGAAGAAAACAGTGCAAGAATCAACAAGACTGAGCTTGCTCAAAGTTAGAGTGGGCGATGACATCACCACTCTAGGGCCCCCATAGGGAATGACTTGGGCGTTTTTTGGGCCGAAATTCGCGATTTTTACGGAAACCGCTGGTCCAATCGGTCCGAAGAGATATAGCAACTCGAGTGGGAACAGCTTGGACGACCGTGGAAAGTTTCGTGGCTGTAGCTCGAACGGGCTAGGAGGAGATGCCGGTAGAATTTTTGGAAGAAGAAAAGAGAAGAATAACTAGATTTTAAAGTTTGCACGCAAACTTCGATGTTGGCTTGCGTTGGTGCCGTTAATACCTATTTTTTTATGTTGTCAATCCCGCAACAATAACATATTCCAAACCCCATGTCTCTATGACATTCCTAAGCTGAGATAGAAATGCGCCATATTGGTTGCTATGGTAACCGGTCTGGTTGCTATGGAGAGGTCGCTGACCTAACATATTGTCCCCCATATCAATACGGGTCAAATACAGCAACCCCCATGTCTCTATGAGTTTCCTAAGCTGAGATAGAGACATGCCATATTGGTTGCTATGGTAACCAGTCTGGTTGTTATGGAGGGGTGGGTGACCTAACATATTGTTCCCCATGTCAACACGAGTAAAATACACCAACCCCCATGTCTCTATGACTTTCGTAAGCTGAGATAGATACACCATATTGGTTGCTATGGTAACAGTGTGGTTGCTATGGAGGGGTCGCTGACCTAATATATTGTTCCCCATATGAATACGAGTAAATTACAGCAACCCCCATGTCTCTATGATTTTCCTGAGCTGAGATAGGTACATGCAAAATTGGTTGCTATGGTAACCAGTCTGGTTGCTATGGAGGGGTCAGTGACCTACCACATTGTTCCCCATGTCAATACATCAACCCCCATATCTCTATGACTTTCCTAAGCTGAGATAGAGCTGCGCCATATTGGTTGCTATGGTAACCAGTTTGGTTGCTATGGAGGGGTCGCTGACCTAATATATTGCTCCCCATATCTATACGGGTAAAAAACAGCAACCCCCATCTCTATGATTTTCCTAAGCTGAGATAGAGACATGCCATATTGGTTGCTATGGTAACCACTCTGGTTGCTATGGAGGTGTCATTAACATAATATAATGTTTCAGCTGTCAGTATGGGTGAAGCTTACCAGCCCCCAAGTCTCTAGCATTTTCCTAAGCTAAGATAGAGATGTGGCTATATAGTTGCTATGGTAAACAATTTGGTTGCTATGGAGGAGTTAGTGACATCATGTTGTAATCTACTTTCCATTTAGACTAATATAAAGCAACCCCCATGTCTCTACTGTGTTCCGTTTAGAAGATATTTGACATTGAAAGTTATGTCAAAAGTGGGTGTGGCTTAATTAATTTATGTTAATTCACAAGCAATGATGGGCAGGATAAGTAATTTGCTTCCTTAATGCTGGTATGACTTTCCAGTGTCAATCAATTACAGAAGCTCTTTCACAATAGGATCTATGGGGTTCATGCTCCATTCATTTCAATGGGCCATTGAAAGTCAATGAGACACCTTTGACCTACTTATTTGAAATCAGCTGCACCTGCTGGAGTTATCAACTGCCAGATTTTCAAACGAGTCAGCTGCAGCTGGAAATTCAACTGTCAGATTGTGATGGCAAATCTGCTGGAGAAAATCCGATTTCCATGCCTCAAACAAATAAAGATTATAGAAGAACCGTAAGACATATCGAAATGATTCTTTTTTTGTCAGAAGCAGAAGACCCTAACGAAGAGAATGCTGTAATTTTTGTTAAGGTGTGATTAGAAATAAAAAAGTTATGGTGAGCTACAAATAGCCTTCATTTGATTCTGTGCAACTGCTCATTTCAGAGAAATCCATACCCTAAAACAAATAAGGATTACGAAAGAATGACCAGAGGTATTGAAATATTTCTTGTACTGTTAGAATCCCAAGATTTTAAGGAAGAGAATGGTGTAAATTGTGTGAAGCTGTGATAAAGTGTGAATGATTTATGGCGAGTTAAAAATAGCCTGCGATTGAGATTTTAAACAGAGTCCACCAGAATTTTTGAATGGAGGTGAATGGAGCAATTATGTGCACTCGTTGTGGTTTAGGCCACCTGGAGTAAAAACTGTGTGTTTTTTAAAAATGAAAACAGCACCAACTGAAAGAGGACAAAAATCTCTACCATTTAGATATAAAATGTGTGTGTAAAGGTTAATTTTAGTTGAGAAAACATTGCAAGTATCAACAAGACTGAGCTTGCTCAAAGTTAGAGTGAGCGATGACATCACCACTCTAGGGCTCCCATAGGGAATGACTTGGGCGATTTTTGGGCCGAATTTTATGATTTTTGGGGTAACCGCAAGTGCAATCGGTTCGAAAAGACATAGCAACTCGAGTGGGAACAGTTTGGACGACCGTGGAAAGTTTCGTGGCTGTAGCTCGAACGGCCTAGGAGGAGATACAATTAGAAATTTGACGGCGAAGAAGAAGAAGAAAGAAGAAGTTTAAACAAAACTAGATTTTAAAGTTTGCACGCAAACTTCGATGTTGGCTTGCGTTGGTACCGTTAATACCTTTTTTTTTTTTTTTTTGTCAATTCCGCAACAATAACATAATCCAACCCTCATGTCTCTATGATTCTCATAGGCTGAGATAGGTACATGCAAAATTGGTTGCTATGGTAACAAGTCTGGTTGCTATGGAGGGTCAGTGACCTAACATATTGTTCCCCATGTCAATACGAGTAAAATACAT
>SRMA01025231.1:124581-144103 GCA_007224835.1 Danionella cerebrum | reverse complement strand
CAAAAGCACTCCAGAAGCACTCCATGAGATCTTCAGCAGCTCAACGTTACACAAAACTAAATCTCCTGATCGACGTCAATCCCTTTAGAGAGAGAGAAGCTAGCTGTAGGATGGTTCCAGCACCTCCTCACGTCGCTACATGGGGCCTTCATGTGCCTCGTGGTATGATTCGGCACGATAAGAGATGGAGACAGACAGGTCTGAGGTCAGCGATGCCGTTCCGTGTTCCAGGATGCTCTGAACCACAGCGCATCTCCATGTTAGCCACTAAACACCATTCATCTCCTCCATCGAGCATGGAGCAGGAGACATGGCTCTCCAAGGGGGAAACAGAAACCAGCAGCACATCAAAGAAGTGTTCGGAGCAGATCCAAGGAGAGGAGACCACCGTCAAGAGCTGTGCACCAAGAACCAGCAGGCGTGGAAGACTCGAGTACCTCCTCTCAGAGCAAATATGCTTCTACCTTTGCTCAGAAGCATCCATCCACAAGCGCAAAGGAACCAGGAGGCGTGGAGATGAGTCTGTGGTCAGATCTGAACATGAGGACACTCCTGAGGCCTGTGGTCGAGAGCTCCTGTCGCGGGGAAGTAGTTTTAGTAAACAAGAGCAAAAAATGAGGAAATCGATCTCTGCTGAATTATTCAGGAACGTTTAATTATCAGCAGTTCAGCTTCTGATCCCAGAGCCTCCTGCAGGTCCGCAGCAGGAGACTTCAGGAGGCAGGTCTCGTGTGTTCTGTCAGGAGCTGGAGATCTGAAGTATTCCTTTCTTAAACCGGACCTCATTAGAACATTAGTCGAGTACCCCTGCTGTAGATGGATTTTGGTTGAGCAGCAGCATTAGGAGGATGCTCGTGAGTTCTCCCATCTCCACCTCCATCCTCCATTTCTCCCTTGACTTCGCTCTAGTTTCTAAGGAAAAAACAGATGTGAGCTGGAGGCGCATGCGAACGAGACGGAGAACAAGAAGGAACAGAAGATGTTTTCATTGAAGGAGTGCAATGCGAGAGAACATGTTTATGGTCCCAACGTTTCAGCAAGCCCCGCCCACTGTCCTTTGGAGTCACGGGCACCGTGCCCCCGCAGACCTCTGCCGGTGGAGCCGAATGTTGTTTTGAGCTCTAAACAAACCACCACACCTCACACTAGCCTTAGGTAGGGCTGGGCGATATATCGATATTAAACATATATCGATATATTTTTAAACGAGATATGAAATTTGACCATATCGCATATATCGATATAGGCTGCGTAGTTCAAACTGCGCTGTGAGCCTTGCTCCAGCAAACTGCTTTAACCCGGAGCTCTCAGCACTACTTCGCATGCGGAGAAATTAGTTAAAAAGTAGCGGCTCAGTAATATGGAGATGGTTCGGATTCAAAGTTTCTGATGAGAAACAAAACCATGTCATATGTAGGGAGTGCCATAAAGAAGTTACAGCCAGGGGTGGAAGCACTACAAATCTTTTTCACCATCTAAAACAGTGGCACAAACTGCAGTATGAAGAGTGTGTGAAACTGCGCGCTGCCGAGGCCCCAGCTGCAAGCCAACCGCAACCCGCAAAAGCTCCAGCCCCGACACAAAGCTCCTTTCAAGCTTCATTTTCCCGCGGTGTACCGTTGTTGTGCCATATTTCGACTCCCCGGCAGATTCCGACTCCCCTCTTGCGTGAACGCGCATTCAATCACGTGATTACACAGACTAAGCCAATGAGAGTTCACATAAAATGTTTACTCGTGAAAAAGTTTTAATTTTTATTTTGCTTATATGCCGCGTAGATGTCAAATTTACTTGTAACACATTGTAAAACTATAAATATTGTTTAAAAAGTTTAAAAGAATGCAATCGCCTAAGTTGCTTACAGCATTGAATATTTTAATAATTTATGAATGTACAGCATTATACAAACTTTAGATTTTTATATTTTATTTGCGTATTCAAATATATTTATATTTTATTCCCAAAAACAAGGGAACAGCTGAGTATTGTTTCATCCGGCCAGTTTAAATAAAACTACTTGTGAAATGTCATATTTGGGTTTGACTGTGACTAAACAATTGCTCTCACTTTTTGATAAAAATATCGGGATATATATCGTATATCGATATTCAGCCTAAATATATCGGGATATGACTTTTGGTCCATATCGCCCAGCCCTAGCCTTAGGTGACCAACAGCTTCTTCTTCTTGCTGCAAGCTCTGCATCTTCAGCTTCTTCGGGATGGAAAGCAAATCAGGTTCTTCGTGTTGGATTCTGGCTGTTTGGATGAGAGCAAGAAAGTGAGAGAGGAGAGCAGCTGGAGGGAGTTTCTGAATCTCCTCAGGAGCTGCGCATCAGGAGGAAATCTGCAGCTGATCATCTTCACGTGAAACTGCTTTGTGTCTATGAAACACGTTCAGAGAACCTTGAAAGTGAACACTGGTCCTGACCAATCCACCCCTCTGCCCACGCAGCTCTGGTCGCTGGAGCTCAGTCGGTCACCATTGGGCTCTTGATCAGCTCTCAGACAGAGATCCTTCTCCTCTGGTCACTCAGCTTAGACGAAGAGGCAGCTCTAGAAAGGGTCCTGGTGGTTCCTCATCCAAAGATGATGGAGGACACTGTGGAGGTCTGTTACGCTGAAGAAATATCTCAAGATGTTCCATGGAAACAGTCCCATCTTCAGCATCGTGGCCGTCTCATCAATCAATAATCATGAGATGGAGGCGTGTAGATGTTTAGCATGCTCCGAGCAGCTCTCCGACTAATGCTTCCCTCGTTCACAGGGTGGTCGTGGAGGCTCCTGCACTGGGGTCCTCTGTTTAGCAGCTCGCCTCCGTCTCCTGCGAGTGACCGCTGCTGCTCAGTGTCCAGCACCAACCCTTTGTTTCTCCACGAATCATAAAAGACAGAAGGTAGTATTTTGATCGTCCGCGGAGCAGGAGCGCTCAGATTTTGGGAGCCTTGGTGGTTGTCCTGACGCTCCACAATAAAGACGTTAGGTTTGTGCAAACAAACGAGTAGATGAGCAGAACACCTGGAGGATCTACTACATCCAAAGCAGTAGGTCTCCATCCCATAATGCAACACGAGAGAAGTTCTCAATGAGACGCTGGAAACAACAGTTGATCACATGATGTCAGCAGTTTGACCGATGTTCATAGAACCTGGACATACGTGTTCTTTTCTGGCGTTCATGAAGTACTTGTAGAACACCTTCCACAGCTTCAGCTCATCTCAGAAACAAGTTTAACTTGCCAAGAGCCACACAACAATAAAAAGAAACCTTTCTCTCCCAAAACACTTCTCTGGTGGTATTTACAGCAAACATCCCTGGAGTCAGGTGGTCTGGAGATGGAACTCGAATATCTGGCAACCAAACACAAAGTTCCAACCACGAAGAGAGAACCTGCTACTGAAAGAGAACGCGTTCCTTATTATTACAGTTACGCCTTTAGCTTGGGGCTGTTTTAAAGTATCTGAGACAAGGGTTTGAAATGTACGTAATTTCCCCAAAAAACAGAAAGCCCACATGACGTCACTGAACGCGACGCGACAAAAACAAAACGCCTCCGTTCAACGCGGCAATTACCTGAAAGCAACGGTTTCGCGTCACAAGAGCTCGGTTTGCGCGTCACAGATCCACATTAAGCAGAATTTGCCTTTATTTAGCCAACCATCCCCACAGAAAGAGAGACGGCGCTAGTTACCTGTTCGTTTAAAGCTTCCATCGACACTCACCCGTTAATCCCCCGCGGTCCGTGGTCCTGTCTGCGCGTCGGTGCTCGAGCCTCCGGTCGGGGTAGTTTTCTGCTGCTGCGGACGGTTTCTCCGGAGCTCGGGTAGATAATTAGCTTGTGTGGCTAGGCGCTAAAGTCCGATGACAAGCGGCCGCCTCAGAAACTCGTGAGGGCATTAGTGTCGCTCCGGAACATCTGAATGAACGCGTTTGGACCGATGCACCACCGAGAGCACTAACAACACCCCCGGTTACCGAACAACGACAGCCCGCTGCCGCTCAGCGCTGTGAAATCGGCAGAAAAGCTCGATCTCGCGCGGCTCTCGGCGAGTGTCAACAGCGCGCACTGATCAAACCAGCAGAACTTGAGTGGGCGGGGCCGTGACGTCACGGGCTAGCCTGCTTAAAGCAGATTTTACAAACACGATCCGCTGCGAGGAAGAAACGTCTTTATGTGGAATTCCAACCATTAAAAGCGTAATTTGTCCAACATTGAAGCGAATTAAAGCAGAGACCTGGGGCTTGAGTGCTACGTCTCTGTTCTGAGAGTCAGTGCTTCATGTAAACACCAGAGGGCGCTGTTTTACCGCGTTTTTATGCGTTTTGTTAATTAAAGGAAAACTATTTTGTTCACATTACTATTTTAAAACTATTTTAAATGGACACTGGGTTAGGCTTGGGTTTAACTTAATACACTCGTTATTATTGTGATCCTCATCATTCTTGTTATTATTATTATTATTATTATTATTATTATTATTATTATTATATTAAACAGAACATAAACTATTATATTGGTGTAATGGACATATGTAATTACCAACAAATTGGAAAAATCCTGGTGGGTTTGCTAAAATAAAGCCATTGTAACAGCTGAACCGTGACGTTCTGATATCAGGAGAACGCTCCAGCAGCTTCAGTGGAAGAAAGAGCTCATGTGAGAGAAGCCTCCTGAGGAACAAGCTCCAGTCGAGAAGCTCCTCCTGCTGGATGTTCTACAGTCAGCTGTTAGTGAAGAAAGTACAAAGAACAACAGCACCACAACCACAAAGTGCTGCACCAAAATAATGATGGTCACCAATTTGCTAGAGTCCATCACTGTAGACCTTCAAACCTCACAACCTTCAGATCAGCTCGAGAACAGAACAGAGCAGAGAGAGCTTCATGGAATGGTTTCACAGTAGAGCAGCTACATCACCATCCATCACAGGCAGTGGAGACCTTCTCTGGAGAAACCAATCATGCTCCATCTGATCTGATCTCATCTGAGTCTAGGATTGGAGGCTTCAGGAGAGCGGTGGTTCTCTGAACTTACAGCTTGGTAGAAAACAAGGAGATTACTCATGAGAAGAGCTTGCAGAAGAGCTCCCGGATGATTCAGAGTTGGAAGTAAAAGGTGCTTTTGAAAGAGTTTTTAGTTGCTTTTTGAAGGTTGTGAGAGACTCTGGGATGCAGAGAGAATTCCACCAGCCAGGAACTGTGATGGAGAAAGTCCTGGTGAGAGATTTTCTGCTGCTCTGAGATGGGACCACCAGACGCTGTTCAGTTCCTGAACGAAGGCATCTGAAGGGACTGCAGGAGTTTGTGGAGGTATGATGGAGGAGAGCCTGTGACTGTCTGCATCCATGATTTGAACCTGATGCGAGAGTCAATGGGGAGCCTTTTTCTTGATATGACCAGTGCTTGGACAAGAAATTGAGTGGAATGTTCTGTGAGGAGGCGTCTGATGTTAAACAACACGCTCGAGCGGTTCTAGCCATGTGCTCCTTGAATGCTAGCCGCTCATTGAAGAACTCCACGGTTGCGGATGGAGAGATTGTCGACGACTAGTTGTATGGTGAAGTATCTCCCCCCTCTCTCTCCTTCTGTCTTCCTCCTCTCTCTCTGTGTGCTTCTCTCTCTCCCCTCTATATCTCGCTCTCTCTCTCGTTTGTTAGTTTTTCCCGTTGCTGCGAGGTCATGATTGCCCCGAATGTAAAGCGTGCGATGAACTCAGAGCTCTCTCTCACCTTTAGCAGAGTTTGCAGATCAGAGCGTTCTCTTGAAGTGGTCGGAGCGAGTCTGAACCTGCTCAAACTGGAGTCGGAGAGGAAGAGGTTAAGCTGCATCTGTTTTTCTGAGCTACAGGGTTGATTTGTTTATAATTGCACTGACTGTGTGAAGGGACAGAATATTGAGGTGCTGAGGTGAGAGGAGGCAGGAGGTGCTCGTCTGTCAACACCCTGCTCCCTACTGCCCCCCTCAGTGACCCCCTGCAGGCCAGGCAGAGCTCACTCAGGGTTTGATCTTCTTGATGTTCACGGAGGGTTCTGCTTCGATCCGGATCTGATCGCTCCTTTTAAAGAGTGAGACACGGAACAAAACCTTCTTAAGAATTTATTAATATTTTATTTTTGGGCAAAGAGAAAATGTTTGGCAGTTTAAAGGTGTTTGAACAAAATTATTCTTATATTTGGTTTATTTTCGGGCAAAAAGAACATAACATCAGAGCTGTTGTATGATATAAGGCCTAGAACAAAAACATTTTTGGTGAGGTCAAACGGGGAACAGGAGTTTTTCTTTGATGTTGGACAGGAACGGAACAAAATATTTTATTTGATGTAAAAAATTCTATCAAAAGACAAAGAGAAAAAAGGTTTTACATTGAACTGAATAAAGTTAATTGAACTAAGTTTCATTCCAGGCCTGTTTTACTGTGTATTTAAAGAATTAATTGTAAATAAATCCTGGGAGAACAGAGTGTGGGAGACTCTTTCTCTGATTGAGAAGTGAGGTAAAGGTTATCAGGAGCAAACACAGGCCGGATGCTCCAGCATCACCAGAGGAGCCAAAGGTGCTGCTGAGGAGGAGCAAGATCACCAGAACGCGGCTCTTGGATCTATTCCAGCTTCACATCCAGATCTCCATCCCTTCTGTCTCAGTTAATGTTCTTTTCGTGCTGGATTATTGTTCGGCTCTTATTTTCATGTTCCCAGGTCACGTGAGCACCTTTCCACCGCACACGCGTCACCTCCGGCAGGTTTACTCCTGCTTTCACTTCAAAGGCTATAAAACAGATTTATTACCAGGTTTATTTAATATTATCTGATCGTCTCTGTGTGGCCACCAGGCGGCGCATGCGCTCTGCGTGTCGGAGCTTCAGCGCGGCCCCTTTGATGTGAAAGTCATGAATCTATCAATCACATCCCGCCTCTGATCAGAACCTTGTTAATCATTCAGTAAAAACACTTTAAGAATTCAATCCCAACGTGAAGCTGATTCACAAAGAACAGACGATGAAGATGAAGATGAAGAGGAGCATCGAGCACCGCAGTGAAATGTTCTTGTGCTCGAGTTTGAATCTCTGGGATTCATCTCGATGTCTCTTCAGTAGGGTTCTCCAGGATCAGGAGGCCTCCTCAGCTGCTTTCCTCTTCATCTCGTGTGCATGCGTGCGCTTTGAAATATACCGAATGTGCTGAAGAAATAAACTTGTCCATGAAGAGAAGCTATAGCTCCTCCATGAACATCTCACGGTGACCCTCTCCAGGACAGAAGCTCGGCTTAATTCGCTTGAGTCTCAAACTTGTGAACAAGATGCTCTCTTCTCCTCCAGAAATCGTAAAGAGTAAGGGGTCGGAGGAGGGAGAGTGGGTGATGACAGAGAGCTGATGATTGAGAGAGAGAGAGGGGGGGGGGTCACTGGGGCAGAGGTGAGTCCTCGGACCAGCGCATGGGACGCACGCAGCTCGACGTGGCACCGGAGGTGAGCAATGTTTGTTTACCCCGAATCCTCCTCTCGTCCAGGGCTATAAATGAAGCAGAGTGAGAGTGAGAGAGAGAGAGAGAGAGAGAGTGAGAGAGAGAGAGAGAGAGAGAGAGAGACTGTCCTCCAGCGCGCGCACGTGACTCCCGGTTCCTGACTCCGTTCACAAATGAAGTTTTGATGGATTACCCCCGCGCTCCTCACTCCTCTGCGTACTCCCGCTAGCGCGCGTCTCTCCAGATCTCTCCGATCATGTTCGCGTCCACGGTCCTGCTGCTCCTGCTCTCCGCGGCCGGCGCGCGGGCGGCCACCACCGGCTGCCCCGGCTGCGGACTCCCAGCGATGGAGAAGGGCGCCGAGGAACGGTACCTCACCGAGATCGCCAAGCAGCAGATCCTGAGCAAGCTGCACCTCAAGGAGAGGCCGAACATCACGCACGCCCTGCCCCGCGCCGCGCTGCTCACCGCGCTCCGGAAGCTGCACGCGGGACGCTTCCGGCAGGACGGGACCCTAGAGATGGACTCCGCGAAAACCACCAACCAAGCCTACGAGATCGTGAGCTTCGCCGACACCGGTGAGAGACCGAGAGAGAGATTTCCATAAAAATATAAAATATAAATCTATTTTGGAACACTTTGAAGTGAAATTCATGCTTTGTTTTAACACAGTTTGGGCTTAAATATCAACTCTAGAGCTTTGTTCTGTCGATGTTCTGCAGAGAATAGATGATTCTTCAGCTTTGGTGATTCTTCTGAGCTCTGAGCTTCTCGCTGCTTGGTTCTCCTAAAACAGGGTCAATGAGGCCGTCGAGACATGGCTTTAATCTTTTAATTCTAACTCCATCCAGTCACTTAAACTCGAATCTATAGAGCACCAAGAACCGGAACGTGTTCCCAGAACGATGCCATGGAAGAAGAACCATCTCAGACAAACCTCCTTTGAACACATTCCGCCAAATCTGAATTTCACCCTGGGTCTCAAAGCCAAGTTGTTTTTTTGTCTTTTCTTTTGAAAAAAAAAAACATATGAAATATTAGAACAAAAGCCTTGAAGAGCTCATTTCAAAGTGGGAGTTGGCTCTCGAAACTTCTGCAGCTCCTTAAAATGTTTACACGTGTTTTTGCAGCGAAAGCAAATGTGTTTCACTTTTAACGGAACAAACCAAACTCAATAAATGAATAATGTTTGTTTCTGCAGCTTTGCTCCAATTTTTCTTGTTTATCTTGACATCGATAAACTGATTTGAATCGTTCATACTGAACCGAACTGAATCACTGTGAATCTGTTTGAGAGTTGTAGTGATGGAACTCCAAATCTTTCATCATCACAAGCGTTTATTCACAAAGCATCTCGATTAAAACACGTTCTCTCTGATCTCTCCTCAGACAATGACTCTGCAGATGGCATCAATGCCAGCCTTTCGTTCCAGTTTCTGCAGGAGAAGGGCCAGAGCCTGCAGGTTCTCCAGTCCTCTCTCTGGCTTTACATCCAACCCAATGACGCCGTGCCTCCCAGCGAGCGCACCGACGCCCAGATCTTTCTGTCTGGTGACAACAATCAAACTCTCTTGGTTCAGAGAAGCGTAGATGTGGCACGGGGTGGATGGCACCCGTTTCCAGTTTCAAGTGCCCTTCAGTCATTCCTGGATGGCGGGCGGAGCCGATTAAGATTCGAAGTGAGCTGCAGACACAAGGAGAAGGACGCGTGCGTCAGGGACTCCTCCCATCAGCCGTTCCTGGCTGCACAAGTGCGCCTGCGAGAAGATGCGCACAAACACGCGTTACGCAAACGCTCGCTGCGCTGCGGGGACGACGTGAACTTCTGCTGCAAGAAAGACTTCTATATAAAATTCCGCGACATACGTTGGGACGACTGGATCATCGCTCCAGACGGGTACCACATGAACTACTGCATGGGCCAGTGCCCGCCCCATCTGTCGGGATCCCCCGGCATCGCTTCCTCCTTCCATGCGACCATCTTCAGCCAGCTGAAAGCTAACGGTCTCCACACGGCGGTGTCGTCCTGCTGCATCCCGGTGCAGCGGCGCCCCCTCTCCATGGTGTTCTTTGACTCCCATCACACCATTGTGAAAACCGACGTGCCAGACATGATCGTGGAGTCCTGTGGGTGCACATGAAGAGAGAGAGATGGAGCAGAAAGGGATTCTTTAACATCGCCATCAGCTCTTAAACTGTTTCAGATGTTTCATTATAATACTTTAGTCGGTTTCTCTG
Source organism: Danionella cerebrum (assembly GCA_007224835.1). Taxonomy (NCBI): domain Eukaryota; kingdom Metazoa; phylum Chordata; class Actinopteri; order Cypriniformes; family Danionidae; genus Danionella; species Danionella cerebrum. The sequence continues at coordinate 134,405 of SRMA01025231.1, read as the reverse complement.
GCGCAAATGAAGAGTTACCGTCGGTTTAGCGGGCCATGCCTCGGATCGGTACATCTTCCAGAATGTTTTATGAACTTTAATCTCATTATGATCATGAGGATGATCAAAGAGTTTATCTGATGTTATTTGACGTGGTCAACAGATACAGTGCCATTACCGATATATCGGCAGAAACGCATAAGAAATCGGATTTCCTCCCCTCTAGAAAACTGATTTTAAAGTGCATTTACAGGATGTGGTTGACTCACCAATAAACAGCCTTTACGATAAATATTTAGCCTCTGCCGACACTTCGATTATCGTGAGATATCGTTTCATAGAGAAGGCTGTGTGGTGTACCGATTGAAAGCTTTAACATGTAGATAATTAATTATAGCTTTGGTATTTACCTAAAAATGATCAGAAACGTCAAATGTAACATGATGCATGCCGTGAACCGGAGCGCCATCATTACCGATACATTGCCGATATTTTGGCTCTTTTGGCACCTGTCGTTACAAATGACATCAGTTGACCACAGCTGAAGAGTTTCTGATGTTTCTTTGTGAAAGCTTTGTGTTTTTTGTTATCAGCTTGTTGTATGTGAGAGGCAAAGAGTGAGCGTTGTGTATTTAATAAATGTTGAAATCCTCAGGGAAGCGAGCCACTGTAAAAGCACATCGACCTGACTCGGCAGAGTTCATTTGGCAGATCCTTTATCCACAGCAGATATCAAAAATGAACAGAATAAAACAAATCAAGTGGAACATGCAAATAAAATGATAGAATCACAGTGTGCCAAAGGTACTGTTACCCAACAGCACCGGTAAACACTGCACCAGATAACGGAGATGCACGGGTTTTATTCCAGTAGCTTTCTCTAGACAGTTTACGCTGTGCTGATGCATCGAAACGAGCGGCGGCTCTGTAGCACTTAGTTTGTGTGCGTCTTTACATGTTTTATTTAAGTAGCGTCTCTGCAAAAATTCAAATGTGTTTTCCACGTGTAGATGTTTGTTTTGTAAGGTGATGTGTGGAGGGAACGACTGAAAGCACTTTATCTGTTGCCTGCTCCCACGACGATTCCGTTGCTGATACTGTAGCTCACAGCTCAGGCCAAAGCTCTGTGCAGGAGGTTCATTTCTACAATTTATCAAAGGGAATTATTTTCTTATGAGAGAACGGCTCGAAATCTCTTCTGTGCTGTACTTTGTAATTTTTCTCAAAACGTGTATTTTTTTAAATAAATAATCTGAACTGTTGCTTCATGTCTGGTGTTTCTGAGTCACATCAGTGTTTTTCCCGGAGTACGGTCTCCGTTTGCTGGCAGTAGAGCATCGCTTGATCCAAAAGAGATTCAATAAAGGTTTGATTCCTGCTCGCCTGCTCTTACCAGAAACGCCTGAATCTCTACACCCAACAGTGTTTCAGTTTCACCGTCCATGTAATCTACACCGTGTTCTTTCCCTGATGAAATCCATGCAGCTGTGAGCCCCGTAGCGATACAGTTTGCTATCAGTTGATCATCGGATCCCTGGAAAAGAGCAGTTTTTCGGTGAAGCCGGTCGATGATGTGTACAGAGGCAAAGAGCGTGTTTGCCTGGGCAAATAAGTGAAGTGGTTTTTATAGACGTCTATATTTGCTGAGCAAACAGCAGTGAAATGGTTCTGGCACAGGATCAATCTATTACCTCATGAACATCTTGAACAAGCTTCCGTACATTACACCAACCCTCTCAGAAACTGGAAAAGAAGTCCGATCCGTGAAGCACCAAACGCCAGGAGGAGAGATCCATCCCTGAGACTCTTTCACTTTGCTCCGTCGTATAATGGTTACATGCAACTGCTGAAACCGGCAAACGGAGAAACACTAGACCCGAGATCGCCTGGAAAGATAGACTGAGCACAAGCCCAAACGAAAAATAACCCACGTCTTCAATTCGATACAGCGGCTAAACACTTCACAACCAAACGTCTCCAGACGTAGACATCCAAAGCCAACTTACCAATAACGATTGCATTAACTATTTCTCTAATAACATCGATCTGGAAGAGCTAAACATTTCATTGACACTTCTAAGCTCACCTTCTTCTCCCAAGATCCAATCCGAACAAATTTCTTCAAGGTGCTTCTCATTATCTCTTCTCCATCACTAGGACGAAGGAAGAAGCCACTGCTAAATCCTAATGAACTATCTAGTTTCAAACCCATCTTCCTTTTGTGTCTCAGATATTAGAGATAGCAGTGATGGCTCAGCTAAGCTCCTTCCTGAAACATAACGATCATTACGAAGAGTTTCAATCAGCCAGATTCACTGGTGCCACTGAAGCTCTGTCACTTTGGGGAATTATTCTTGTCAGAAGAAAAAAGTTCCTAAAGTTGTTCAAGTTTAGATCTGAGTGATTGTGAAGAGGATTGGAAGCTGTAGAGCTGCGTTCCACGGAGGAGCTTCTGTACGTGCTCAGAGCTCCTGCAGCTTCCACAGGCGACTCCAATGAACAAGTTCTGTGTGTACAGAAGAGTTGCTTTTTGTCCCTGCGTGCCATGCCTGATCCAGATCCCAGACTCTCACCCACCACGCCGTGTGTACTGTTTCAGGAGCGCAAATAACTCTTGCCACATTCAGGACGAGAGCTGGAGCTCTCAGGACAGAGGAGATGACAACAAGTGACACGTGCCACGCTCAAGCATCTGTCTGCCCAAACACAGTAATGAAGTCCTCATTATTTAGTCCAAAAAATATAATAAACTAAGCTGGAGGTTTGGACAATGAAACTGAAACAATGATCAGTGTAGAGCTGGAGGTTTGGACAGAGAAACTGAAACGCTATTAAGTGTGGTGCTGGAGGTTTGGACGGTGAAACTGATACACTGTTCAGTGTTGAGCTGGAGGTTTGGACGGTGAAACCGAAACAGTATTGAGTGTGGAGCTGGAGGTTTGGACGGTGAAACTGAAACACTGTTCAGGAAGAAGCTGCTTTTGCGCATCTAATTGAAAAGCCTTTATGTAGCAGTGAAACCTACTGACTTACTGATATACTGACACACTGACCCAGAGACCTACTGAATTACACTAATTCCGGCTGCATAAACACACACTCACATGTTGCTAATCCTCTCGTAGTGTGTGAGACGTGTCCTCGTGGAACGCTTCTCTTATGGGACACTCAGATCCAGGTCATGTGATGTCTTCACTTGGAGACAAACACTACTATGAAAGAGCCTGATCCACAAAATGTGATTTAATCATTATTCTCTTGTTTGCATCAGAAAATGTAAAATAGAATTGAACTCACAATTTGCGCTTATTATCATTGCGCTAACGTTAACTCATTAGTTAAAATTCTCAAATGATTTTTTTTCATTAACAGTGGATCTGGGTGAAGAGGGTTTCATTCCCAAAGCACCGCTGCATCAGATCATTCAGGAATAACTTGAAGCACAGCTGATCCTGTTAGATCAGAGCACAGAGCCTGAAATACTGCGCACAGTTACATCACACATTACAGCTTTGGACGCTGAAACTGAAACACTGTTCAGTGTAGAGCTGGAGGTTTGGACGGTGAAACTGAAATTTGATTCAAAGTTCTTTAAATAATAAAATTATGTTTGAGGAAGATGCCGCTCATGCTGCGAGAGTCACTGAACTTGGACCTCTCATCAGCGTTCAGCGTTCACAATCATCTTCAAATATGAACTTTACTCTCTCAGTTATGATCTGACCTCACTGTTAAACTATGGGAGCAGTGCTGGAGCATGATGAAATATCACGCGCCGATCGTTCACACTGAAACCCAATTCAGCGACAGTAAAACTGACTGCTGACTCTCTGATCCAGATCCGTCAGTTACATTCACATCTGGTTCGTTTTAATCATCAGATGTCTTCAAACTGAATAACTGAACCATAACCAGATGTTTGAGAGTGTTTGGGTTTCTTTGTCCAACAAATCAACAAATAGTGAAAAGATCACGGGAAAGGAACGTCTGACTTCATCCAGCAGAGGTCAGTGTTCCCATCAGAGGACACTCAACAAAGTGCAATTCCTCTTCCTGCCACAACAGGAACAAGCTCATGACGTATGAGAACAGATAAAGCTGCAGCAAACGCTCGCCGCGAGAGCATCAAGCTTTGTCTGCGGGGCCAAACCCAACTAGCTTTAACATCTGGAGTTATAAAGAGGGGCAGCAGTCTGTCATGATCCAAACCTTCTCTGAAAGCCTTCAGGAACTTGATATCTACCTTCTGGAACAATGCTGCCACTAGAGGGAGCTACCTGTTATATGTTACCTCTCCATCGTTCGCATGAGCACTGTGATGTTATAAAAGTGGTACCTGAAAGCCTCCAAAGATGCGTCTCTGACTGGCGAGAGGCAAGGGGAAAGATCCAGGACATGCCGCAGGAACTGGAGGTCTCTTGGTTGCCATAACAATGCCCTGGGATTTCCTCCGTACAGAGAGAGAGAGTTAGCAAAGCCGCGATGAGACTACTACAGATTCATTCAGTTCAGGTACGTATATCATGCCTTGTGCGTTTCGTTTACTTTATCTCCGCTTTCCCAGTGATGTCTGCTTTTTACCCCCTCGTGGGTCTTTTGTTTTATTCCTGTGTTTGTTTTCCCTAAAATAAAGAATGAAGTCTATCTCGGCTCTTGCACTGAAGTTCATCCCCTGGAGCATTCTGCCAGTTTTCGAGATGTAACTCATACCAGAGTAACAGAAGAAATGTGGAACAGGTCAAGGACTGAAGCAAAGTTGTAAAGGTAATAAACCTAATGGCTCTTGGAGAGAACCCAAAGCTGTGGTGGTCTCCGAGCCCCTCCAAAGGGCACAGCGTCCACCTGGATCATGCAGTGGCTCACATGGAGAGGAGATGGAGGATGTTAGGAGGCTTGGAAGGTCAGTAGAGGCCAGCAGGAATCTGTTTAATGGCCACAGCAGCAATTGTTGGACACTACGGGTTGTCTGCTGTTCCTAAGAGTGTACATCTAGTAGTCTTAGAATCTCATTTCGACAAAGGATAAGATCCCTCTCTGAATTCTGATCACAAAAGCTGGATTCCTGCGAGTCAGAGATTGTCACGAGTTTGTAGAAAAACAACAGGGATTGGGGTATTTTCCAGGAAGTTCTGAATTTAACGATTCATGATCTGCTTTTCGAATCTTGGACTTCCTTGAAGATTCTTTATCCTTTTCGTCTTGGTTAGGATCACGGGGTTCTGCAGCTGCTTATCCCCAGCTCTCGTTAGACAGACGACGGTCATCATGCTCCTCTGGGAGCAAACTGTACTATCCAGAGAAGCTTCTTCACCTTGGACCTTTTGCTCAATAAAGCTATAGCTCCTCAGCAAAATCAGGTAAAGGAGGAAGAACTAGATTGTGGAGTTAAATAGAGAACGAGTTGAGTCTTAGAGTCCAGAGGAAGCTGCTTTACTCCACAGCATCGATGCTTTGCTTTGCACTTGGTGATGGATGACTTGGAAGCAACTGCTGGACCATGAAACCCATTTAAAGAACACTAGAGCTGATTCGTCCAGGCAGATTCAAACCAAATCACCACAGACGTCGTTAAAGGGAATCTTGTGCAGTAGATGCGTTCCCAGACATAATCGATGTTTACCATCCCCATCATCCACCCTAAACCATGAACCCCCTTCACTAAAGCAACTCCTGCATTGCTTCAAGGTCTGCAGGTTGATAGGCTGTCTCTGTGAAACTCCCTCAGCAACATTTGCCAAAATCTTGGTTGGCGTTGGAGGACTGCCTGTCCTTGCATCACCTCACAAGCTCCATCGGGTTTTGGGGGCTCAGAACTCACACGAGTTCAATAAACTGGAGAATCCAGAGATTCTTTAAAGAGCTTTCTAAGTTTTCTCTGAATTTGGATTTCTCCAAAATACAGACATTTTTGTGCTTTCGTAACAAGAAGAGTGAAGTCTGGCCTTGGGCTCCCATCATCATGAACCTTGGTGTGTGGTTTGGATCCACTGTCTGGCACCGAAAGCCCCCCAACCTGCCAAACCATGCGTGAACACTGTACGAGGTTAATATTAACTGAACTATTGAAAAATGCTATAATCCACTAGAAGATGAAGCCGAGACGAATCACTAACATCTACAGTATCGAAGACACCCGCGGCTAATAATGAGGGCGTGTGTGATAACGCAGCGGTGGAAGGTTTTCAGCGAGGACACGCTCCGTTCAGGTTTATCTGGAGTAATCTGGAATCAGCACAGGTCAGGGAATTAATGTCACCCGTGTCTTTTCTTTCTCTCTAAAGCCTTCACTCTCTCACTCGCTGATCTTTCCTGAGACCTAATTCTCTTCTGCGTGGAAAACTCTTAATCCACAGCTCGGAAACACTTTCGGACCCGGGCGAAGAGGAAAGTGTGGGTTAGCGGGTCAAGGGGAACTAGTACTCTGGTGTAGTTTAAGTTAGACAGATAGTATATTACAGCAATAAAAAAAACATCAAATAAATCTCCAGGAGGTTAAAGATCTTTTGAAAACTCCCACAAACATCTACTGACTTGAGATGAAGGTGTCCACCAACAGGTGCTCAAAGTTTTGGCCGATGGCGACCGTCTATTTAAATATTTCTAACATTTCTGCCAAACGTCAATGGCTTTTTAACTTTACTTTTTCTTAAACGGTTGTTTATCTGATTACGTTGTAACAGCACCACCTAGCGGTCAAACAGGAGGATTTGTAGATAGCAGCACATTGAATTCAAGAGTGTTAATGAGTAGCTCTGTCTTCTTTAGGATTTGTCAGCCAAATATTAATAAAAATGGCAGTTTTTCCCTTTGAGCTGAGCTGTTTGATGAACTCCTCAAATGTTATTTCATTTTTTTTATTTAATAATCAAGGCTTTCATTGAAATGATACTAAGCTCAAGCCTCTCGGTGATCTTTGATGTCTCCAGTGGTGAAGCATTTGTATGACTAGCTACAACCAATGTGGTGACGTCACCCATAGTTTATCAGATGTTTTCTTGTTACATTACACTTCGATCTCCATCATAAAGTCATGGGCAACTGCCTTTCACACTCTAAAACAAATTCACCTTTAGTGTGGATGGAGAGGGCGGAAGATGGAGAGTGTGGTTGAGCACCACTGACCTCTGCTGGAGATAGCTGGAAGATAAACAGACCTCGAGTCAGGGATGGATTGTTAGATGTGAGGTGTGACGTGGAGGCTGCAGAGCACCCTGGAATGAAAGACACAAGCACGAATTACACGTACACTCACTGGCCACTTTATTAGGTACACTCATCATCTCAACATTGTTCGAACCAAGCATCAGAACCGGGACGAAAGGGGATTTCTGTGACTTTGAACGTGGCGTGGCTGTTGCTGCCAGACGGGCTGGTCTGAGTATTTCAGAAACTGCTGCTCTATTGGGATTTTCACGCACAACCAACTCTAGGGTTTACAGAGAAAGGTCAGAAAAAATCTCCAGTTCTGTGGGAGCCGATGCCTTGATGAGGTCAGAGGAGACTGGTTCGAGCTGATGGAAAGGCAGCAGTAACTCAAATAACCACTCGTTACGATCGAGGTCTGCAGAAGAGCATCTCTGAACCCACAACACGGGCTCCAGGAGCAGAAGAACCGGAAACTGACGCTCATCAAAATGGCACAAATGAAGATTGGAGAAACCGTCGTGTCAGCACCACAGCCTCCCTGAGTATCGTTCTGACCATCCCTTCATCACCACAGTGTCTCCATCGTCTGATCCTGCAGGAGAACGCTTCACGTCATGAAGTCACCTCAGTCTGGTTTCTTGAACACGGTGAGGAGTTCACTGTACTCCTCCACAGTCACCAGATGCCAATCCAGTAGAACAGCTTTGGGATGTGAAGGAGCAGCCGGCGAATCTGCGGTAGCTGCATGATGCTCTCGTGTCAATCTGGAACAAACTCTCTGAGGAACATTTCCAGAACCTTGCTGAACCACGAAGGATTAGAATGGGCTCCAAGCCAGATCTAGCAAGGTGTACCTAATAAAGTGGCCAGTGAGTGTACACTCTACCAAGGTCCCGGCAGCTCAGTGGCAGTTATCGATTAATTATTGATTGTTTAGTGATGAGCATCTGACTCCTGGATCCACACCACCATAAACTGGTCTAGCACAAACGGTTTTCCTGTGTTTCCAGAACAATGAAAGCTCCACAGCCCTTCTGCCTCAGAATATTAAGATGTTTCTGAGGAAATCTCTTTAGCCTCAAATCAAAAGGTTGTACTCACCGTTTTGGGTCAAGAAATCCATGAAAATGTTCCGCTAAAGAAAACCTGACAGACCATGATGGATCCAAACAGAACCTTCTGCAAAACATCTCCAGTGTCCAGCAGAAAGCTGATTCTGCTCACCTCCACTGATGCGTGCATCTCTCTCTCTCTCTCTCTCTCTCTCTCTCTCTCTCTCTCTCTCTCTCCCCTCTGTGAAGCGCCGGGGTGTGCGAGCGCATGGGCTGAAAGCATGCTTTTATGCAGCGCTCTGTGTGTGTGTGCGCGTGTGTGTGCGCGTGTGCGTGCGTGCGTGTGTGTGCTGCTACTGGGGTCGAACCTGAAGCCAATGGGAGGGAAACATGTGCACGGCTCCATCTGCACTGGAACAACTAATCCAGTTTGGGGGTGGGGGGGGGGTGCTTTACAGTTGGAATAACGTCGTGTTCTCAGGGTTGAAAGCAACCAGGATAAATGATCTCCTGAAGAGGACTCCTCGTCTGCTCACCTCCACTTGATCTTCCAAAGCCTACTTTCACAGGAGCTACTATCGAAACATTGCAGTTAAACAGGAAATGATGTCGCCTCTGGGGGTACTGCAGGACGAAGTCACTTTGAGCTTGAGTCCTGAACCTCCTGCTAATTTGGGTTCTTGCTACAGTTTGTAGTTCTTTGTAGGCCTTTACTAGGAGAAAGATCTGGACTCTTCTGGTACTTCCCTAAACCATGTTCCTCCTCTTCCCATCAGATGTTTCTCCTGAATGAAAGATCTTCTCTGATCGTAGAAGGCTCGGGTGACTCCATGGAAAGCTCCACCACTGATCTGCAGCGGCCTGGGATCAGAGACAGTGGTTCTTGGGTCATTGCTGATGTCAGTGAGGGACATCTGAGACCATCGCTGGAGAACCAAGCGTGTGCGTGTGTGTGTGTGTGTGTGTGTGTGTGTGTGAGCGTGTGTGTGTGTGTGCAGTTTATTCTCGGCATTGGTTTCAGACTGTTTCTGTAGAAAGTGCTCTAAGAGGATTTCCCACAATGCACCTGTTCTTTTGCTAAACTCAGGGGAAGGTGAGCGTGTCTCTGTTCATTGAGAAGAGCTGCAGCTGTTCATTCACACAAAGCTGCAGAAGCTCATTGAGGGATTTCCAGCTGGTTCTGGATCAGAGAGAGGAGCATGTGTTTCCCCAATCTGCTCAGGGAAGGAGAAAGAGGAGCTTTGCTCGTCACTTTCTGAGGAAAGTTCTGTTTCAGAGATCTGATCCACCTCCGGGATTTCTCCTGCAGCCTCCAAACCCAGACTCATCATCAGATCTTCAGATGGAGAAGGGAGAGGTCCGTGCGTTCCTCCACTTTGCTGCTAGTGATGAATAGCTAGGAGGACTGGAGGCTCCTCTCCCAGCTCCACGCCGGAGATCCCTAATGCAGCAGCTGGATGGATTCTCACCCTACAGATAAAAATAGATAATCTGCAGAAGTTCTCCCAGTGTGAAGAAACGACAGACAGCAGCTCTGATATGAGAGAGAGAGAAAGAGATAAAGAGAAAGAGAGAGAGAGAGAGAGAGAGAGAGAGAGAGAGAGAGAGAGAGAGAGAGAGAGAGAGCAAGAGAGAGAGATAGAGAGA
>SRMA01025231.1:93671-120640 GCA_007224835.1 Danionella cerebrum | reverse complement strand
AAGGGTTGTGTTCGGTGCATCATCGATGACCGTGTGCTGCAGACAGAGAGAGGAGGAGCAGTCTGAAGCTGTGTTCTTTAAAAACAAATGCACTCACTTGTTCTGCTGCTGATGCTGGATCTCGAACATTTGGGGAGGTTGGGGTGGAGTATCTGAGCGTGTCTGATGTTTTCAGATCGGGTCAGCATCACGGATCTTTAGCTACTGACAAAAACCTGTTTAATCTGAACTTCCGGAGCCTGTGTTCACACTAAGGCCCCTTGTAAAGAAGTTATTTTATATTTTATATTTTTATTTCAAGCTGTGGAGCTTAAACAATAGAACCACCACCACAGCGAAGAACCTCCCTGAGAGTGAGAGAGAGAGAGAGAGAGAGAGAGAGAGAGAGAGAGAGATGGCTGGGCGATGGTAGTGGTGGAGCTCGGGCTGATTTATGCCTGTGGGCTGCTGCTGAGCTTCAGCTCGTCTGGTTCTTCTTGTGTGGGCTGCTGTGACTCAAGCACCAATCACAAGTTTGCTAACTCAACCAATCAGAGGCCAGAATCTCAGGGCTGGCTTTAACTTTCTTTCTCTCTCTCTTTCTCGTGTCTCGATGAGTCTTTTCTTGGAGTGATCCAGAGCAGAAAGAAAAGCTTTTCTCTGGTTCTGTGCAGTGGTTTTAAACTGTACATTTGGTCTTTATTGATTTGCCAAAACGTTCTCTCTCTCTTTCTCTATTTCTCTCTCTATTTCTCTATTTCTCTCTCTATTTCTCTCTCTATTTCTCTATTTCTCTCTCTCTCTCTCTCTCTCTCTCTCTCTCTCTCTCTCTCGTTCTTTCAAAAAACCCTGCCACGTGTTTAGTTCTGTTTCAGTTTTATGTAGAGAAATGTTTTTTTATTGTTTACAGCCGAACAAACACAATGCTGCAGAAAATAAACGCAGCTTCGTGTTTTATTTAACCCCTTGAGAGCTGCATCTAAACACTAAGTGTCTGTTCTGAAGACATTTATGATCTACACCTAAAGAATATATTTGTATTATTCCTCTTTTGTGTCTGTTCACTGTGTTTGCTGTTAAATGTTTTTTTTTCCTCAGAACTAATCTCTTTGATGGTAGTGTTTAGTTTCAGATTAAAGAATTATGGCCTATTGTTTTTTCCAAATTTTCACTGAAATTGCCAAAAAAACTGAACAAAAATAACAAAAAAGTGAATATTTTAATTTAAATGCTTGACGTCTATTTAAAGGCTTGGTTGAAACGCTGGGTGATACAGATGCAGTCGCTGTAGCTGTGTTCTTCTGAACGTTTCAAATAGAGAACACTCCTCGTGATCCTGGCGCCGCGCTGCACACTGCTGACATCTATTTCACTAATGTGACAGAACTTCAACATTCACTTTAACACGTTTATTTTATTTTTGAAAGATTTCTTTTGAGTAAAACATTTAATGTTTGTATTGTTTTTGTATTATTCAGGGAAACCACATTTGTTTTATTATTGGAATAAATGAAATAAAAATCTTTTTTTTAGTCCAATGCTTTATACTCAACTATTGTTTTCCTGAAATCAATCAAGTTTGTTTTTCATGTGATCCCACCTCCTGATTGGTCGACGCAGCTGTCCATCAACTGGAGGGAGGGGCTATTGCATATAAGATAACAGGAGAATGCTGTGATTGGTTCAGTGGTTGAGAACAGAGCAGGTGATTAGAGTAGGTGCTGAATGAGTGATGAGGTGACAGACGGACGCTGCTGGTTTCTCACAGACGGATTAATCTTCTCCTGAATCTGTGCTAGAGCAGATGTTATCATCACGAGCTCTCTCCCCGCGTCTGAACCCTGAAGCCAAACAGGACATCAGCCTTTAAACAGGGAGACGAGGCCTGTCTGAGCCTGCTGCGCACAGCTCCTCAGCAGCGACTCGTGAAGCAGTTCCTGAGTCCCTGTGTGTTTCAAAGCTCTGGAACGAATACTGCCCTCGGAAAAGAATGTTCCACAGCGCGTCATGCTCCCGCTGCGCTGACTCGCGCGCGTGAGCTCGTAGAAGAGATGAGGAGGTCTCTCGCGATGTGTAACGCTCTTCTCGTTTCTCTGTAGAAAACACTCTGGGTGAATATGAAATAGATCAAGAAAAGCTTCTGTTCCAGCTCTCCATCTCATCCTCTGAAGGTGGAAGCTGGCCAGTCCCCCAGATCATGATGCTCTCTCCACCATGCTTTACAGTCGAGAGGATGTTTTCATGATGATGCGTCCCGATCTTCCGAGCAGCCCAGAGGCATCTTCTGCAACATTCCTTCTGCTCTGCAGCGGCTGAGGAAGCCGAGGAATAATATTAGAACCTTTTCCAATGACGCTGAGCTATTGTTGCTCGAGGATCCTCCGAAGGGGAGTGTTTCAGTGTTGTGTGCGAGCGGCTTTTCGTTGTGCTCCAGCCCACACCTCCAAACACGACTTGCTCCTCGTTCTCTTCTGTCGGTGTAATATTTTGGAGAAATGCTCTCATTGCGGTCTGCTGTGTCTGAGCGAGCCGGAAGCAGCTTAGTGCTCCATACACAAGCTCCTGTGGGAGTGCTCTCAGAGTGACCTCAGGAGCTCCTCTGGAGCTTCATTGTTTTCTTTCATGCTCCAGCTGAGCCTCCTGATCTACAGCATTAATGTGAATGTGAGGAGCGTCGCGCCTCCAGGAGCGCAGCGTAACAACCCAGAGACTGGAAGGTCTCTCTTCCTGGTCACCTGCTCCACGATGATCATTTGAAGCTCCAGCTAGCGCTTAGCTTCTGTGGAGTCCCTCTGATGAGCTGCGGCAGGAAGAATCTCAGACTATATGCAAATGATGCCAGTGGAGCTGGCCAATGGGAGAGAAGAGCAGAATTCTGCTTTTTGTTGCTCCGCATGTGATCTAATAGTGTTTGGACGGTGAAACTGAAACACTGTGCAGTAGAAAATCATCCTTCCTTGGATTAAAGACACTTTTTGGTGCGGCCTGTTCTGGGATCAGTGAGGGTAAGTCCTGGGTGATGGCCGTGTTTGCTGGAGCTTTGTCGACAGAAGGGCTGATGAACTCCTCTGTTGACTATCGCTTCAGTTGAGTCGCGTCACACACAGACGGGAGAACACTGAGCAAACACACACGCGCGCGCGCACACACACAGTGGTGTACTGACGGCAGCGAGAGAGACTGGTCGAGAGGAGCTCCAGGAGGTCTAGCAGTCAGATGCATCTTCTGGAGTAGAGAGGAGGCCTGCGTATCTCCACAGTTTCGATCCAACTCCTGACTCCACTAACGAAGCTCTCCGTGGAGCTGCACACCTCCTGGAACAACTTCTCTAGAGTTTGCTCAGAATGGACTCTAAAGGTGCTCCTCTGAAAGATCTCCAGCTCTGCAGGGTTCAGACGAGGATCTGGTTTGTTGATGATAATTCCTAAACTTCTATAGAGCTTTTCAGAGCACCTCACATGTTTGAGGAGGTCTCCTGATCCTGCAGCAGTGAGCAGATTCCACCGTTCTGTTCCAGAAGTGATGGAGGTGATTAGGAGAGATTAAGGTAGATGGATGCTGAGGTTCCTCCTCTAATCCTCCTGAAGGAACATCACTGCTGCTGACTCTCAGATCAGATCCCTCAGAGCCTCTGTGAAGCTCCAGGAGTTTGAGATTCAATCACAGAGGGCGAGCGAGAGATCAAGAGAGAGAGAGAGAGAGGAGTTTATTACAGCTCCCCCCCACCCCCTCCGAGGGGCAGTGTGTACAGCAGGTCAACAATCACTCAATTAGCAGAGAGCCTCCTGTAGAGCCCTCGACCCCCTCTCCATCAGGCTCTTCTTTCTCTCCTGCTCTCAGGAGTGAGTGCTGCTCCTCTCACAGAGATCCTCCTTCAGTTCTCCACGAGGATGCTCTCTGAGAGTCATCTCGGCATCAGCTGCTGGATGAGCAGTACCTCGTCAGTTTCTCTCACAGGTTTCTCTCTGAAAGCTCGAGCGTTTCCCTCTGTCTGAGGAGGTTGTGCTCCATGGCTGGTGCTTCTAGTGCTCTCCTCATGAGCAGAAAGGATCCCGAGGGCTGCTGAGGGAGGGGTTCCTGGTGTGAGGGTGTGGCTTGTGTTTGGTTTATTGCGGAAGGTTTCTGTCGAGGAGAAGAATCCGTTATCTGCTGGAGAGCGTTGAGAGCCGTTTGGCAGCCTGTAACATGATCAGAGGAGCGGTGAAGGAGAAACTCCAACACCACCACCCCTCCCCAATGAAACTACAACACTGATTGAGACAGCTTCTCATTAGCAGCTGAAGTGCTCCGAGCCATTACATTACACTTCCTCGAGTTTGTTGCTAGGGTTGCATCTGGGGTTGCTATGCAGTTGAGAGAGAGGGTTTCAGCAGCTGGATGCCAGCTGTGAGCGCTGTCATACAGACAAAAAGAAAAAGAGCGTGTAGAGGGAGACTAAAGGGATGGAGGTGTGGGAGCTTTCCTGAAACCACAGCGATGAGAGAGAGAGAGAGAGAGTTTGTAGAAGCTGTAAAAATAAAGGCACCGCCCCTCTTCCTGTAGTTCCATTCAAACAATTCATGGTTGCCATGACGCTCCTTGACGTCATTAAACGCAGTCATCACAAAAGAATCTTTATTGCCACAGGAGCTGCTCAACAATCTGGCAACCCAACAGCTGCATTAACGTTTAAAATAATGATTTCTATTCCACACGAGAAACATTTGAGATCAACGTTTAACCCGAGAAACCTTTATTCAAGATGAACCGCAACAATCTGGCAACCCCAGCACTGAGGGAAAGCCCTGGTTCCTCGTCTGCATCCCATCATACATTCATAACCGTTCACTGGGAATCTTTCTTTGACTGAAAGTTTGATTGAGGCCCAAACTCGACCCATTTCTAGCTCACCCTTACACCAGCAGTCAAAACAGCCAGAACACCCACCGAGAGAGAGGGAGACGGGAGAGAGAGACGAGAGAGATGGGAGAGAGATAGAGAGAGAGAGAGAGAGAGAGAGAGAGACACAGGAGAGAGAGAGAGATAGAGAGAGAGAGGGAGACGGGAGAGAGAGACGAGAGAGATGGGAGAGAGATAGAGAGAGAGGGAGACGGGAGAGAGAGACGAGAGAGAGAGAGATGGTACAGAGGGAGAGAGAGAGAGAGAGAGAGAGACACAGGAGAGAGAGAGAGAGATAGAGAGAGAGGGAGACGGGAGAGAGAGATGAGAGAGAGAGAGACACAGGAGAGAGAGAGAGAGATAGAGGAGAGAGATGGTACAGAGGGAGAGAGAGAGAGAGAGAGAGACAGGAGAGAGACAGAGACGAGAGACAGGAGGGAGAGAGTAAGTGACAGAGAGAGTCAAGAGGGAGAGAGAGGGAGAAACGAGAGGGAGAGACGAGAGAGGAGGGAGAGAGAGACTCAAGAGGGAGAGAGCTATAGTTTGAGAAAAATAGTTTCGTCTCATGTTACTGAATATTTTATTTATTCTGTGATGAAAAGCGACGACGCTTGCACACAAATATATCTTTAATTATAAAATCAGATGTTGATATATACAATGATCGTACTCGAGTGAAAGTACCGTCACTAGCCAGAACATCTCTAGGAGTCTTTTGAGAACACTCACGGGTGCTGAGCCCAGCATGACCAGGAAATATACCAGCACGGCGGCGCAGGGGTTTTCAGTTCAGAGATGGATGGAATATAGACGATACATTTGTCGAGAGCAGAGCTCGTGATGAACGCCTAGAGCGGAGCTCGACTGAGTTTCGTAGAGAAATGAATAAAATCAAAGCAGCGACGGCAGCAGCAGCTTAAAGGAAAGAAGATTCGATACAGCGCTAATCAAACCCGCCACACACTCGCGATCATTTTCTTAGAAAAACTACCCAATTACAATCATTTGAATATTCATGATCCAACACTTTGTCACATAAATACATCATTTTCCCTCTTGTATTATTTTAAAATTATATTTCAGTGCTGTTTATTGTTTATTTCACTAGTCCAAAATCAATTCTGTTACATTTATAAATGTTATTACTTATGATTTAGAAAATGAAATGTAGTATGTTATTAAAATAAAAACTATATTAACAGAATAAAAGTAAGTTGAATGAAAGTGATGAATGACAAACATCGGTGGCGTTCTCCCGCCGCGGCTTCTGACAGGTGTGTGCCCATATGTGCTGCAGGCTGTGTGTCAGACCTCCCTGCTGGTATTTATTGGAGCTGGCAGCTGCAGCCTCATGCTAGCTCTCTATTTAGCGCCTGAAACTCATTAGCACACGTTACCAGATACACACTCGCCGCATGACACAGTGATTCTGCATCGGAGCTCGCGGCCTGCTTCTGGTCTGATGTGCTTCATGATGGGATGGAAGATGCTGTGTATGGGGGGGGGGGGGTATTATTGAAAGGATTTAATGTGACTCAGGAAGTAGAGAGTGGCACAAGCAACCGCGTGGTTCTGGGTTCAAATACCAGGGAGAGAAGGAACGGAATAAATAAAAGGGGTTACAGCGGCATGCCATGTGATGTCATGTGATTGCTGTTATCTGATGGATGTGATAGAGTGCATGTTATGTAATATAGTGATGGCTGTAGATGTGATGGTTACTGTTACTGGTGACACGTGTAATGTTTGATGTTATTGCTGTGATGATGTGATGACATGTGATGACATGTGATGATGTGATGACATGTGATGACATGTGATGACATGTGATGACATGTGATGACGTGATGACATGTGATGATGTGATGAGATGTGATGATATGTGATGACATGTGACGACATGTGATGATGTGATGACATGTGATGAGATGTGATGAGATGACATGTGATGACATGTGATGAGATGTGATGATATGATGAGATGTGATGATATGTGATGATGTGATGACATGTGACGACATGTGATGAGATGTGATGAGATGTGATGACATGTGATGACATGTGATGATGTGATGACATGTGATGACATGTGATGAGATGTGATGACATGTGATGAGATGTGATGACATGTGATGAGACGGATTGTTGAGATTCTGAAAAGCGTGTGTTGTGTGTAAGAATGTGGATCTCTTTTCTGATGCACTTCTTTCTCGCTCCAGCAGGGGTGAGTTGTCTCGATGCCAGTGGACATGCAGCCGCACCAGGCGCTTTACCAGAGCAGCAGAGGGTAACACACACACAAACACATTCTGAAGCTTTAAGAGCCCCGAAATCCCTCATCCCCGGAGTGTTGCAGAGTATCTTTAGTTCCGTATTACATAAGAAAATATTTGAAACAAAGCTGATTTTAATCTTTGATTATTATCAAACAAATAGAATCTTGATTACTTTCCCGGAATAATTTCAGATTCAGAAAAGAAGAAAGGACTGTGCAGAGAGAACTGAACAGTGCAGTAGATCCATGTTGACGCTGCTGCTTTGATTGAGTTTGATTATGGTTATTAATAAAATGATGTCATCGTGAGTGCTGTGGTTTTTGTCTCCTGCTCCAAAGGCCACCCATGTTGAGCCTCCCTCTCTTTCTTTCGCTCTCTCTTTCTTTCTGGTCAGAGAGCCGTCTCCGCATGACTGAACAAACCCGGGCTCCACTTTCAGTCCAACTAAAGAAGAAAAACTCTACAGATCCAAACAAAACTACAGATCAATTGGCTGCTCCAAACATTTACAATGAAAAAAACATTATGGTGCTTTTAGTTTTACTGTAAATAAAATAAAGATGATGTGCAACAACTGAAACACTGTTCAGTCTAGAGCTGGAGGTTTGGACGGTGAAATTGAAACACTGTTTAGTGTAGAGCTGGAGGGTTGGATGGTGAAGGTTTGAACGAATATATATATATATTTTATTAAAAATATGTATATTTACAAAGTTTCAGGGTTTAAAGCTTGCTGTGGCTCATTCATTTTCCAAGCCGTTTATTCCCTTTTGGGGTCACGGGGGTCTCCAGAAAGTCTCTACATTGAAAGTGAAGGAAAGCATCAAACCAAACGTGTTTTATTTGATCGTAATTGTAGCACTTATTTAATTTATTCGTGTGCTTTAATCTCACAAATCTTTGAAATGATTTAATTTCAAGGAAAGATTTCAGCTGTTGAACTTTGTTGATTCCACTTGTGTTGCAGGCCACAGATGTTCAACGCGTCCTGTGTGGAGCCCTACATGCGCCCCCCTCCACCCCGGGCCCCTGCTCCAGGCATGACGGGACACCGGGGGATGCACCCCACACCCCCCCAGGGTAACGGGCGCTCACATGTGACGAGCAGCAGATAGCAGAGATCCGCTGCTTTAACTCTGCTGTTCCTTCCAGGAGTGGGCGGCGCCCCCTACTGTAACCAGAGCATGATGCCATCGCTTCACAATCATCCGCATCACAGCCAGCCTGGAGCTGATCACATGACTCCAGGAGATGGTGAGTCCGGTGTTTGTAACATGTAAAGTTTTGCTGGAGGAGGAACGTTTATGCCTCTGCTGTCTGCTCGCTTTCACCCTGATCCTGGATCATTTGATCCCAGTTCATTTCGGCAAGCCAGAGTTCTGTGAAAGCTCACAGTGACTGGAAGTGACCTGGAGCCAGGGACGCCTCGCAGAGAAACTCTAGCGGAAGATCTAGCACTTTAACATGAGGCATCTGTGCGATTTGCCTCTAGTGGTCAGATGATGAATTACAATGTTAGCCGCACCTGGATCTGCTTGAGCTGGTCGCTGCAGCGTCATGCATGCTAGGCTAGTCTACTGTGACGTACTCGCAGCATATTGCTTCTACGAGCTAGAGGCTAGAGACGAAAAGAACATTTACAGACTCTCTCTCTCTCTCTCTCTCTCTCTCTCTCTCAGGCTCGTGCTTCTCGACCCCTCGCTCGTCCATGCTGAAGCTGAGTAAGAAGCGTGCTCTCTCCATCTCTCCTCTCTCTGATGCCAGTCTGGATCTGCAGACGGTGATCCGCACCTCTCCTAACTCTCTGATGGCTTTCGTCAACGCTCGCTGCAGTCCAGCGGGAGCAGGGTCTTACGGACACCTCTCCGTCGCCACCATCAGGTTTGGATGAAATCCTCATAGTAATCCAGCGGCAGCGATCAGAACCATGCAGAAACATTGTGAAGATCTCGTTGAGGAGTTCTCTCGCGGACTCCTGTCTAAATGATGTTTGTGCTCTGCATGTTCAGTCCATCTCTGGGTTTCTCCAGCTCCATCAGTTACTCCAGAGCTCAGGGGAACATGTTCAGCTCTCCTCAGCCCGCTCGCCTCCACGCTCCCAGCACACACGCTCACGTGAGACTCTCACACACAACCCTCTCATCTCACACACAACACTCTCTTGAATAGATGCTAACTCTGAGTGTCTCTGTGGTTCAGCTCAAGTCTGAGCCGGGTCTGAGCAGCGTGATGGAGGGCATCAAGGCTCTGGAGGAGCATTCGGAGGGAGACCTGGCCAGCCCCTCCTCCACCGGTACACAGGTGAGTCGTTCTATAAATGACTCTCAGATGGCGGAAAAGTGTCATGAAGCATTGTCTCGGTCGGGGAATGAGGCTCAGAGGTTGATTTGGCGTGGAGCTAGGAGTGGATTTTTTAAAAATCTAAAAGTTTTTCACTCGCTCTGAAACTGCTCCGAGTTCAAGGAGAATCCACTCGCCTGCCCCTGGGCCCGCCTCACAGATGTGCTCATCTGCTCAAGACGCGCCAGCACACCTCGTGGTAATTGTCCTTCATCTAATGCATGGACACACAGCCGTACGGGAAAGAAGATGAAATTTCCAAATATAATGACGATAATAAATCAATGCTGCGTTCGGAGCGATCGCAGAGGGGGGAAAGCTGTGCCTGAGCGGAGTGAAAGCAAAAGGACTTGAGCGAGGAGGATGATATCGTGAAGCTCCTCTCACATTTCCCCATCTTCCGGGTGAGAAGCTGATGGCACATGCTGCTCAGGCTTCAACCTTCAGGCCACAGTTCTAGTCTCTGGAGGATGAAGAGGGCTCATCGCCTCACAAGCTTCACACGGTACCGCTGATCACACAGCACCAACTCTACCAAGAAGGAGAGGGGACCTGGGATCAGGAGCATGCTGTCTGTGGCTTCATATAGAAAAAGGGAGATGTCCAGGATCTGGTCAAGGGATCTCCAGGGAAATGAGGCTGTGCCAGTGAGATCCAGAAGCTGAGATCAGCCAGTGGAGACGATTTCAAACACTGGGACGTCTCTCACAGTCGACTTAAACTCACCATGAATACCATTATACTCACACAAAACTAATTTCTTCCTCAGGACCCTCTCCTGGGTTTGCTGGAAGGCAGGGAGGATCTGGATAAAGAGGAGAAGCCTGAACCCGAGGCCGTCTATGAGACCAACTGTTACTGGGAGAGCTGCAGCAAGGAGTTTGACACACAGGAGCAACTGGTGCATGTGAGAAACCATTTTGCTACTTTTGCTCTCAAACATAGATCTTTGGCACTTTGCATGATTAAAGATCTGAAAAGCAGAATTATTTAAGATGTTACGAGCCCTGTTTTCCTCCGTAGCACATTAACAACGAACACATCCACGGTGAGAAGAAGGAGTTCGTGTGCCACTGGAAGGAGTGCTCTCGGGAACAGCGGCCGTTCAAAGCCCAGTACATGCTGGTGGTGCACATGCGCAGACACACCGGAGAGAAGCCGCACAAGTGCACCGTGAGTGCCGCATCTGTCTGTCTGTCTGCACGTCTGACATCCAGAGCACCGTGCTGACGTCGTGTGTTGTGTGTCAGTTTGAAGGCTGCAATAAAGCGTACTCGCGTCTGGAGAACCTGAAGACACATCTGCGCTCTCACACCGGAGAGAAACCATACGTCTGTGAGCACGAGGGCTGCAACAAAGCCTTCTCCAACGCCTCGGATCGAGCCAAACACCAGAACAGAACACACTCGAATGAGGTACAGAGAGAGAGGCTGTCGGTCTGAACGGAGTAGAAATGACCGGATCGCCAAATTTAACCTTGATGCATTTTTATATCTGGTCACGTCTGGACTTGTGTATTTGCAGAAACCGTACGTTTGTAAGATCCCCGGCTGTGTGAAGCGCTACACCGACCCCAGCTCGCTGAGAAAGCATGTGAAGACGGTTCACGGACCAGAAGCACACATCACCAAGAAACACAGAGGCGACACCGGAGGCCGTCTGAACACTGAGGGCGAGAGGGAGAGAGAGGAGGCTAGACTGATACCCCCAGAAAATACTCTGGTGAGACAAACTCCTGATGCACTCCACCGCACCGAGAATAACCACAGAATCCCCTCACACCTGACCCAGGGCCAGAACACCGATGGAAGTGAGAAACTTCTGCTTCATCGCTGCTAACGTTCCTGTGAGGGTAATGTCAGCCCTTAGGGAGAGGGTTTGGTGTTAACTCTCCGAGAGATACAGCAGACACGATGGAACAAAGCAAACAAACGATTGCTTTTCTTCACTTCCTCTGGTGTAGTCCTAAAAAATGGTGGTGTACTATTTTACTGTGGTGGACCATCAACCCCTAACCCTTTAATAAAGAATAGATGAGAATGAAGATTTTCATTAAAATAATTAAATGTGAACCTGTGCCGGATTGTGTCCAGAAGTCCCAGCCGAGCCCCGGAGGCCAGTCGTCCTGCAGCAGTGAGCGTTCTCCTTTGGGCAGCGCCAACAACAATGACAGCGGAGTGGAGATGAACCTGAATGCTGCTGGGAGTCTGGAGGACCTGAGTGAAAGCACCACAGTCGTAGCAAATGACTCCACCGGGGCAAGTGTGCAGGCTCTGAAGAGGCTGGAGAACCTGAAGATTGACAAGCTGAAGCAGATCCGTCGACCTGCACCGCCTGCAAGGAGTCAAGGCAACAAACTTCCTGCGCTGTCAGGTGAGAGATGGAGATAGACTCTTAAGAATCAAACTGGTTCAGATCGCGGTGCTGCTAAAGTGAACAAACCCCATCTCTCCTTCTTGTCTCCTTCCAGCTCCCGGGGAGATGATGGGGATGTGTGCTCCGTCACCTCTGCTCTCAAACCGACGTGTTATGGAGCTTTCAACCCATGATCTAGGGGGAATTGGGGCGATGCCAATGTCCTGCTCTACGAACGACCGGCGCGGCAGTGGAACCAGCAGCTTGAGCTCGGCATATACAGTCAGCCGGCGCTCATCCATGGCTTCGCCATTCCTATCAAGCAGACGCTCCAGCGAGGTCTCCCAAGTTGGGCACTGCCAGTCTGTGATGGGTAATGAGGGGTCATGTGACCCGGTTTCTCCTCACTGCACCCAAAGAGCAGGATCATGTCAGAACTCTGGTGGTTTGCCTGGTTTGCCAAGTTTAACTCCAGCACAGCAGTATAACCTCAAGGCTAAATATGCAGCAGCGACAGGCGGGCCGCCTCCAACTCCTTTACCCAATATGGACCATCCTCGAAGGCCTATTGGATACGTGAGGGAATGCCAAGCCCAGGCGCTCCCTCCATTCATGCAGCAGGGAGGGGCAAGGAGACACAGTGCTAATTCTGAATATGGCACTGGTGTGATTTATCCCCATCAAGCACCAGGAAACAACATCCGGCGCGCCAGTGATCCGGTGCGATCTGGAACGGACACTCAAAGTTTACCCAGAGTGCAACGGTTCAATAGTTTGAGCAATGTGGCACTGATGAGTCGGAGAAATGCTTTGCAGCAGTGTGGCTCAGATGGCAGCCTTAGCAGACACGTGTATTCCCCCCGACCTCCGAGTATCACTGAGAATGTTATGATGGAGGCGATGGCGATGGAGCCACAAGCCAATGCTGATACCAGAGATCAAGGCCATGGGATACACAGTGGAAACCGGAGCTTTATGGGCTACCAGCAGCACCCAAACAATCCCAGTCAGATGTCTCCTGGGCATGAAGGGACTGGGATAGCCATGAATCAAGTCTACCAGACTCAAACGCAAGGTGCCTACCCGTGTCAGCGTGAGGATGTCTGTGGCACAGGGGTGATGGCCGAGAGTGATCTCCTACAACAGGCTGAATATGGAATGAGTACATGCCAGCTGAGTCCCTCCGGTCCTCATTTCCCAAGCCACGGTGATGCATCGGGACCTTGGGGACCAATCAATCAGAATCACAGTCCTCAGACTGGCATGCAATACCAGAATGTAGGAATGCAAGGACAAAACCTCCCACAACACAATGTTGGATTCGACCCAACATCAGATCTAAGTCTTCAAAGAGTCACCGTGAAACCAGAGCAGTTCCACCCGTCCATGGGAGGATCCAGTTCTTGCCAGAACACTAAGTCTCTCCAGCAAAGTCGGAACAATGCAGGTATGCAAGCATATCCGCCTCAAAACCCGGGGGTGATGGGGAGGTCTTCCAGTGTCAATTGTGACTTCCATCATGCCCAAACGAGCAACTCTGGATCCTTCCAGGGTGGAACCGTTATCAACCAGGCGTTATCAGAGAGCCGCAGGTCCCAGACACCCATGCATCAAATGAAGGAGATGATGGTGAGAAATTATGTCCAGTCCCAGCAAGCTCTCCTGTGGGAGCAACAGCAGGAACAGAGTCTCTCTGGAAAGCCAGATGCTTTAGAAATGGTTCAGACCGCTGCGATGATGCATCACAGCCCACAGCACCAACAAAACCAACATCTCTACCCTGGCAACACCTTCCAAGGCTATCCAAGCCAGAACTTGATGAGTCCCCCCCAAGGTCAAGTAAAAGAGCATCAAGCACCTTCATGCTATGCTCCAGAGATGATCCCAAGGCCTCCCCAATCCCGAAAGCCTCTGAGTCGACAAAATAGCCTTTCCCAGCAAACTTGTTTGGCTAGCCCACCTCACCTTAGCCCAATTCACTCCAGCGCAAGTCCCAGAAGGGGCGTCCGGCTGCCTCCAGTCCATGCTCCACCTGAAAACTTCAACAATAGCCCTATGTACTACACTGGGCAGATTCACATGCATCAAGACCTGGGGAAGCCACTAGATGCTCAGTGCCTGGGAATGACGGGGACCGACCCCAACACACAAACTACAACAATGGCCTTCTCGGATCCTGCTCCTATGTCCAATGCCTTAGAGCATCTAGATTTAGAGAGCGCCCAGATCGACTTTGCCTCCATCATCGATGACCAAGAACCTTCTTCATACAGTCCAATCAGTCCACCTTTAAGACACCCTCAGTGCTCCTCTCAGTCCGCTTCTTGCCTTACAACACCCCAGAACCCTCTGCCCAGCGGGCTCTCTAACATGGCAGTCGGAGACATGAGTTCCATGCTGTCATCCCTTGCCGGAGAGAACAAGTATCTGAATACATTATCATAGCCTTTTCTACCAACGACCAAAGTGAGATTATGGAATTATGGACGGAGGGGATTTTTCTAGTGACTCTGTGGGTTGCTCTTCTTGGAAATAAAGAAACAAAAGCTGAACGTGGAACGGGAGCTTCTTATGAGGTTCACTAGCTGAGGTTATGTCATGGGGGGGGGGGGGTTGTGCCTTTTGCTTTCGTAGCTGTTGTTAAACCTTCCCACATTTACCTGATGTTTATATGCGAAGGAGCATTCCAGGCATTGCTTGAATCATAGATATCCTTTGTTAAAATGTGCATTCTATAAAAGCTTTGAAATGTAAATAGAAACTGAATAGAGTACAAGAGAATCTAGAGTTGATGCACACATACGCTGGCCCAAAGGAACTCTACAGACGACGGGTTTAACCAAACAGGAGGCTTCTGATCTTTGTTTCATCATAGGTTTTCCCGGACGAGTTGCACTTTAGATCACTCCTTTTACTCCCTTAACACTTTCAGACAATTCCTTTACATCGTGTTAAACCAGTTTAAAGCGGATCTAGCCACTGAAACTAGGACCTGCTTGCGTTGAAAGTTGAAAGTGTTACCGCTGACTCCGTATCCTCGGCGTAAATATTGCACTTTAATCTCTATGTCCTCCTGCGTTGTAAGTGACATAATGGTTCCTGAGTGAAATCATCTGCGAGCGTAAGAGTTGGTCTGGGATGCTAAGCCACACGCGAGAGACTCTTGACACGTTCAGCTACCACTGGATGCAACCCTCAGGAGTTCTCACGGACCCTTTGGCACTTAGTTCTGCTGCCTTGCTTTTTAAGATCCAGACCCAGTACTGTCACCCTATTTCTACCTGAGAGAACTATAAAGTGTAGAGCAAGCAATGGACAGGAGCCGAAGGAGTTCTCGATGCATGTGTGCGCGCGCGCGTGTGTGTGTTTGTGTGTGTGTGTGTGTGTTCTGCGCTCGATGCACACTTCCGTTCAAAGCTTCTCATCTTCTCACATGGTTTCAACCATTTAAACAAGAGCAATGCTTTCCCAGTCCTCTAACGAATTTAAATGTTGTATGTAAAACACCATGACCAGCATCTGGACCTGCCACAGAGCAACCGATTCTTCAGATGATTCTTCAGATGATTCTTCAGATGATTCTTCAGATGATTCTTCAGATGATTCTTCAGATGATTCTTCAGATGATTCTTCAGATGATTCTTCAGATGATTTATTACTGTTTTTTACTGTTAAATACAGTCCATCAATACAGGATAGATGCATGCCGTATAACATGTTTATATTTACCCACATTTTCCCGGTAATCAAACCCACAAACTTAATTTTTTGCCAAAGGAATTTGCATAAAGGTACTTTTAGTGGGGCGTACGGTAAAAAAAACTGACGTGAAGCGTTTAAAGAGACGCTCCTCGTTTTGTGCATTTGTTAAAAGTTCTGGAGGAAAACTTCCGCTAACTGCTAGAATCTCAGCATTTTCCAGTCTCTCCCTCTGCTTCGAGACAAGTACCTTCACGTGATGGTTTCCAGAGCTGGTTCTGTGGAAGGTTCATGTTTCTGTTCTGGAGAGGTGTTTTTTTCAAAAGCTTCTGGAACATGTGCCTTCATAACCCCACCACCCATCCAGGGGTGGATGCTCTGTCAGCTGCCTGGACATGGATGCCCAGACCTCTCTGATCCCAGACACCATCTCCCTGCTCTCACGGTGCTAAGGGGTTCCTATAGGATAGTTCCTCCTTCCCTAGTGCCTTCTCCATAACACCTCCCCATTAAGGGATTTAGGAGACACCTGAAGCTCACGTCTGTTCCTCCTAATGTAAAGGAGATGTGGCTCTACTCTGAGATCCTAGTGGTTCTCTTCTTCTGCAGCCCTGCACAAAAACCTGACCTGCACCTCCCAAAACTACCCCTTTCTACTGGACCGTTAGCTCTGTGTTCCTCGGCGGAGCTGTCAGAGGGAGATCCGTTTAAAGATCTACTCCAGGAAACCAAAACACAAGTGAAGAAGTCCCAAAGAGGAAGTCCACACAGCAAACACTGCTTCCTAGTGGTTACCGGATGATATTGCAGACAGGATTTATAAATTGGTCTTAAGAACTTTACTCCTCATGCTCCTCCTGTTTCTCCTGTTTCTGTTCAGCGCATAAATACTTTATAACAGGAGTTGACTCCACATCCAGACTCTTCTGAAGGCACCTTCATCAGGAGGTGTTTCTGGCCTGTCCAGTCATGAGGAGGCCCCATGGACCTCACCATGATTCTCAGCTGGACTGGAAACTCTTCAGGACTGTTCTCCTAGAGGAGCTGGAGGCAGTGGAGGGGAACATCTGGACATGGATGTAGAGCAGCTGAAAGATGATGATGATGATGGTGGAATCAGTTTTGTTCTGATCACCAAAGACAAGACGAGTCGCCTCCACATTTGCTTCCACGCGCTCGGATAAAGAATGATCTTTCGTGATTTGTGCTTTTCTCTGTGTGTTTATTTCTGTCACGGTTCACTCCAACCTTTTTCTGCTGGCGAAAGTTCATCTTGTACAGCGCTGTTTCAGTTTCACTGTCCTCACCTTGATTTGTGAGACTGGTTTTCATCGAAACTACGTATATAGAAACAAAGTGCTATTTTTATGCATATTTCATATGTTTTTGTAAAAAAAAAAAAAAAAAGCTATATTATACCAGTTTATCAATAAACAGAGCCTGTGATGGAAGAAATCACGTGTAGCTTGTTTTTCTTTTGTGTATTACGTTTTATACTTATCTACGGCTTATTTGCAGATATAAAACTTTGTATATTATTCAATCAGTTATTACTTTAGGTTTTAATATAATAATATATGATCGTCAGATGATTTCTATTTATTTAGTCGTTCATGTTTAGTCGACAGAGGTTTAGTCGTTTTGCCTGTTTCATAATTTCATATTTTAAACAACTTTTTGATAGATTTACAACTCATGGATTAATTTAATTACATCTATTTTTTTAATTGAACGCTTTATTTAATGATATTTACCAACGAATGTGTTCTAACTTCCACCAGGTGGCGGTAAAGCTCCATCTCTCTCTCTCTCTCTCTCTCTCTCTCTCTGAGGCTGGACTTTTCTTTCTTTTCCATTGATCCAGTGCTGATGTTTCTTCTTCTCTTGGATGGTGGATGATGATCTCCTCTTTGGAATGCAGTCGGGGAGCCTCCTGCCTTGTTCTTGGAGCTTCTGGTTCTTTCTGTTCATTTCAGGATGTGATGCACGCAGGTTTTACACACTAGTGACTGCACCGAACCAAATCCTGGAGGGTTCCTTCAGAAGGACCTGAACCAGGAGCCCGACTCTCCCATCAGCTCAGCTTTTACTCGTGTCTCGGGCCATGACTTTGTTTCCAGCGCCTCCTCGTGGAGCCTGGGTAACACATTGCTGAGGTGAAGCTCTGGGGCTCAGGCTTTTCTTCTGCTTCCATTCTCTTCTTCAGGATCTCCAGCAGAGAGTCGTTTATGGCCTTTCACTTCTCTATTGCTCTCCAGCACAAAAGCACGCGGTGACCTCTCAGCTCCTCCATCTGCTTCTCCTGGACTCCGATGTCCTTCAGAAGGAAACCCCAGCTTAGCATTTTGTGAAGTTCTATTAAAGTGTAAAGTGATTTATGGAAAGGATGTTGCTCTCATAAACACTTCAGCAGATGTCAGAGGAGTCCGGGGCATCCCGAGCTCCTCCTAAACAATGATCAAGTATGAGATGTCATGTTCTGAGACGAGAAGGAGCACGTGGGGAGTGTTGGGTTGGGCTGGGAGACGCTGGAGCTGATGGATCTCCGTTGGATGAGTTGTGTTCGCTTCGGCCCCCGCATGAGAAAGAGCTGGAGGTGCACCTCCTCGGGACACTTCGGGGTTCATTCTCATGGATGAGAGAGCCGGGGCTCCTGCAGCGGTGTGTGGTGGCCTCCTCTGCCGCTTTCTCTTTCACTTGCTAAACAGATTACCGTTCCATTACCGGACAATAGAGCGGACAATGCGACACTTCCTACCGCGATCCACGGGAGCCGGAGGAGGCGGAGGAGGGGGCCAGGTGTGACCCCGCTGCTATTGTTTCTCAGGTAAATGTTCACTAACGGAGGGCAGCGGTGGACAATGAAACTGAAACACTCTTGTTAAACGATTTCGGAGCACCTTTTTCCTTCAGAGGTATAAGCTGCAGTGACATTCGGTCGTGTGCCATTTAAAAGTACAACTGAAGTGTTTCAGTTTCATTGTCTAAACTTTTCAATTGCTTTTTGAAAACACCCCGAACCAGCGTGTAATACAATCAATGCTTGATGTTAAAAGAGAAAATTAGAGTTTTGTGGTGAACGAGAGATTTTATTATGCAAATATAAAGAGGTAACGCGTCTTCATTTCTCGGACACCGCGCAGACCAGCCTCCGATGACGTCAGAAGGTCGGAGCGTGCACGCAACCGAGGCGAGTACCGCGGGACGGACGCCACCGGGCAAACAAACGCGGAGAGAGATGACCGAGAGGAACCACGGAAAGCGCCGGAAGCAGGCACACCCGCAGAGGAGCCAAGGTGAGAGCTGGTTTCTCTCAGTCTCAGAAAGTTTCTCCGCTCCGAGATCGACTTTATTCCGCGACGCAATCGAGAACCGGAGCCGCGGCTGCAGCGAGGAGCCCGGGCTTCCGTTTCTGATCACTCGTGCCCTTGCAGTTCAATCAGAAATAATGTGTGTCTCACTCAAGTTTGATCCTCCTCTCCTCTCCTCTCCTCTCCTCTCCTCTCCTCTCCTCTCCTCTCCATGTTCTGATGGAGCAGCGGTTCCTCTGCTTCTTCTTCTGTGTCTTCTGCTGCTGCTCTCATGGCATTCTTGTAGCTTCAAGAGTTCAGAAGCCTCCTGCAGCAGTGGAACAAACTCTTGAGGTTTCTCTGAAAGATCTGATCAGTGTTTGTTAAATCAAGTCCTCACAAACAGAGCAGATGCAGCTGGAGCTCGGAGAAGATAGAGGAGCTTAGAGCATCGGCGCACACTGAAACGAAAAGACTAAAGAGAATTTCAGGCAGATTTTTAATTTGTTGTTCAATCTAAAAACTCTGCGTGTTGTTCTGTACTGAACACTGAAGGTCTGGCCTGAAACAAAAACAAAAGTGTTCATGGATGGTCTCTTCTAGAACATCGCCTCTTTCCAAAGCTTAGAGTGACTCGATCCTGCTCGGGAGGTTTTCTTGGAATTCTCAGCTTGTAAATGAAATGAATTAAAGTCGTTTGTTCCTCTCTTGGTTTGTTTGTTCTGGTTTTACAGCTGATTATTTTGTTTTGGCTAAAATTGATATTTTATGCTTGATACCTTTTAAAAGCGCAGATGAAGAAAGCACTGAGAACATCTCTAGTGTTTCAGTTTCATTGTCCAAACTGTGTAACTGTGCTGAGAGTTAAACGTTTCTTTTGTTCTTCATTATTCGAAGTTCTTCATTGTGTGTTTCTCCGCTGTGAGTGTGAGCACCTCATGTGAAAACTCGTTCTTATCTCCACTACACTCTAGGATGATATTAATCACTACATTACTGAAATAATCCACAATCCGAGCTCTAGGAGACGCTCTGTGATCCATAAGGCGCTGTTTCAGTTTCACTGTCCTAAACTCTGTCACTGCTCTCGTTCTGTTTTAAGGCATGCAGTGATTTGTTGTTTTTCGAGCTTCAGATTAGACTGTATCGTGTGATTTGATCAAGAAAAAGTGCTTTTCATTGCCTGATGTGAAGAGGAGCTCTTCCCTTTCTCCATTGATCCTCAAACCTCAATCTGTGTGAGGCAGCTGCTCTCCAGCTGTGTGTGGACCCTGAGGTTCCTTCCCATGTGCAGAGTCTTCCCGAGACACTCACTGATCAGGAGTTGTGCAACTTCATCCTCCCCCCAAACACACACACACACACACCCACACACACCCACACACACACACACACACTGGCTTGGATCCCATTGGCTCCATAGGGTCCCAACATGTCCTCTCAAACCACTGACTGGCATCGAGTGCTTTCTTTTTTATTTTTGAGAGACAGAGAGAGAGAGGCGGGGGGGTATCTCTGATGTGGTTGGGCTCTGGATCATTTTCGTGTGAGTCTCTCGGAGGTTTGGTGATTCTGAAACCTGAGCTTTGTTTCGTCGAACCCTGGCGGTTTGATCACGTGACTCCATCGAGGTATTTCTCACTTGATCTCGGGTTTGCTGTGACCTTTGCTGCCGTTGCTCATCGTGATATTTGCATCTCGACCTTTAGCTGGAGTTTGGGACGCGGTGCCGGCTCATCGTTACCCTTTCTGATGTCAGAAATAACTCATTTCTCTGCAGCAAACACTCCCTAAAACTCTGATGGCCGCTAATGAACCGCCGCTAGAGGAGGAACCTTCTCGGAAGCTCCTCCACCCGGAGTGTGATGAAGGGCGTGGCATCTCTCTGCTACAGGGCGGTGTACCTTCTCCTCCTCTGGTGAAAGCGGTTTGTTTGGTTTTGTAAATGTACAGATCTTGTGTTCGGGACCCCCCTGTGCCGGACAAGCGCTGGAGGAGCAGGTGGTGGAGGAATTGCGGCTGCTCTTGTTTTATTTCAGTTCTTTGTTGAATTGAAATGTTGAGATTGCATCTGGGTGCTTCCGCTTCGCCCGAGGCGTACTGTGAGGATGCGGTTTGAAACGCGAGGCTTTGAGCGTGGGAGGGCAGAGCGAAAACGACCCCTGGTGCGCTCTCATCCTGAAACTCCTCTCACGCTCTCAAACTGATTCAGATCAGAGAGAGTGACTCAGGGCTGGAGGAGATGCTGCTGGAGGAGATGCTGCTGGAGGAGATGCTGCTGGAGGAGATGCTGCTGGAGGAGATGCTGCTGGAGGAGATGCTGAACATTTAACCAATCAGCAGCGGACGAATCACACGCAGAACTTGATAAAAACCAACATAAAGCAGCGTTCATCTTTCTCTCTGCTACAGTTTGAACTGTGTGTGATCCGCGGCTGAGCGCCGGGTCCTCGTGGTATCCCATCATCCGCTGGCTTCTTGTAATCCGTTAATCGTAAATGATGAGAAATATTTATTTTCTCCGGTGTGAACCGGGCCGGGTTTCACCACTGTTCCCAGCACAGTTAGCACTGGGCAGAACGTTTCCAGATGGAGCTGATGCAGCAGCCGATGCTAATGTCGCGCTCTGCAGCCGAGAGTCGGTCTTGAAGCTGAGCATGGTGTGTGTGTGTGTGTGTGTGTGTGTGTGCGCGCACATGTTCTGCAGGCCGTGTGGATCTCTCTCTGGGTTCCGCTGGAGAGGACGAGTCTGGGGTCTGGTCGATGGAGGATCCAGATCAGGAGAAACCCAGCGTGTGCTTCAGTCCTGAAGATCTAAGCTGGACGCAGAGCCATCACCAGGACCAGAGTAAGACACCATCAGCCCAAACACACCACAGAGGAGAAGCTGAAGCACACGGTGGTCTCCAGATCTCAGAGTGATGGAGCAGAAGAACAGAAGTTCTAATGCAGAGGAGTGTGTTGTTCAGGTCCGGGTGCGTCTTGTTTCGAGTCGATGCTGCTGGGCGGGAACGAAGCAGATCTTCAGAGTCTGGACGAATCCAGCGTCTTCTGCAGCATCTCAGGTAGATTCATTCAGATCTCCTCCTCCTCCTCTTCTTCTACAGGGAACAGCGATGGCACGTGATGAGCTCCAGGAGTTCTGCTCCTTCAGCTGTAGAGGAACTGAACCCTGAGGATCTTCTCCTCTAGATTCTTGATCAGTTTTCCCTGATCATTGAAGGCTTTCATCTGATGCCCCCCCCTCCCCCTCCCCCTCCCTGCTCGCTCTAGGTTCATACCAGTTGCAGGAGGCTGCTCTGGAGAACAGGAAGTTCCAGTGTGCTCAGTGTGGAAAAGCCTTTAAATATAAGCACCACCTGAAGGAGCACCTGCGCATCCACAGTGGTAGGTGTGGTTACCCCCCCCCCACCCACACACACACACTGCACAGGAAGATCAAAATTAGAGATGGTAGCATGAGGTGGAGTCTATGCTCCACCTTCAGCCTCTAGTGGTCAGTTGATGAACTACTGCTTCTAGCATGTGTTTCCTGTGCAGGAGAGAAGCCGTACCAGTGCCCCCACTGCAGGAGGCGCTTCAGTCACTCCGGCTCCTACAGCTCCCACCTCAGCAGCAGGAAGTGCCTCTCTCTCCTCTTCCCTCCTCTCTCTGGGGGCACCAGGAGCGTGTGGGATCTGAGCGCAGACACGGCCTTGCGCCGGGGAGTGTTTGAAGGCACGACGCTTCTTCCACTTTTACACTCCAGGAGCAAATTTGAGCGCCTCCTGCAGGAAATGCTCCGAAGAGAAGACTGCGAGGGAGGCACCTTTAGAGGTCCAGCTTTGTGTGATGAAGGTGTTCTGATTCTTTCTCCAGCGCTCAAACCCACGCTCCTGTCACCAGACGTCCAGAAACACCACTCTTCCCCAACTGCAGCGGTGCCCCCTGAATGCCCGCATCTGATTGGCTCACGGTTAGAGGGTGAGCTGTCAATCAACTCATCCCCCCATAGCGTTCAACATGAACCTTTAGATTTATCCGTCCCCAAACTTGGACTCTCCAAAGACGTGGAGCTCACACAGTGGGCTCCTCCCCCTGGGCTTCAAGTGGGTGGGGCTTATGCAGCGTCACCGGTGTTTAGTGGCAAATTTGCACAATTTAGTCACATGATCCCTTCACTCCCTGTTACCATGGCAATGGCAAGCCGGGGATTCCAGTCTCCAGGAGTGTTGATGGAGGCGGAGCCTGACGAGATGATTGACAGGATTCAGCAGGAGCGGCATCCAATCCCAGTGAGTTATTTATACTAGTGACTTAGATGGAGGGATGGATAGATGGAGGGGTGATTAAAGCAAGGAATCGAGTGATCGTGAAAGGAAGGATGGAGAAAGAGATAGAAGAGAGATGGAGTAATGGAGATAGAGATGACTGATAAAGAAATAAAGGGGAATTGGAGAAAGGGATGAAATGAGGATGAGGTATTTTAAACATCGAGGATGAAGGGAGGATTGAATCTAACCGTGTCACTCTGTGTGCGAGCAGCAGCAGCCGGGCGCTCTGTCGCTCCTCTCTCTGGAGGATGGAGGGATGATGGATGAAAGCATGAGTAGAAGGATGGGAAGGAGGAGGTTGAGGAGGACTGAGGAAGGATTCTACGCCTGCGACATCTGCGAGAAGAGCTTCCAGAAGAGCAGCTCTCTGCTGAGACACAAATAC
This sequence comes from Danionella cerebrum, assembly GCA_007224835.1. Classification (NCBI taxonomy): domain Eukaryota; kingdom Metazoa; phylum Chordata; class Actinopteri; order Cypriniformes; family Danionidae; genus Danionella; species Danionella cerebrum. Next base: position 97,125 of record SRMA01025231.1, on the reverse strand, counting down.
GAGCACACCGGTGAGAACCGCCGCGGAACATCCGTAAGAGCTTTACCATTAACCCTAACCCCGAGACCTTCTCATCTCCGTCTCCTGTGTCCCTCAGGGAGACGTCCTCACGAGTGTGGGACCTGCAGTAAAGCCTTCAAGCACAAGCACCACCTGCTGGAGCACACTCGCCTGCACTCCGGCGAGAAACCGTACGAGTGCGACCGCTGCGGCAAGCGCTTCTCGCACTCCGGATCCTTCTCCCAGCACATGAACCACCGCTACGCCTCCTGCCGGCCGGGCGATGGAGGGCCGAGGGAGGAGGAGAGTAGAGGGGGGCTCAGCGACTCTAGCGGCGAGGAGCAAAAGGACAGCGGACTCATCATGGAGCTTCACAGAAGACCTTCGGACGCTTCTCCATGACTCCAGAAGAACAAGAGCTGGAGGAGAACATCTAGGGTGTTCTGAGATTCCAGTAGGACAAGGACCTCAAACACACAGCCAGGAGAACCAAAGAGTGACTAGCGTTTCCCGGGATCAGAGCTCGGATCGGTTCTTTATTTCTGCCGCGGGTCGGAGCCGCTCGGTGACCTGCAGCACACTCTTCACTCACATTTAAATATGCAAATGAACACGCAGCCCTTCCGCTCCGTGAGCTCCTCAGACGTTGGCCAGTGTTACTTTTATAATGTTTTAAAGCGTCGTATTTTTTAATAAAGCTGTGCTTCTTTTTGGAAGAATACAGCCGTGTTTTTTTCCTGCTTTAAACTTTTGCTCTGAGTTCATTTAAATATTAAAAACAGCAGAAGAGGCTCCGTTCTTCATAAATGTTCTGACTGTTCAATAAAGGCAAGAATGTAAAACAATACTCTTTAAAAAAAAAAACAATTTGCTCCGTTCTCACTTTGTATAGAACAGTAAACCACGAAACAGAGATGAGAACATTCCGCCATCAGAGAGCTGTGTTTGTGATGTCACAAACATTAGGATCCCACCCACCACTGTTGAGTGACACATAAGACCAGCCCCACCCTCATCCTCACAGAAAAGGAATGTAGGGGCGGAGTCAGCAGTAGCTCCGGGGCAGTTTTTGACCATGCAATATTTCGATATTTACCACAAACTTTTATTTCATTCCATCTCTCTCTCTCCTCTTCTTTCTTCTTCTCTCTCTCTCTCTCCTTCTCTCTCTCTCTCTCTGTGTGTGTGAAGCTGAGATTCCAGGAACTGATCAAAAGTGCATCAAGTTTATAAATAAAAATAAACGCCACATAAAAAATTCAATTCAGTTTCACCGTCCAAAGTGTTAATGATGATCTTTGATCTCTGAGCTTTGAAGTAAAACCGTTGTATAAGAATAAAAAGGAGAGTCTGAAACTCTCGACTCCGTGGTTCCTGTGGAACATCTGCGCCTCCAGCTCTCCTTTTGTTCTGATATTAAAAGCAGAGACGTGGAGAAAGGGCAGCAGAACCCGTCGCTCTGAACATCTCACAAACACACGTCGGGTCGGAGCCGTCACTCGCTGAACTGATCTCAGCTCAGCTTTTCAACCACAACATTGAAAATCACAAAACACTGCTTTATTTGAAACTCTCTGGAACACGATAAACAACGAGTGAAAGAAAAGTGTCGAAACACAACAGTTCTCTCTCAAGAGAAACGAAAACAATTATCGAAATGATCCGTGAATGCTTCTTTCTCTCCGTGTGATTGGTCAGCTCCAGTCCTTCTCTCTGATTGGATGACGGGATAAGCTCTGTGATTGGTGTGAGATTGGTTTCAGGAATGAGAGCGATTGGTCCGTTTCCGTCTCTGTGATTGGCTCACGGTCTGACGGCTGAATTTCTGTGAAAGGAGTTCGTCTGTGTTTTGTGCTTCTGTGATTGGTGGGTGGCATTTGTAATTATCCAATAGGGGCTCTCTTTTCTAGCTGATTTTAACCAGTGGAAGAAGGGGGTGGGTTCTAATTGGTGGGGGTGGTCAGCATCCCTCTGATTGGCTCGTGCTCAAATATCTGCTGGTAATCGCTGAGAAGGATCTCGATGGCCTGGTTCTGGTAAACCATATTGATGGCAATGTTTCCGCTGTCGTTCTCTGGCCTCATGAGCGAGGGTCCGAAAACAATTCCGATGTTCTGAGAACTCATGCGATTGCTGTCGGAGCTCTCCATCACCCTGCGGGCACACACACGCACACACGCACACACACATGGTTCCACCTTTAGCATTTCTGACTCAATTATTCATCTGTGTGAGGATGTTTCAGCTCCAGACACATGGCGCCCTCTTGTGTCTCCATCACAGCAGTGCAGGGAAAATTTGGGCTTTCAGTTAAGGAACCAGGACAAATCGTGACCAGAACTTCAAGAAAATTACCAACTTCTGTACTTGGTGATTCAGCAGAGAGTGAAACTGCAGCGCTGTGATGTGTTTGTTAATGTTGTGTTTGAATAATTGATGCAAGCAGCAGCCGGCGGAGATTCGTGCTAACCGTCGGAGGTGCTGGATCATGTGTCTGAGCGTGTCGCGGTTACACGCCGGTAAACTGGAGACCAGCAGCTTCAGTCGCTCCAGTCTCTCCTGATGATCACAGAGTTCTGCGGAGCACAGACAAGCGTCGAGACGGAGATGAGTTTAACGATTAATGATGCGTTCTTTTCTCAGCTTGCGAGACGGAGATGGCGGACTTACGGACGCTGCGGATCACGCTGTGGTACATGTTGAAGGGGATCAGGGGATTGGGCAGCTCCCTGAAGAACAGCTTCAACGCTCCACTGATCACGTGAATGTCCTCCCACTGCGGCGCGTCCAGGTCCAGATGCTCTACACAGACACACGGGACGGAGATTTCATTTCATTTTAATGAAGTTCTGGGAGTGTTTTGTCAGAGAATTGGCCTCTGCTCAGAGCACTCCTATCTGCGATGTGTGTGCAGCTTTCTGCCTGGTACAGGAGGTTTGGACAGTGAAACTGAAACGGTTCAGTACAGCTGAAGTTTGCGGTGCTTTATTTTCTTGTTTGGCTGAAGCACTGAGTTTGAAGCATGAAGCTCAAAACAGCAGGACGCCAGAGGCTTGCGTTTTGAAGAAGAGCGACAGAAGGAAAGAGGGAAGAGCGATAAAGAGCCGGCTGCGAACGAGTCGAGACGAACCTTGAACCAAAGCTTCGGGGAAGAGAAACCTTCCGTCTGTGCTCACAGCCCGCTCTGAAACATGCACAGCGTTACACTCGCAGACAGTTCTGATCGCCCGATGACATCACACACTCGCTCCCGATCGGCCGATGACATCACACACTCGCTCCCGATCGGCGATGACATCACACACTCGCTCCCGATCGGCCGATGACATCACACACTCGCTCCCGATCGGCCGATGACATCACACACTCGCTCCCGAACGGCCGATGACATCACACACTCGCTCCCGATCGGCCGATGACATCACACACTCGCTCCCGATCGGCCGATGACATC
>SRMA01025231.1:3376-84332 GCA_007224835.1 Danionella cerebrum | reverse complement strand
CACTCTCTCCCGATCGGCCGATGACATCACACACTCGCTCCCGATCGGCCGATGAGTGTTTCTCACCGTGATTGACAGCGAAGCGTAGTTTCTGAACGACGGCCAGATTTCCGCTGACTCTGTAGATCCCATCAGACTCCAGCCCTGTACCCAAACACACAGATTCAATGTTTGTGAGTAAACAAATAAAAACACACGAGAGAGCGTCCCCAAAAAGGTGGCTGCAGACGGCGTGATCACGGCTCTCTCGGTTTGTGCTGATGGTTGTGGATCCAGTGAAGCTTTAGGCCGCGCAGTATCCATTTACAAACCCCTCCAGCATCTGAGAAGAAACCCAGTGCCCCTGAAACTCAAGCCAGGACTGGTGATGGGGGTCCTGCGAGCCCTGGGGAAGCCCTTCATCATCACAGAGACAGCTTCGGGTGAGGGAGTGATTGACTGACCTCTTCTCTCCACGGCCTCAGTGCATCTCCTGACGAATTGAGGAACGCTGGATTTCTCTCGTTCACACAGCAGCTCCAGAGCGCAGCCGAACACCTGATCTGCAGACAGACAGACAGACAGACAGACAGACAGACAGACAGACAGACAGGGGTCATTGGTGGTCCTCTTGCAGGAGCTCTCTGCAGGGCTGTGGGACCCTGCTACTGCTCAGACCTTTGATGAGGCCCTTCTCGTGCAGAGCTTGCAGCGGAGGTCGTCGCAGGATCAGCTTCTTCAGTCGACTCTTCACTCGCTTCTGCTCCGCGTGCTCCAGGTTGGACCTCGAGCGAGGCACTGAGAGAAGCAATGTTTTACCCATGAATTAATCCCAGCTGCTTTATATTTGATGTGACGCTGTCGTCTCTCTCTTTAAAAGAATAAATACTACTCCGCTAACACTGATTGGCTACAGTGGAGGCCGTAGATTCACCCCCCCCCCCTCCTCTAAGCTTCCTTTATGAGTTCAGAACATCTGGAGGTTTGACTCACGTGAGGCTTCTTTAACCTCGCCGCGCTCCTCATCCTCGTCTCCGCTGTGATCCAGAAGCTCCACAGATCCGGCTCGTCTCAGAGAAAACAGCAGAACGTTATCCAGAGGATTCTCCTCGTCCTGCAAACACAGGTGCAGATGGTAGATGCACGAGGAACAAGCTCCAGGTGATAGTGACAGCAGCTCAGCCACGAAACATGGCGGAGGTCATCAACTTCCTGCAGTCCCTCGCTACAGAGTTGGAGATCAGCTGAGAACAGAGCGGAGAGAGCTTCACGGAGCAAACACTTTCTCAGCAGGAGAGCGTTGTTCTGTGATCGAGGAGGAGGTTTCTCTCACCAGTCTGTGGATGATGTTCTGGATGCTTCTGTACCAGTCCCTGATGAGGGCGTCCGAGTCCGACTGCAGCAGGAACTCGTTTCCCGTCACCGTCCGCAGCTGAACACAAACACAGGTTTACAGAGGAGGTCTGGGAGCAACCGGAGCTCATGGTAGACTTTTAGCAAAAGCGTCGAAGCTTGCTTTAATACTTTAATATTACTATAAAATCTAAAGGAGTTATTGTTATAATCCACAGCAGAGGTAACATTGTTTGATGAATTTAAATAAATCTTCATGTCATGGTTTAATACATCCTCAGGGTTTGGACAATGAAACTGAAACAGCAGCTTTGAGATCAGGCTTTAGTTTAGGTGAATACTGGAACCCTAACAGAGTGAAAGTGTTTCAGTTTCACTGTCCAGCCCACGCATCACACCAGGTCTGATGGGCTTTCACCGGCAGGCGATCGCCTCAAACAGAAGCATGTGTGTCGCTGAGCTCAGACAGTGGATGAGATGTTGTTCCTCACCTTGAAGACGTTTCTCTTGCTGGAGAGCTCGGCGGCCCACTGAAGCTGAGCTCCTCTCAGATCCACGCTGCTCTCTGGGCGACTGCTTCCAGGTTTCTACCACACATCAGAGAATCAGAGATCCTGCCGCTTACACACAGAGCTTCTCTCTCGTCGTCCTCACCCAGCTCTCAGGATTCTGGCTCTTGGGGTCTTTGAAGAAAACCAGACTGTTCCCCACCAGAACCACCCACGCCGGGCTCCAGCTCTTCCTGAAACGCAGCGGATACGCAGATCCCGATAGCTAAGTGCTAATGACATGCTAGGCCGTGCTCGAAACATGCAGAGATTAGTTAACAGCGTGATGACGATGTTAGGCTAGCTACATGTTACTCTTAATAGCATTATGCTAATTTATGCTAGCTCCATGCTAATGACATTAATATTGCATCTGTCCACTTTTGCCATCTTTAAACATCTCTAACTTAAAACAGACCCACCTAGCAACAGTAACTAAGGGGGTCGGGGCTCAGCAGCGTGTGTAGCTCACCTCAGCTTCCTGCCTCCCTCCGCGATCTTGGTTTTATTGAGCATGCCGGCCTTTTCCAGTCCCTGTCAATCAAAGAGCATCAGAAAACATGAGCGCGGGGAACTTTATCTGAAAAGGGAACGAAGAAGCTGAAATAACGACGGATTCTAATGAAATACAACGAGCAGCTCTCGCGCTGTAGCCAGGAATATGCGGCACGTGTACTTTAATGTTTAATTCGTAGTTTAACTTATTATTTAACGTTTTGTCGTCTCAGTTGCTTCAGGTGCATCCCTGACGTATGAAACTTAATATTGTTCATTATTTTAAAAGAGGCGTCCCCCACTGCGCCCTTAAAGCACATGCTCTTGAGAGTAAAAGGGTCACGGTGGAACACACTCAACCATCGTTCGGTCGCCTAGCAACAAGCTGTCCATCATCTCTCTGAATCTCAGCTGATAAATCACACTTTAAACATTTGTTTCCTGCTGAAAAATCCTCTCTTCTCGTTATATTTGTTCAAGTAATAATCTTGTTCACCAGCGCTGAACAATAAATTAAATATGTTTATCATATTTACATACATCAAAAAAAAACATTTGTACATGAAGTGTTTTATTGGTTTTATCGCAGCTGGAGTTCATGTTGTGAAGGAAGCAATAATTGTTATTTAATTCTTTTAGAAAGAAATGACGAGCACAAAGCATAAAAGAATAATGTTTGCGCGACTATCTTCAGTTTCAGGGGATGCTCCTCACCGGCGTGTGTACCTCGCTCTCGGGCGAAGGAGCCTCCAGCATCATCCTCAGATCGCACTGGTGAGAGAAGCAACACGCTGCTTTTAAACACGCGGAAGGATGGAGAACATCGCTTGAGATGTTTGTGATCATGTTCCTCCGGGAGCACACGCAGAACATCGTTATTACCTTTCCAGTCGCAGGAATCCGCTGGGTCGGCAGAATCATGGAGTGGGAGTGGCTAAGGTTGTTGACCACACCTCCAGAAAATGTCCTGTTTCTCAGGGGGGCGCCATAGGTGTGGTTCTCAAGGGGTGTGCCCTCAACCCTGCAGGAGGCGGAGCTTATAGCATCAGAGGAAACAGCTCGCTGAATGCTCTGTCGGGAAGAAAGAACAACTCACATTTACAGACTTTCCTTTTCCTGTGTTTCCTGCTTTTAAAATTAAACGAATTCATCAAAAGATCACCTGATTCAGCTGCCAGCCATTTGCATCATGGGAACTGTAGTAGAAGTCTGGTGAGAGCTGAAAGAGAGTCAGAAACTGTTCCTCAGAAACTTTTAACAACATTATGAATTTACATTCTGACTGAGCATCGAATAACAATAATTGAGTGTTTCAGTTTCACCGTCCAAACCTCTGAACCATGTAGTTTCTATCTCGTAATGTTCAGACTTACAGCTCGGTGGATCTCGGTGTGTATGCAGAGGCAGTAATCCTGCGTCTCTCAGAGCTTCCTCTTCTCGCCACGCCTCGCAGCTCTATCTCTCTCTGTGTGTGTGTGTGTGTGCGTGCGTGTGCGCGCGTGTGTGTGTGAGTCGATGAGGAAATAGTGCTGTGTAGAAATGTGTGAAGAAACATTGAAGTTCACTGTTGATCGGAAAACATAAATCTCCATTGTTTCTCCTAAATGAATATATTTGCAGACCTAAGGCTGAAGTTTATTATTCAGCGGTGGGACGATGAAACAGAAACAGCTGATTCCACTGGAAGAATTAAATAAAGCAGTAATCCTTTCTTTCATTTGTCTGTGGATCTAATCCAGTCTCTGACATGAGCGCGTCCTCGTTTACAAACTTTAATCTCTCTCGTCTCGGAAGGTCACTGATGGTTTCTCTTCGAGGGAAATACCCAATTACTGTTTTCCCTTCTGCTCTCGAACCGCACATACTTCCTGTGGGGATAACTGTTACGTCCATTTTTCTTTATTCAGTGATTTTTTTTTTCTCCAAAATTGTGAAAGTGAAATAGTTGCAAAGAAAAGTTTAATTGCAATGAATTGTGTTTGACTTATTAACGATTATTGAACCTTTCCTTAGTGTGTGTCAGCAGAACAGGAAGTCTCTCTCTCTCTCTCATTCTCTCTCTCTCTCTCTCATTCTCTCTCTCTCTCTCATTCTCTCTCTCTCTCTCATTCTCTCTCTCTCCCTCTCATTCTCTCTCTCTCATTCTCTCTCTCTCTCTCATTCTCTCTCTCTCTCTCTCTCTCATTCTCTCTCTCTGTCTCTCTCACTCTCACTCTCTCTCTCATTCTCTCTCTGAATACGTGTAAATACAACAATTGTTATAATAATAAAATAATTCGGGAGAGTATTAAATAAATGTTTAACTTAACCAAACCCTTAAACAAGAAACACATTTTAACCAGGCTGCATATTATTGAAAATACTTTTAAAATATTATGTTTATCTGACTTTAAAACAGCATTAATAACATTAAAGCATTAATAATGTTATAAATCACAATGTAAAGTCTGAAAAGTACATTTTTAATTCTTAAATCTTTTAACCAAATGAAATTAAAGGAAAATAATCAATTTAAAGCTCAAACCTTCTCTCTATGTGTTTGTAAATATGATAAAAATTATGTTTTGGAAATGTCTTTTTTTCAGATTCAGAAATATAATTTAAAAGGCTTGAATTCATGTAAATCTGGTTTAATTGAACAATTAGTTTAAAATGTGTTAAAATTAAGATAAATTTCAATTTTTATAAAGTTTAGCTTTTAAAAATAATTCTATAATATAAAAAAAAATCAAGTTTGCATTTTTTAAAAAAAGTTACCAAAATATTGCAAAAGAAAACAATTTACAATTTTAAAAGTAGTCGTTTTAAAAATTATTATTTTCATCAGTTTCATGTTGGTCTGGACAAACTAGTAATGTGGAACAAAAAATACATATATATATATAAAAACAGAAGCCCCCCCCCCCCCCTCTCTCTCTCTCCTCTACTGCCCTCTAGTGTCCTGTAGAGCTTCCCTCCAAACACCTCCTCGTGGAATAAACCCCTGTGAAGCTCTGAACATCTTCACGGGGTGAGGAGGTACCGATTTAATGCGGGGAACATTTCCATTTTTGGGCGAAGCTTCCTTTTGATGTCGACGTGTCCAAACACACAAGCACCCTAATAGCCGCGGCCCACACCCCAAAAACAGAGGCCCTGGCACGAGCGCCCGCCGCGGCCTCCAGCAGAAAGCAATTACCCCTGCTCTCTGATAACAGAGCCCCGGAAACATCTGTGTGCTAGGACCCACCAGGACCCACACGGGCCGTCCGTGAGGCTGGGCAGCCGTGCCCAGATGATCCTCAGGAAACGCCCGTGGCAGCAGTGGTGCATTGTGTGCGGGTTGGACGGACGCGGGGTGTTTCTTGGAGGGATGTGGGGTGTTTTTTGGACGAGTGAGAAGCGTTTAGTGGTGGAGAGAGAGAGATCAGCCAGCGCACATGTGACGCCCCCGCGGAGGAGCTGTGAGGAACAGCCTGGAGCTCAGACACAGAGCATGGAGCTCACGCAGATGGACACAGCCCCAGTTCCACTCGAAGAACAGAGAAAGGAGCTCTTTCTCCACAAACAGATCTCAGATCAGCTCAGACTCATCTTCTCTGTTTGACGCATTCTTCTCATTCCACCGTCTCCAGATCCACGTTTAATCTCTGAACCTCACGGAGGCTTGATGCAGAAGTAGAAATTGTGCTTTTGAGGTTGATCTGCAGATGTTCTGGGAGACAGGGGGGGGATCAGACTGGGGCTGGTGCTCCGCTCACGTTCCCAAAGCTAATTCTGGAGATGTGAGTGATTAGTGAAGCGTTTGTCTCCTTCTTTCTTCTGGTGAGCATTGTGTGAAGTCTATCTCTCGGTTTAATTGCTCCTCTCTCTCTCTCTCTCTCTCTCTGTCTCTCTCTCTCTGTCTCTCTCTCTATAGAAATCCCTTCGTGAAAGCCTCCTTCCGCTGCTCAATCTGTTGAGTTGAGGTGTGAGAGGCTTGGCTCCAGAGCTGAGGTTATTATTAAACTGAGAGAACAGAGAGAGAGAGAGACACTCAGTGTTTGGGTTCAGACCACGGCTGCGGCCTGAGCTCTCGTTCTCAGGTTTATCTCCATCCATCACTGGTTGAAGAATCATCAGTGGGATTTTTTCTCCAAGTTCTAGACACAAGAAAGCCAGATCTTGTGTGAGCTGCTGCCATCTGCTGGAGGAGCGTTAAAACTTCACTCAGAGAGGAATCTAAGGCTCAAAGTTTACCTTTTCTTCTTTCTGATGGATCCATCAGGTGTTCATCGCTGTAGGATCCATCAGATATAACGATCTCTACGAGTAGTCCATCAGATCTATTTCTCCAAAGAATTCAGATTAGTGCTCCAACAATAAAGAGAATGAGGGAGTGCAGAACGAAACAAGCTGATGATCCCTGCTGTAAACGATCTGGACACACTTGAAACAATTGTTGATTTTGTAGAACATTTTTATTAACATTTTGTCGTCTAGGTAAAACTTGCTCTCTGGGCCGGGACCTCTAGCAGCGAACACAGATGCAGTGTTTGTGCGTAAAGCAGGAACTCTTGTCGAGATCCAGATCTCTTGTTCTGAATCTTTTGGTGAAACAATGGGTTCCAAAACCCCAGAGGTTCTACAAGCCTCGCTTTTCCATCACGAGCTGTTCGTTCATCAAGCATCTGTGTCTGAAGCTCTCCTTCAGCTCTCCATCTGCTCTCCCTCAGTCTCTCCTGTCTGAAGTCTAAGAGAATATTAGTCCTGCTCAATGCATCGGGTCACTTGAAATCAATTAACAAAGGCTTCTGTAGACGACGCCATTGATGGAAATAAATGGAAACATTTTGTGTTTTTTGTACTCTTAGCCTAAGAGGCTTTTTTTTAGCAAATAACATGATTACTTTTATTTAAATTTGTGTGACTTCAGGATGTTGATGAATGTTAAATCTGCAGGACAAACCCAGATTTAAAAAAACAGCTTTATTCATTCAACTCGGGTTTAGAGCAAAGAATTTCCTTAAAAAAAAATAGGAAACAATGAAGTACAACTGGAGATTCAGAACTGGAGCCTTGCCACAGGAGAGACGGGGAGCTCCGAGGTGAGTCTGTGGAACGTTGATCAGATGCTGAAGGCGAGACGGGTGATCAGAAGGATGGTGATTGGTGGAGGTGGTGAGAGCTTTCAGGTGCATCCTGAAAACTCCAGCGTCTGAATACTACCTTTATTTATCCTCCTGCTCTGTCCCGCGGCGACTCTTAGAATGATGACCTTGTAAATGTTGTGGATCCGGACTCTCCTGCTGTCAATCACTTTGTTTCCTGGTTTGTGGTTGAACTTCAATGCGGTCGATCAGGAAACATCATCTTTCTTTCAGCTCTGTCAAGAAGAAACTCAACTCTAAACATCAATATTGAACTTTTATTAAAGCGTGGCGTGAAATGTGCTCACAGGAAACTAGAAGCTGAGCTCACAGACGCAGAAAGAAGCAGAAACGATCTATTTGAGAATTGCATCTAATCTTCAGGAGATTGCTCTGGTGGAAATGCTGCTCGACCTGATGATCCTGATTTCTCGTGATGGCAGCATGAAGTTCGGCTCTTGCTGGTGATGAACCCGGTCTTCACATTAAACTCTAATCTTTTCATGTTCGTGCCACCAGCATCTGAAGCTCTACACTAAAGCTGAAAGCAGGTTGACAGGAAGTGCTTCTGTAGTAGGTCATGCGGTGCCCACCGCAGCTGCTGAAGCTGGTTTCAGATCTGCTCGATGACGACTCATTCTTTCAGAGAATTGCGTTCCGCTGCCTCGAATCCTTTCTGCCAGCCGCGGCGATGAATGGTTCCTCCTGCGATGACCGTGGTCACAAAGAACGCCAGGAAAGCCAGAGCAATGCCACTGAACATCAGCCCTCGCTCCGTCTGAGTCAGCTCCTCCGCTGAGAGACGAGAGAAGCACACCTCCATGAACTGAACATGTCCCAAAGCTTTAAGCCATCTGAGAAGAGCTTACCTTTACTGCAGTCTTCCTCTGGCATCGTTTCTGTGAAAGACAGATGGGTGCAGATGGTAAACCACTTCATTTATGTCGTGTGTAAAATGAAATAAAAAAAGATTTTGTCTTTTTTTTCCACAGTTTGTATTTTCACCACAAACTCTTGAGAGATCAAAGCTTTTAAAGTCTGAAGTGTGAGCGTCTCAAATCTCCAGCAGTTAGTTTATCATGTAGGATAGTTTATTTATAAAAACTAAACATAAAAAAATTAAAACATAACTTTTTGATGAAATAAGACTGTGACCTTCCATTTAGAAGGTTTTTAGACCCCCGTGATCACCAGCAGATACCTGTGACCCCAAAAGCGGGAATAAGCAGGCAGGAAAATGAATGAATGAATAAATAAAATCCTTTTAGGAATTAATGAAAAAAAATGTTCTTGAATGGCTTGTTTGAGATTATGTTGTAAGCAGATGTCTAAAGGTGAAATGAGATACCTTCTTGGTGGTCCTGGACTCTGATGGGCTTGTCAAAGTGCATTTCTGGAAGATCTGAGTTTGTTCCACAGAAATAAAGACCCAAGTCAGACTTTGTAGCTTGAGAAATCACCAGAGAAACGTTGTAGACCGCCATATCATGAACCAGCTTTAGACGAGCTTCGTCTGAGATAAAGTCAGGGTCGAGTTTGCTTCCTGTCTTGTGTTTCTCAGCTGAAATCAGAAGCTTCAGTTCTTCGGAATTCTGATGATACCAGGCAATCGCATTTCGTCCTTTCATATTGCAGCTGAGAGTAATTGTGTCTCCCATCTCAACTCTCACCACTTCAGGAGAAGTTTCTGATGCACCTGTAGAGAAAGTATATCATAACTCTCTCGTTTGAGGCTAATGTTCATGATGTTTGAGAAGAACATAATTACCACTGCGTTGAATTTGCATCAGCCAGCAAGAAAAAAAAATGAAGAGGAGAATAAATGTGTTCATTGCATCTGTCGTTGAATAGATTGTCGATCGAACACAAGCTGCAGGAAATGAAACCCGTGGTTGTTTTTCTACTCCAAGAACACACTGGCTCTGAACATCATAGAGACCTGAAGTCTTTTTTGTGTACATGTGAATGTGACGCTTTTAGCAATGCTTTCAAACTGCTAAAATACACTGATCAAACTACAAAACTGTAACGAACTGTCTTTAAACAGAAAATAACAAGAGATGAGTCAATGGTTGAGATGAACACAAGACCTTTATTAAACAAAGCAAAGCCTTCCCTTATACTGAAGCAGAAAATAAAGCACTTTTGAATAAAAGCAGCAGAGAAAAGTTTTTACTTTTAAAATATATTGGTACATTTGGTATATGTAAATGTTTACTTTACATGAGACAAATTAAGAGAATTTTACCACATACCATCTGTTTATGTGATATATAAAAAAAATAATGATTTAAAAACATTTTTCATGCTGAATCATGAACTCTGCATATCAGTGCATCAATAGTTATAGCCGCTGACACGGATCTCAGGCACTTCTGGAGCTTTTAGATATTGAATAATTGCATTTTGTCAGTGTGATCTAGTGTTAAGAAATCTAAACAAACACATTCTAGCACCTGCTTATAATAGAATGTTACACACACAGTTCCCTGAATTAGATAAATGTAAGTATAAACTCAGTGTAAGAGTACAGAAAGAAGCCTGTACCATGAATGTGGCTGAACAAACTCAGTATTACTGGATCAGTTTTGACCTGACAACCAAAACTCTTGAATTCGGCTCAATCTGTACCATGAAGCGGTTCATCAACTTTCTTTATCAAGTCGGGCTTCCATCCTTAAACTACTATTAGTTCACTGGTGCATGCACATAATGATGCAGCCACCGAAGAACCAATCGTGATGAACCTGGAGGAAGACCATTTTATTTCTCTGCAGAGGAGTATGAGATTAAAGTTCGGAATACTATGAGTTTAAACATATATATTTTTTCTTGTAGTAATACTGTGGCTTTCTTGTAGTAATACAACATTGTTGGCAGGATTTTGTTTGTCCCTAAAAACCTTTTCCCTACAAAGTGCTCATCTAACAATTAGAACATTGTTCTATCCATTGTTACCAAAGTTTGTGTACTACGTCACTTAAAATTCCTTCATAACCGCTGATTCAACGAATCTCTAATCCAGAACATAACCTGCTTCAGAGCAGATTAGCCCTGTGGCGTAAGTAACCAGGGTGACAAAGATTAATTAAATCCTACATCCTTTCATGGTTCCCTAAAACCCATGATTGGCGCAAACTAATTCTAAACTTTGCCGGCTAACATCTTCAGATGTTCTTCCATAGATTTCAGACGAGGTTCAGGAGCACATAACACAATACAGAGACAAGGAGGAACATTTACTGTACACTCACAGTGAAGTACTCAATACAGTGTTTCCCCAAAGGTATTTCAGCCTTACCTTTGAGCTGCACAAGAAATATCACAGTTTCATTTCAGCTTCATTATGAATAACCTATTAATTTAACCTATTATGGACGGTCTCTTCCTTCCCTTGTGTTTTCCCGAGCATTTTTACACTGTAATACCAACCAAAAACCAGAAAAAAGATTTGCTGGTATTTGCTTCGTAGTAAAGTGTTTTTATAGGGGTGCCTAGAATTAAAGGAGTTATGAACTGGTTTCTACTGTTCATGGAGGCTTAATTAAAAGCTTTTAATTAAAAAAAACATTGCCTGATAGAAGGGATTGTTTTCGCTCTCTCATTGGCCAGGTTTAGAATATTCATGCAAGCCACTCCATCAAGCCCTGTCTGACTGCCTGTGTGTGTGAAAGACTCATCCACTGCTCTCTGGAGTTCCTCAATGTTCAGTTCTTGATGTAGGCAGCCTACCTCACTTTCCTGCATCCCATAATCTTCTCATATCATCCCTGTGCTGATGACACTCAACTCTATCTGTCCATTAATCCTGATGCTCAACATTTATAATAGACTTTCTGGAGGACATCTCGACATAGATGAAGACTCATCATCGTACAGCTCTGACTAAGACTGAGCTCCTGGTTGTTCCTGCCAACTTTACCAACTTTACTCAGCTGAAGTCCACATCAATCATTCCTTCCGCTTCAGTCTGGAACAGCCTCATCTCAACTCAGTCTAGGGATAATGTCAAGTGTATTAATTACGGGTATCCCACACTTGAAAAGGGACTTGAACACTTATCCAAAGTAACTGAAGGATTCCACTCAACAAGCCAAGCAGTGCTTCACTCCTTTTATTTCAGCTCATCCACAGCAGTCGTAGTAATAGGCATAGTAGTAGGTGTAGTAGTACTATCTGTAGAAGTAGTAGCAGTAGCTTTAGCAGCAGTAGCCAATTGTAGTAGCAGCTTTAGCAGTAGTACAAGGATCTCCTCTGTTTGTGCTGGTAGATATTTTCTGAAGCAGACATGTGTCAGGCTGCAGTGTGGCCATCAACACATGAGGTACGAGGCTAAAACATCTTCTTCATCACATTACAAACTTTGTTTTAGTTCTAAAACCTTCAGAAAGATAGAAAGGTAGCGTGGCTCATGACGCCTATAAAGGGCTCTTATGAGAAGTTTAGGTACAAATAAACAAGTTCTTGAAATCTAAACTCGTGAAGCAAATTTAACATTTGATCAAATGAAACCCAATGATAAAATTATGTTCAGAAATTTGAAGTAATAGAATTAAAGACACGTCATTTGAGAACATTCTAGACTTAACCATGCTCTTTGTGCAGTTTCATTGGTTATTGTGGGTTGAAGGGGTTCTGTTCTTCTAGGTGGACTTCTGTTTGTTGTTGCTTAGAATTGTGTGCTAAACATTTTTTGCAGAACCGTACACGAATCACTCCACCAATCTCTAAACCAATCACTAAACCAATCACTAAACCAATCACTCCACCAATCACTAAACCAATCGCTAAACCAATCACTCCAGGAATCCAATATTCAGTACAATGTTCACCTGTATGTAGAGAACAACAGGAAGTGAGAAGAGAGCATAAT
Source organism: Danionella cerebrum (assembly GCA_007224835.1). NCBI lineage: Eukaryota > Metazoa > Chordata > Actinopteri > Cypriniformes > Danionidae > Danionella > Danionella cerebrum. The sequence goes on along the minus strand of SRMA01025231.1, from coordinate 71,976 downwards.
ATCTAACCTGATTTCACAAACTTTTTATATCACTCAAAACTTTAGAAATTGTGTGTCAGTACCTTCTGGCTCAGTAACTTGCGGTTGACTATTGTTTGAGCTTGGTTCTGTAGCTACAGTGGAAGACAATGCCAAATGAGCAGATGTTCAGAACTTTATGGTAAAGCATAATCAATTCTATGACTGATCATGATCATTTCTGAACACTCACTTGTGACATTTATCGTGATCCAGATTTCTCCGTCAGAACCTACAGCTCTATATTCTCCAGTGTTGTTTACTATTTTTATGACCAGGTTGTGTCCAAGCACTACATTTGTTGTTCGATTCCAAATCTCAATCCACCCTTCACTGCTGTATCTTTCAAATTTTTCGATATTATTCCAAATAATCTGAAATGTTGCATTTTCACCTAATGTAACTTTCATGTTTTCTGTGGAGAAACAAGAGTCTGTTAGTCTTTCAATAGCTTATCAACTTTAACCATAAGCAACATGTGATTGTTTGTATTTACCGTGAACGTGGATATGGAAATTCTTGTGGTCTTTTGAGTTCACACGCATAGTTAGTATCCCAAAATCTTCCAGTGTCAGATTCTTGATGAGCACGTCACAATCGTGAATTCCACAGTATTTGCAATTTGTTTTATTAACTGGAATTTTTTTGCCCCATTTGAAAAGTTTCACAGAATCAGTTTTACTGGGATGAATTTCGCAAGTGAGGGTAACGTTTCCTCCTTTTTCTCCTGTGAGTATTTCAGGTGTTGTGGTTTCTGCAACAGAGACAATTATTGCAATTTTCTAGGAAGCTTGAAATCCTTTGAATGATTAACATTTAATGTATTTATTTCAAGGTTTAAAATCAGCATAACATAGTAACTGACTTAGAACACTAAAGCCTCCACTGGACCTGTATTTGATTAAAAAAATAAAAATAAAAAAAAAAACATGTACACTGTTTAAATTTTCCAAACTTCATCTCCTGGTTTGGGTATCAAAACTACAGCCAGAGCGTTCAAATCTTCTCACACCATCCAGATCCTACTGAAGCCAAGGTCATACTGCTGTTGAGGTTGCTGTTGTCAATAGTGTTCTCAAGCCAAGACCAAAACCATAAAAGCCGAAAAAACAGACTTACACAGAGTTATAATAACAGAGTTTACGACTGTTATTGCTAACCTTTGCTTAAAGTTTAGAGTCGGCCTGTCTGGAAGGACTTAGGGCATGGCATTTTCTAGGGCTTCCCATAAAGTCAAGGGCTTCAACATACATCTACAGCATAGACTGGAGAAGGGAACGTCTAGGTTACTAGCTGAAGGAAGGGAACGCAGATGTTTCCCCGTGCCATGCTCTTCAAGTCACTGATCTGGGTTCGGACCCTCAGAAAAAGTAGAATGAGAGTAGGCTACACTCGGTTCTCATCCCGGTTGATTGCTAATCAGCTATGCTCACAAATTAATATTCAGTGCGTCCTCTTTTGGAGAAGGAGTTCCCATTACGTTGAGGCCTTCAACATACGTCTACATTCCCCCCTTCAGGGAATGGGGGTTAGGCTAGCAACCTAGGTGTTCTCCTCTGTGCTGATTGGCTGTATATGAAGAGAGGCTCAAAAGAAAGCCTGTAATATTGTTGTATTTGATGAAAGGGACTTGCTTTTTGCTCTTGAAATAAAAACACCACAACACCTGTGTGAGACCAATAAGCCCTAGTCTTAGCCCTCAGACAAAGTGTTAGCATCTAAGAATGAGGCCACTGAGCAGGAGGGAAAAGCAAGCTCCTAAAAAAGTAGAAATAGATTATAATTTATAAATAGATCAATAAAAACTTTCAACCAAGGTACAGTGAGGGGGAAAACTATTTAAACCCCAGCTGATTTTGTAAGTTTGCCCGATAACAAAGAAATGATGAGTCTATAATTTCAATGCTAGGTTTATTGGAACAGCGAGAGACAACAATGCAAAAAAACAAAAAAATCCAGAAAAATGTGTTTCAAAAAGAGTTATGAATTAATTTGCATTTCCATGAAGGAAATAAGTATTTGATCCCCTATCCATCAGCAAGATCTCTAGCTCCCAGGTGGGTCTTGTACAGGTAACGAGCTGACATTGGCAGCCCTCTCAGCTCGTATAAACCTGTCCACAGAAGTAATCAATCTGAGAATTCTTATTCTTATCCCTGAGCCATAACTAGCTACACAGGAGCCAAAACCAGTTTTTGAAATGAGCACAAGTGAGATGCTCTGTTCCAGGTGCACAACTCATAAGCATCTGTTCTATTTACCCTTTAGAACCTACCTTAAAATGTTCATTTTTAATGTGGAGTGAGCCAGTGCATGAAGAAGAGATTCACAGTTAGTCTCCATTAATCTAACTCTGTTTCCACAAGTCAAACGTGATTGAATGAAAAACCCAGGTTTTATACTCACCCTTCTGAAAGAGGAGACAGTGGACTTGCAGCAGAAGTATCAAGAACTTGAACCTTAACAAGATGAACATAAGACCTTTTAAAGAACGATCAAGAGTAAATCCATCTCAGATCAAACGGAAGGATTTACGATTCAGGTTTGTCTTCTTTTTCGAGGGCACATACAAACATGAAAGACAGATTTCATTGATTCTGGTAATAGCTGGAGCTTCTTCTCAGAGATCTTCTCATGATTAACTCATCCTAGTTACAAACTACTTGTCATGTTTTCCTCCTGATCTGTTAGATGATTTGGGTAAACGCGTCTGCTAAGTGCATGAATATAAATAGAAATCTTTAGTTGAGTACTAGACTGGTGACTTTTATTAATTTAAAGATTTAGATTACTTTCTAAAGTAAACAACATCTATAACAATATAATTTGACAATATATAAATAAAACACTTACATTGTGTGTGTTTATGTTGTTGGATCAATGACTACAGGAGAGCAGTTTGAATGAAAAACTTTTCCTGGTCTCATCCACCTAAAGCATGCGTTTACCGTGAGTGAGCAGCATTACTCTGAAGCGGAGAAGCCAGTTAACCGCAGCAGTAGTCCAGAGGGGAGTGGCACAGTTGTCATCTCTTATAGAAACGCCAAGGTGGAACAAATGATAAAAAGAAACGATGTTACTGATGAAAAGAAGAATGCAATACATTGATTCAGCTTCTGAGAAAATGTAAATGTGTTTGGCCATTTTATTTTAAAATAAATGTCTCCGTAAGCACACCAGAAATTTTGATTTGTTTAACATTGTTGAGCTTTATCTGAACTTCATTGCATCTTGTACTTGATTTTCTTTTTGTTCTGTTGAACATGTGAAATAAAGTTTATTGTTCATACATAACTACGTATATAACTTAATTGTCCAGATCATATGTTTGCGCAGCTGTAGTTTCTGAACGATAGAACACAGGTTACATGAAAGGTTAGTGTAGACTGTGAGGGCAACTACAAAATGAAAGTGAAATTGATTTCTATGGGGTTTTTCAACTGGTTTTCTACAGGACATGGAACTGGTTTTGCAGCTTTGAGCATTATTGTTTTGGCTTCTGTTTTGCTTGAGACATGTAATATAATCTAATATAAAAATCTAACATAAACCAGGAAAAGATACCTGAGGAATGCAGTTGCCCATGCATATATATATATATAGTTTGGCAAAGGCAATACATTCAATCATTTTCCAACCCGCTTATTCTCTTTTGGGGTCACAGGGGTCTGCCGGTGCCTATCTTTGACTATGTAAGGTTTTGTACCAATTTTTTTATTCACATTTGTAGTGTTTTGAAAAATGTTTTCCTAGTTCAGCTGTGACCTAGAGTGTTTTAAACTTAATGCCCTCTGGGATCAGCTGTATTCAGGTCTTGATCGTTGAGACCACCTTTCATAGATTCTGGTTCAGATTTGAATATTGTACTTATTATGAGTAACTCATACAGTGGTATTTTCTGTGTTTCCTTGACATGTTTGATGTAGAGCTATGATAAACATTTCAGTCTTCTCTCATCACGTGGCAGAAATTGCACAATTGGTGGCTGACTGAATAGTGATTCGCCGCATGGTAAATTATTATCAACATTATCATACAGAGGCCCACAGGTATATAATTATTTCATCAGTAACAGTTTCTCCTGTGGGTGAAACGATAATATCAGCAAGATTTTCCAGTTTACATTGTCAGACATGATCATATTCAAATCAATGGGATTTTCTTCAGAAGACTCTTTGATTTTATGACCCCCGATTTACTGTATATACATCTTCTGACTTGATGTATATGTTTAGTAGTAGGGATATTATCTTCAAATTGAAGCAAACTTCTGCTGCATGTGATGAGGTGCTTGAGACCAGTCTTGGTTTTGAAATTTTCAATAGAACGCTGTAAAATCTGATAAGTTAACAGTTCTTGAAAAAACCCTGCAAACCAGTTGCATGTAAAAAAATGAATACAGACAACTTGGGTATTGAGTTTAACAGTCATGTTTACTTCAGAAAAGCGTGCACACAAAACTCAAATGTGTTTTGTTAATGCAACAGTAATAAAGGTCTTAGATTTAGAATCTAGCTAAGGCCTGTTTTTCAGATGGACCTAAAATCTCTTTTTAGACCAGATTTATTGGAACAGAGTTATAAGCAGCACTACTAACTGCCCAGTTATAACATCAGCTAGTAGCATTGTGCACTACACCAATTTCGAAAATGGAAACAATTCCCCACACCCTTCAATTTTCACACCACAGCTTTACCGAATTCAGGAATGTTACCAATAACAACAGCAAAATTGTAATAAAAGGATATGAAGCTAGTGAGTGTAAATGTTGTTGATGCTATGGAGGGAGATAATTGACTGTGACGAATAAAACAAACCTTCATTTTACTTGCAGCTGCAAAGAATTGTGTGTGGATTGCAAGAAAAAAAAGATTATAATTTCTGAAATGTTACATTAAACAGTTTTTAAATGAGACATGAAAATAAGGAGGTCTTTGATTTGCACAGTGTCTGGGCTCAAGACTGTCTGTGCTGCACATCTGGTTGAGTTCAGGGTATGTTAAAAATACTCGCTCTAAGCAAGCGGCAGCAACTTAAGCAAAGTTGTGATTGTCACTTAAGGTTGACTAGCAAGTGATCGTTACTAAAGGCATGTAACTTAAAAGTAAAAAATTTTAACTAAAGTGAAACTGAGTTTTTATCATGCAATTAGAAGTAGTTAATGAAACCTATTCAGTAGCACATATGAGTACTGGTAACTTATATATGCAAGTCATGGCAGCCACTAGATTTTACAGTGTAGCTGCACTACAATCTAGAATTAAAAGCTCTTTCTTACTCTTGAAAATATGTTCTTCACCTGTTCACACTACAAGTATTGTACATTTCCAGTTTTAGATTTCAGGATTTTTGAGTTAATTTGATGCTCAATCTTCTGTGATTCCATCTGCTGGCAACTTTCTATTAGTACTTTTAAAGTTATAAGACAAACTCCAATGAACCAGATCAGTAGCAGCACGAGCATAGCTGGAACACAACAGGGAGAAAAGGAAAATTGTTATTAACTTATTCAGTAATTACTGCTGCTTTTACTATCCATTAAAAGCTATCAGGCCTCATTTACTTACCAAGAACTTTATGGAGAATAGTTATTTTATTTCCTGCTTCCTTCAGCGTCTCTTCTGAGGCTGAGGAGGAGAGGGATGAGTTTCAGAGAGAGAGAGCTGAATGAATCTGTTTAGAGAAAGAGAGAGAGAGAAGGAGCTTCCATTACCTCTGACGCTCACGCTGATCAGCATCTCTCCATCGTCCTCCAGAACTGTGTACTCTCCCGCATCAGCGGCTGTAAAAGATGATATTATGAGACGCTCATCTCTGATCTCCACTCCATCCTTCTGGATCCTGGTGTTTCTCCTCCAGATCTGCTTCCTCTCAGAACCGCTCTCATCCTGATGCTGCACTTGATCAGCTCCAGCCAGCAGCACCTCCAGCTCGAGAGGTCTTCCAGCTTCAGCCAAGCGCTCCTCTGAGGAGAAATGAGATCATGGTTCAGCAGCAGAGAATGGAGATTCCAGAACATCATGAGATCAGTCGTTACCGTGAACCTGAAGGTGGTACGTTCTCATAACTCGCTGCAGCTCAGATTCGTCATCTCTGTGATAAATGAGAGCGCTGTATCTCCCGGCATCACTGAAGATCAGGTCCGTGATGAGGACGTCACAGGTTCCTCGTTTCCTCGCTCTCCCGCTGCATCCTTCTTCAGTCTCACAGAGAGGAATGTTCCCGGATGTTCTTTCGAAACTAAGAGCTGTGATTTCTCTGAGCTCAGACTGACACGGCAGCGTCACGTTTCCTCCTCGTCTTCCACACACAAACAGAAGAACGGGATCCGTCTGGAATGCACCTGAGAATGAAGAGGAATTGGTGTGAAGCCAATTAGACCAGAATCTTTAATCCACACCATTGTCTCTGTTCGCTGAGATCTGCTTTCTGTTACATTTTGCATGAAAGAAAGATTACAACAGATGTCTGTAATGTTATATATCTTTACAAGTTTGGGTCAGTTTCAACCGGTGTTCAGCTTGTGGAACAGACGGAAACCTCTAAAGGAGGAGCTGACCGCAGAACATCTACTCCACCTCTTGCTCTCTGGCTGATGTTTGGTTATTATTTTACCAGTGCCGGCAGTTGTTCAGAGAGATAAATACTGATGGAGAGATACTGACCCCTGACACAGAGCAGCAGCAGCATCAGCAGCAGGAGACAGAACCTGAAGCATTACAGAGAAACATGATGATCATCAGAGAAGCTCAGAGCTGGTTTCTCAGAGACATCTCAGCAAAAAACATGCCAAACTAAAGTCAAAGTTTAAACATTCTTCAAGCAGCTCGAAAATGTCTTGTTAAAAACAGACAGTTCTGTTTTTAACAAGATATTTTAAATCAATATGTGCTATAATCAATATGTCATACACAGGTGATATACTCAGACCTAGTTTCCACACAGCTTTCCAACCTGCTCTCAGTTACTCCGAGTAACATGTAAATCCCAGCAGAATGCAAATCGGAGAGTTTGCTCGTGAGTCACTCATAAACTCCTTCTGAGCTTCTCCTCTCAGAGCTGCTCGTGAGTGAAAGGACCACATCTAGGAGTGAAGCAGCTGGAATGAGCTCCTCCACAGAGTGTCTTAAAGTGACTGAGTGAGAAGTCAGCTGAGGAGCTCGAGCATCTATCGCAGGTTCCTCCTGGATCTGTGCTTCCCAGCTGAGATCTTCTGCCTCACGACCAGCACAGAGTATGTGGATTAATGGATGGATGGATTTTCTGTAAATCTTTGCTTTTTCTTATAAGTTGTAACCCCTTACCCGCTCGTAATGCCACCTTCACTTTCGTCTCACGCGCTGCCTGCCGCTGTAACTTAAGTAACTCAAAAATGCCCTCAACCATCGTAAACATTTGTGACCTATAGGAACTGCCATTACTACTACTACTACTACTACTACTACTACTACTACTACTACTACTACTACTACTACTACTACTACTACTACTAATAATAATAATAATAATAATAGTAATAATATACGGTGAATACGATCGCTTTGTCTCAGACAGTTTTTAATGAAAACTTCCTAAAGTGCCACTAAATCATGACATTGTTTTCAAGAACATTATTTTAACTACATCAATTCACAGGTAAAAAAAAATGATCTCTCAAAGAATTCACTTTTAAGGATATTCATAATAAAACAAGCTGAACTCACATGATGAAGATTCCTCAGATCATCGGGAAATATTCTCTAGTTCAGTAGTTCTTTGTGATGTTTGATCAGTGTTTTTGTGAATCCGGCTTTATCGTGTTTCCTTACCTGAAGCTTATGCTGCCAGCTCTCTCTGTCTCTCTCCCCCCTCCCTCTCCTTTTAAACATGCGACTTCTCCAAAAACAAAAGAGCTGTTCTCCTTATATTTCAATGAGTGACACCAGGAGAGTTTCTGGATGATCTGAACTCAGTGAAGCACAAGAGAAAAGCTCGAGGCCCAGAATCCTTCAGTCAGTTTTACAGAGAAATTAAAGTTGTGTGTGAGGTGTTTGAGAGAAATAAGTTCTAACAGGAGGAAACGAAAGTGAAAGTTCTTCAGGAGGCTGATCCATGAAGCTTCTCAATGTTAACAATGATTTTATTTTCTGCTTTACTTCACTGTTTATTTTCTCACCTCCAATAAAACATTTTATCTCTGCTCCACCACTTTATTCCAAAGCCTCTACAGTCCACCTTCCACAATGATAATGATGGGATCTTGTGTTCAGCTTGTAGTTGTGGGGTGTTGGGTCTACCTTTGCCACACTCTCAGCTTCATCTCCTCCTCCTCCTCCTCCTCTCTAAACCTGTTTTAAACCTGCTCCTGCGTCATGGGTTTCTGAAGTGTAGATCTCTTCTGGGGATCTCTTCTGATTATCTGGCGAATTCTCTCTGTTCTTGTCACATCCTTTGAATGCACTGCATACTCCACCTGCTGTATTGCACCTACTTCAAAAGGATGGAATTACAGCTATTTCATGTATTTCTCACTGAGCTTCTGATAACCCAGACTTTTACTTGAGATTGTTTAGCAAAAACAGAAACCATTCAAATATAAACCGAAAAATTTAGCAACAAAGCAAAAATTTGATTTAGAAAGCAATGTAATAAACATAGGTTTAGTTATATACCAGTAAATAAATATTTTTCATTATAGATGAAAAAGGCCTACTATAATAAAAACTCTAGAAATATACGAGGCATAAAGTATTTAAAGTCTGGTTTACGGATAGTTTTACATCGCCGCTGTTCCTTATTTGTACAGCAGAGGGAGTGCTCCACTACTTCAGTTGTGAAGTAACCTTTGGAAATAACAGTGAGTCACAAAATTATAACAAATTTTTTAGTTGTGAATTTTAATTGGTAATTCACTGAACCGTCGTTTGAAAAAGTGATTTGCTTAAAACCAAACTAGTTTTTTAATTTTTGAGATTTGAAATTTAGGATAAAAGTAACAATCAAATCCTTATGCGCGAGCATGGCCTACTTTTATTACATTTACTTGCAAAAAGAGTTTAATTTGCTGTCGGCGTCTTTAACTTTAGATTAGGTGCGTTCGAGCCCATGCTGCGCTGCGCAGACCGATCGTCGAGATTAGCCGAAAGCAGTCGGGGAGGAGCTGAAAACGGAGCCGTCAAGTCGGACACGTTGGGAATCTCGTTGCTTCCTGAAACATGACGTTTGCCTACTTTGTCGCAGATGAACTGGAAGTTATAGAAATACCTTTTCTGTTGGAAGAAATGCAGCAGAATGAACATATATGTGCGCTTAACAGATTAACACTTAACAGATTTCAATTTGTCTGATTTAAGTGGTTGTCTGTTTGTAATTTTTGTGGTCTAGAATGTATGTGATATCTATGGCATAAACAAGTTTTAATAAACTAAAAACATTAAACATGAATGACCTTTGAGTTTGGTTCAGATTGTAGTTATGTAGTATAATTTTGTAGTTATGTTGTGTTCTGTGGTATGTTTTTTTTTTACATTTAACTCTTACCTTCAGTTAGCTAAATGCAGGCTAGAAAAACCACCAAAAAAAATCATAGATGCACAAGCACAATGTATATGTCTTTATTATAATTTATACCAGTGTATAAAAGTGATCTGAATGTTGTATTTTGACAATGCACACTAGCACAATGCAGCACATGCAAGTGAAGCAGCTACTACAGATTTCAGCATCAATGTTGACCACATTACATTAAATTACTGACATTTTAGTTATTCCATAAAAAAATATTACTCAAATATGCAGCTGAATACTATAGGTGGTCTGTATGAAAAAAGGACAATAATAAACTTATGCACAAATCCAATAACAATAATTCAAGGGAAAAATTTACTGCAGTCAAACGATCGTAAACTATTTACGAAATGGTATGTAAATTGATTTGTTATGCAATTGTATAGATTGAAGCACGAATTACGCGTGATCATCGTCATGTGGTGAATGTGGCCAATCATGAGAAGCTGTGACGTCATCATATCCTGGCGCAGTCGCTCCTAAAATGCTGCTCTGGCTGAGCAAGCCGGCTGTTATCGAAACGCTCTCGCGTTACTTTGATGCCACACGTGAACGTCACGTGACGTCAGCGCCGGTTCAGGTCGGACAGAATTTCTAACCGGCATGGTTCTACACATGCCACATGCTCAAGCTACTGGAAGCTCAACTGCTCTGTCCTGCAGAATGGGGTAGTCCAACATAAGATTAGTGATATGATTTCATTTTATTGGTCTAAAGCAAACAAAGAAAACTGTTTTGGGTTCAACTGGGAACTACTTAAATATGAGATAGGGAAATATTTAAGAAAGTTTGGTGCTGAAACAATCAAAGCCAGGAAAGCGGAGGAGTTAAAGATTGTCTCTAATATAACAAGATTATCCTGCAGAAATTTTGACTCTCTAACAAAGGAGGAAAAAGAAGAGCTATCTTACTCACAAATCAAACTTGATGAAATGTATCAGCAAAAAGCAAAGGGTGCCTTTATCAGATCTCGCTCTAAGTGGTTAGAAGAAGGCGAACAAAACTCTCGTTATTTCTTTACTCTAGAGAAATCTCATTCCACCAACAACAGTATCAGTAAGTTGAATATTAATGGAGCTATCACTGAAGATCAGGGTAAAATATCAAAGTTTTGTTCAGAATTCTATAAAGAACTGTATAGCTCTCAATTTAGCTCAACTGCGTCTGATAATTTTTTTAATTCTCTTTCAGTGAAGATGATAAGCGAAGTGGATAGAGAGCACTGCGACGTACCTATATCTCTTGAAGAAGTACAGCAAGCTATAAATCATCAAAAAAATAACAAATCACCTGGGTGTGATGGGCTATCCTCTGAACTTTATAAATATTTTATCGATGAACTGTCCCCTTTTTTATTGAAAGTCTTCATAGAATCCATTGAAAACGAATGCCTCCCCACCTCTGTGACCCAAGGTATAACAGTCCTAATTCCTAAACCAAACAAGGACAAATTATTTTTAGATAATTGGCGCCCAATTTGTTTACTTAACAATGATTATAAAATTTTAGCTCTCTTATTGGCCAGAAGATTACGGTCTGTTTTGGACTCCATCATAGATGAAACACAATCAGGTTTCATGAACAAAAGGCATATAGGAAATAACATTAGGCTCATTTTAGATATTTTAGATTACCCAGAAATGGTAGAGGAGGGTGGGCTCATGCTATTTATAGATTTCTACAAAGCATTTGACACCGTTGAACATCCATTCATTTTACAGTCCCTTAAAAAATTTGGCTTTGGTGTTTTTTTTTCCTCGGCTATTAAAAGTCTATATAGCAATAGTAATAGCTCAATTAGATTAACAGGTGGTACGTCTCCCAGATTCAGTGTCTCTAGAGGCATCCGACAAGGGTGCCCAGTTTCGCCTTACCTCTTCCTATTGGTAGCCCAGCTTTTGTCTGTTCATATTAAATCAAGTGAGATAAACGGTATCAATATTTTAGGTAGAGAGCTTACTATATCTCAACTGGCAGATGATACCACTCCCTTTCTTAGAGATGAAAATCAAGTCTCTGCTGCAATAAATAATATAGAAAAATTTGCCATGGCCTCTGGCTTAAAGCTGAACATCAATAAGTGTGAAATCATGCCCATTAAAGAATGTGTGAGATCTTCTATTTGTAGTATCCCAGTCAAAAATGAACTTGTTCATTTAGGTATCACAATCACCAAGGACCAACAAAAAAGAACCTCACTGAATTTCAACCCTATTATTCAAAGAACCAAAAAAAAGCTGAACCAATGGTTGTTACGGGATCTCTCCCTCAGAGGCAGAACCCTACTGTCTAAGGCAGAAGGTCTGTCACGGTTAACATATCCAGCTCTTTCTCTGTATGTGGACAAAAAACATATTACTGAGATTGACAAGCTACTATTTAACTTTTTATGGAAAAATAGAACTCATCATGTGAAGAGGTCTGTTCTAACAAATGACTATGAAAAGGGTGGATTAAACTTTATTGATTTCTGTACTCTTAACAATACCTTTAAAGTAAATTGGCTGAAACATTTCTTTAAAAACCCTAACTCGATTTGGAATGTCATACCCTGTCATATTATGTCAAAATTGGGTGGGTTGAGCTTTTTCTTAACCTGTAATTACAATATTGATAAAGTTCCGATAAAACTGTCATCCTTTCACCGCCAGGCCTTCCTTTCATGGTCTCTTATTTTCAAGCATAATTTTTCACCCAACAGATATTACATATGGAACAACAAAGACATACTGTTTAAACACAAATCTTTATTTATTGATTACTGGTTTAATAACAACATTATTTTTGTTGACCAATTATTTAACAGGGCTGGTTGTCTTTACTCTTATAATGAGTTTCTAGAAGAATACAAAATTCCTGTGTCTCCTGGAGACTATGCCAAAGTATTTGGAGCAATTTCTTCTGGTGTCTGCATGTTATTTAGAGCTCAACCAAGATTGGACACACAAAAACTAACCTTGTTATCGCTGACTGATACTTCAGTTGGTAAGATTTGTTTTTCCTGTAACAATGGTAAGAGCAATAAACTAATTAGATCTCTGTTTAAAGTAGATATTATCACAGTCCCATATGTGGTTCCATACTGGAATAAATTTGTGCAAAACATTGACTGGAATATGGTCTGGCTCTTACCCAACCGATACTTGCTGACCAACAAAATTAAAGAAATATCATTTAAGTTAATTCATAAGTTTTACCCGTCAAATGATCATATTGTAAAAAAATTTAAAAAGGATATTGATGTAAGGTGCACTTTTTGTTCTGTGAATATTGAAACAGTTACCCATCTGTTCTGGCACTGTCCCTTTGTCCAAAGTTTCTGGTCTGACATTTGTAATTTTATTGCAGAAAAAATTGAGAGTGGTTTCAACTTATTTTGGAAGGACGTTCTTTTTGGCCTCAACAGATCTAAGACTATATCTAATGAAACTTTCATTATTAATCTCATTATTCTTTTAGCAAAATATTACATTCATAAATGTAAATTTGCACATTCCAAAACATCTTTTATTGCGTTTAACAATGAGGTCAAGCAATATGTCAATTCGATTAAGCATTCCTTTAATCAAAAGGCTACAAAAACTGTGACTATTTGTAAACACTTTGATATCTTTTTGTAAATCTGTACTTCCCTGGCAAAATGTGATGATGCGAGTCTTGTTTATGTTTTGTGTTAAAACACCTGCATTGTTGGAATTTGTACAATTCGTTATGTTTATAATGGAGATTTACATTCCTGTAATTTGTACACTTGTTGAATTAAAAAAAAAAAAAAAAATTCTAACCGGCATGCACTACTTCAAGTCAGCCGCCGATCGGTCTGCGCAGTAGTGATGTGTCGTTCAAGAACGATTCGTTCTTTTTGAACAAATCTTTAATGTGACTCCGTATGAACGAGTCGTGTTGGAGAGGGATTCGTTCATTGGCGCATGCGCATCATTCTTGTGGTTTTCCGAGCGTAACCCGTTCATCATCAATGACAGAAGACCGAAAAGACCCGAATGACTCGAAAGATGAACTAATCTTTTCTGTTTCCGGCTCATGGCCGCTCCGTAATGTTAACCAATGCAGCATGAGCCGGAAAGAGAAAAGACCGAAAGGACCCGGAGGACTCGCAAAAAGAACGAATCTTTTCGGGTTCCGGCTCATGGCCACTCCGTAATGTTAACCAATGCATCATGAGCCGGAAAGAGAAAAGACCGAAAGGACCCGGACTCGCAAAAAGAACGAATCTTTTTGGATCCCGGCACTGTAGCGGTCACGTGACAAAGAAGTCCGGACTGAGTGCTCGGACTGCACACGTTAACATCAGAGTGAAGTAATTTTGTGTCGAACAAAAGAGATTTAAATCTAAAGAAGACAGATCAGAGTTTGGGTAAACCAGACTAAAAGACCCAGGTAGGCTTTAGTAATATATTTATATTCATTTTAAATTTAGCATTATAGTTTTGTCTTATTTGTAGTGTGATTCGCGTTTGTGTATAAAACGCTAGTAGATGTGGAAGTACACACAACATTTATTGATATTTTAGTAAAATGAACGAAATGACTCGAAAAAAGATCCGTTCATTTTACTGAACGAGACTCAAAGAACCGAATCCGTAAAATGATCCGAACTTCCCATCACTACTGCGCAGCGCCGCATGAAGTCGAACGCACCTTATGGCGTTGGTCAGCTGACGAGGATCACGTGATCAGGTCACATGACTCAGAAACTGTATATACACACACACACCGTAGTCGCCGAAATGCCACTTCTTCTTTCCGCTTTTGTTTTCAGAGTTTAGAAAATGTCTAAATGTCGAGTTAATCTGATTTTTATCGTGTTTCTCGATGTGTTTGGAGCCGCGAGCGCTTTCCCCGGGAGAGGAGACTCCTTTCGGCGAGAGGTGAGGAGCAAACCCCTCCAGAATCTCCCTCAGAACCCTTTAATACCCGCGTGTTGCTCCTACAGCAGCTCGCTTCATCTCTAGCGGATTATATGCGATAAATACATGTTTCCCGAAGCTGTTCTTTCAAAGCACCATCATGTTTTTACTTGTTCAGATGAGAGGCGTTACTTTCAAAAGGTTCAAATATCCCTAATGGAAATGCAAATCTGCTGGTTTTCTTCCACATTCTTCTTACCCCTTGCAGAAAATCCCTCTAGCTCTAACCCTCTAGCGCCACCTATAGTCTAAAGTTCCATTTTCTTTCACAGTTTTAAATGTTTTAATCTAGAAACTAAATTCCTGTCTGATTTATGATGTAATTTTCCGCTGTGAAATAACACACAAAGTTTCTTCTGAATCTGAGAATGAGTTTCCCAGAACTCCTCCTAGTGTTCTCCTCGTTATCTGAGCTGTGGTTGTTCTCGCAGGTGTCTCTGGAGCTGAACCCGGGCCTGAAGCCTCCGTCTGAGCTCCCCGCCGGAGCAGCTCTGGTTCACGTGCGAGCTCTGGGTCCAAACGACACACTTCACTTCCTGCTGTGTACCTCCGGTGCTCCGGCCCTGCTCCTCGTCCACTGCAACAGCACCGACTCCGAGCTCCGGGTGGACTGGCCTCGCTTCAACAGCAGCTCCCCGGGGAGCCTGAGGGTGGTGCCGGAGAGCAGTGTGCAGTACAGCACAGCGCTCGTCATTACCAGGGTCAGGGCAATCTCTCATGCTCCGCCTCCTGCTTGATTGTGTTTCAGGAAGTGATGTCATAATATGATTTGCATGAGTTCTAACAGTGATCAACAGGAGAGGGGCTTAACCTGATGAACCTCTAACTTTCACTTAACTAGCACTTAGCTGTTTACAAGGCGCTAACTCGACGGCTAACAAACGAGTAGTTTATCCCGATCCGTCTAGAATGCACAGAGTTGGTCTCCTGAACGCTGTTCCTGTTTCTCTCTCAGCTGTGGGAATACGACGACCTCAACAACACGGCAGACCCCGAGAAGACCCCAGAATCGAACTTCTACCCCCCGTACGACCTGCACAGCTTCACCTGGAGGGAGCTGAACATCACGGCGAACGAGTCGAGCCCCGTGGTGACTGTATGCGGAGGAGACAACACGGGGAGCTTCAGCAATGGCTCCCTCTGTCTGCAGGTGAGCGCTACTACAGGAAGTTGTGAGTGCATGCGCTGTTGCCATGGTTACAGCGAGCTCATCGATCTGCGCTCAGTTCTCAGCGTATGAGGCAGAGGGTCGCGATGGGGCGTGGCCGAGTCTCCTCCATCATGCCAACTCCTCCCAGCTACGGGTCTATCTGAGCGGCATTGCTCCTCGAGGAAACGACTCCAGGTTCGCCGTGGAGCTGCAGAGCATCTCTGAGGCTGGAGCGCAGGGCCGGGTCAGCGTCCGTAGCTCCATCGATGACGAGTACACCCCCTCCATCTTTAAAGTAGGTGGTTGAGAAGGCTCGGCGGATGGAGGCTCCTGTCGTCTCTAACTATCGCTCCTCCTCCTCAGGTGTCAGAGTGGCTGTGGTCTCCTCTGAACTCCAGCCGCGTCTCTGGGTTCACGCAGTGGAAGCCCGTGGCGTATCGTAAAGCGAATCCTGTGTTTGAGGACGCGACTCCGTGCAAGCACTCGTCCCCGGAGCCGCAGGAGCAGATCCCTCGCTCCGCCCTTGTTCGGGGGTATTTCAGAGAGAAGCCGGAGGTCCAGGCGCTGAACATCAGCTTCGGCATCGCTGAGGAGCCTGTCTTCTACAACGCCTCCAGGTTCATCAGCTGGTGAGCGAGAGATAACGATAATAAAGAACGGTTTACCGTTTGATCTAGCGATAGCACGTTAGCATTAGCTTAGCATAGATCAGAGGATCTCCTCCTGCAGGTTCTCCAGCTCCTCTATTGTTACTCAGGAGAGTTTAATTTTTCTCTCCTTCTCTCTCTCAGGACGGTGCTGGTGGGTGTGGGCGAGCCTCCTTCGGACTCGTTCTCGCTGCTGATCATCATCATCATGGCCGTGGGCCTCTGCGCTCCATTGGCTCTGATCCTCGTGGGCGGAGTCTTCATCTGCATCCGCAAGAGGATGTCGCTGTCATCGGCCTACGAGCCAATCAACTGAGCCTGACGGTACCAGCTCCGCCCCCTGCACATACGCGGCTGACCACCAGAGTGGCGCTGCTGAGCCCTGATTGGCTGATCGCTGCCGGTGACTGAGGTCAGGTGTTCCGCTCTGAGGCTCGTGTTTCTGGACCGTTTTAAAAGTGATTTTCTCTTTATTGTGGAAATATTTGGATCCTCAGGAAGAGTTTGTACTGAAATTAAAATGAATCTTTAGAATCATTCCTCTCCTCGCCTCTGATTGGATGTAAATATTGATATAAAACAGTTTTTCTTCTATAAATGCGCTCAACTCTCTGAGGAAATGTAACGTTGTGTAGATCAGAGGATTTTTATTCTTTATTAAACTGATATCTCTAGTTGTTTTCGTTTATTCACTCCCATTGTGCGATTCGTTTCAGATTTACGCTACAGCGCTGTATCCAGAACCTGATTGGTCGTGTTTGGCAGTAGTTCCCAGTTCCTTCTGAATCGCTGCTGTGTACCTCCACATGTTTATTCCACCGCACCATGTGACATCACAGCTGTTTTAACATCTGCACGCTTGCTCTGCTCCAGGGGTCACATGACTGAGTTTATCGCTGCAGCTTTTGTTTCTCTGCCGTCAGAAATAAACGAGGAAAGTTTACCGATGTCCAGAGCGAGAATTAACCGTGTGTTCTTCAGATCCTTCAGCTCACTGTTATCAGAAGAGAACGTGATGTTCACAGGCAGAAGATCAGAGCTCGAGACCAAATCGTCCAGCAGAGAAGGGAATGTTCTGGCCTCTAGTGGCCATTTGTGTCATAGCAGCTGAAGCCAGTCACTGTTGCAGCTTCAAAACAAACCTAGATTGTCCCTGTTCATCACTGCAGTTTAACACACTGGTTACCATAGCGACATGACATCAGCATTTACTGCCATCCAGCCTGAGAGTGCATGTGCAGGTCTGCAGCCAGAGCATTGTGACCCTGACTAGTCGAGGATTAACAAGAACGACAAAAGATCGCTGGCAGATCAGGAACAAAAATAAAGGAACTTTTGCATCATTTATTACAAAATACATGTTCACAACTTGAAAAATCTACAAAATAATTACAGCATTAAGAACTAGCACAAAATACACCACAGTACACCGAACATAGACATTAACCTTGTTAAACTGTACAAAATATTAACATCCGAGAGAATCAAGCTAATCCTGACCGACCCCTGTAAAGTTTAATAAGAGTGGAATAAAAGCTGCTGAGATTATAAAGCTTCGGGTGAATCA
This sequence comes from Danionella cerebrum, assembly GCA_007224835.1. Classification (NCBI taxonomy): domain Eukaryota; kingdom Metazoa; phylum Chordata; class Actinopteri; order Cypriniformes; family Danionidae; genus Danionella; species Danionella cerebrum. The sequence continues at coordinate 54,120 of SRMA01025231.1, read as the reverse complement.
TCTCTTGATCAGCTTCAATTATGATTTAAACAGAAACTCTCTCTCTCTCTCTCTCTCTCTCGAGAAATCATCTCCATGAAACCCCCGGACCGTCCCTCACATCTCCTCCTGTGGTCAACAATCCAGAGCCGAACGGATCCAGGCGAGCGTTTTGAAAACATTCGGCTCACTTTCAGCCCCACCATCGTAGCTTCGGGGGTGGAGGTGTGGTGGGCGGGGCCACGTGAAACACCGCCTCCTCTCCGCTCCCTGAGCCAATGAAATAGAGGTTTGCTCCTACGAGAACGAGGAGAGGGAGGAAGGAGAGCGAGAAGCCCAGCGCTCGAACGCTGCTGCCGAACACCAGACACACCCAGTAGATGAGCCTGCGGAGGAACACAGGCGTTTCAGTTTCACCGTCCAAACGATGCTCGAGGATCTTCCTGGCCTTTCACAGCTGCAGTGACCAACACTTTTGGGATTTTTGCTAAATGTTAAACAAACCTGTTGATCTTGTGATAAACGATGAACTGTGTGACATCACAGCGTTTATAGATCCAGGCATCTATAACCCGATTACAACCTCTATGTCCTGCTCCACCTAAAACTGTATTATTCAGAGCCTTTCAGAAACCGTTCAAAGAGCCACACCCTCAGTGACGCACCTTCCGAAGACGAAGATGATGGTGAGGACGGGCACGAGTTTGAGCGCCTCCTGCTGGACGAAGGAAGCCGTGACCGCGAGCTGAAGGAAGAAGAGCAGGAACAGATGCAGCGAGTCCCGGACGAAGTAACTGTGAACGAGTCCCTCGCGATTCTGGAGAGTCCCGTCAAACAGAGGCTTCAGAGCCCCAAACTTCAGCCGGGACGCCCCCTGAACCAGCACCCCTGAAAGAGAGACATCAGAGCGGGTTTCTCCAGATGCTTTCCTGCAGCTTTTCTTCTCGGGTGAGGGAGGATTAACAGACTGTTTGTGTTTATTTCTCACAAGCTTCTGCTGAATCCACTGGAACTACAATCGATCAGCGGAGGGATACGATCCGTTTAAAACAGCCGGAACTACTTTATCAGAAAGCATCAGTGTTTCCTCACCCAGAGTGATGGGAAGGCTGGCGAAGAAAGCGCATCGGAGCGTGTAGATGAGTCTGAGGGCGGAGCTTGAGATGGGTGGAGCTTCAAAGGGGAGGAGCTTGTATCCTCCCCATGACACCAGGGGGAAAATCATAGCAGCGGCGGCGACACAGACACAGAGCCGCATGACCTGCACAGAATACCTCTCTGAGAGGCACAGAGAGCACGGGTGAAAGCGTCTTCTACTGAGCTAAGCCCCGCCCCCCGAATAACACTCGTTTACTCAGTACTGCCATCTATAATTTCATTTGAGACGTTCCTTTAAAAACTCTTTTCCATTTCTGGAATAATCTACACATAAAACAATTTACTCTAGCATTTTAAAGTTATTCACCCATGCAGAGAGGGAGGGGGAGGGGGAGGGGGGGTGATCAGAAGAGCCGGTCAGAATGTTCACCTTCAGGATTCTCTGTTTCTTCATTCCATGGTGAGAAGAAAGCTTCTGAGGACCTTCTGCTCATATTCTGCTCACAGAGAGGAAGCTCCTGCATCTGATTCATCCTCAAATGATTCTTCAGCATCTGAGTCTCTTTCTCCACACGGATCTCCTCCATTTCCATCTGCTCCAGCTGAACATGGTTTACATGATGCTTGGTGACCTCTGGAATCTCTTTCATTTGACTCCTGTTCGTCTGAATCTCTTCCGTCTGGTTCAGCTCACTCTGATTCACCCGCCTCTCTCTCTCTTCTGTGGGTTGCAAGACCATCACGTTTGTGGTGAACACCAGACTGGTTGGACTTGAATCATCATCATCATCATCATCATCCCCATAATAATCCTCCTCCTGTCCTCCTCCATCCTCTCTCACGTCCATCCAGTCCTCCTCCTCTGCATTGTCTTGAGGGATGTTCTCTGAGGTGTTTGGAGGTTTGCAGATCTCCATCGGGGCTGGGTCCTCTCGTCTCTCTCAGACGCTCCGCTGTGGTTTCTGAGCTCTCAGATCATCTCAGATGTTTCTCTGTAACTTGATTGACTATTTTCTGAAGCTGCTGATGGATCGCTGCACTGTGTTCTGGACCAGAGGTGATTATTTCCAGACTCCTGAAAGAACAAATAAAACTATTCTGACATTCGTACCATTTGTATCTTCAAATCCATAAAATTCAAGTATATCAGAAAGTTCTTGAACATCGTCAAACACAAGTTCTGCTTTTAAACGAACCGCTGCAGATGTTTCTTATTTTCCCACCTACGAATCATAGACATATGAGCTCCAAGAACACCATCTGAGTGTGTGGCTTCTTCACTATTAAATCAAAATAGATATTCAAAGATGTCGCTCCGAAATGACACATCTCCAGTTTATAAAGCACCTTATCATTGCTCCCAGGAGCTGATTAGAAAGCCTTCGTTTATCTCCTGCAGGAAATCAAAGTGCATCTGCTGGATCGGGGTTCATCAGAGATGTGTTCCTCTGGCTTCAGAAGAACCTTCAGAAAGAATCACTCGCTTCCTGATTCACTCCAGTCTGAGTCTGGGGAGGGAAAGCCTGGGCTTGTGCTCCACCTGCTCCTCCGAGAACAATACCGACACAAACCGAGCCCTGGCGAACACCGGAGCTTCAGTTTCTAACACTGATCCGGGATCAGATACGGAGCCACCATACTGTACGCCAGGGTAGTTGAGAAGAATGGAGCTCTTACCGGATGATGCCTCTATCGCGCTGTAGTCTATGTTTAATGTTCGAGAGTTCGGTTTCGATCAGATTCCTGAGCTTTGTGTTCTTCTTTCGGTAAACACCTCCGGCGGTCAATCATTCATCTCTCTCTCTCTCTCTCTCTCTCTCTCTCTCTCTCTCTCTCTCTCTCTCTCTCTCTCTCTCCCCCCCATCTCTCGGTCACCTGATCTGTATCCACTCCTTGCGCTTCTAATTCCAGGTAAATGGCAATTGGTAGAAAAAAAAATTAAAGTTAAATCCATTATGTTTTGTTAAACTTTTTTTAAATAGATAATTGTTTTTACTTTTACTCTGGAGATGAAAGATTCCGAGGGGGATTGCTTGAATAGAAATAAACACAGCATTGGTTAAATAAATGCTGTATTGAAAACGGAAATAACTTATAGCAAAAGAAAACAAATAGACGCGTTCGGTGTGTTTTGTAATGTTGTTAGTTTCTGTGTTGTGTTTTCGGAGTTATTTTGACATTTGTTGCTACTTATTGCGAAACGCGTGTTTTCTCGGCGCACATGCGCACAATCAGGCGGGGTGTCACCAAACTACACCGAGCATGATCGACAGCTCCCTCGTCCAATCATGACGCGACATGAACCCTGTCAGCCAATCACAGTCCAGGAGGGGAAAATTGCGGAAGTATCCAGCGTGTAGCTTCGTCAGTTCGTGGCGTGTTTTACAAGAAAATATGAGAAATGTAATGTTTAAAGTGGATAAACGTATTATTAAAATAATTTAGTACATAAATAAACACGATGAGCGGCTCGTGTCGAGAGGTGGTGACGCTGCAGCTCGGGCATTATGCAAACTTTGTCGGAACGCACTGGTGGAACTTACAGGTGAGTTTGTTTCTGTGCAAACGACACGAAATTTTATGACTTTTGTCAAACATTCAAACTGGAATTAAGGCCAGAGTTTTAGAGTTTAGATGAATTTATAGTTTAGGTAACCGTTCATGAAACAATTACATAGTAACGGTAATCATATAGTCTGACTAAATCAAAACCAAACATTAGCGTGGAGTTCTCTGGTTTGTACTTTAATAACATTGTTCTGATTCCCTGTAGCTGGACAATGAAACTGAAACGTTGTCAGTAGTTAATAATACAGCTCTTCGTGGTGTGCCGCACAGCATCATGGAGCTGACTGATGCAGTCCTTCCTCGGTTTGAGCTCGAACCACCTCCACGTGGAGTGAAGTGCTGAGATTGAATCTGATAAAGAAACATCAGAAACCACGTGTGCATCCATAAAGATTATAGTTTGTACATTACTAAAAACATTACTAATTGTAGCAAACAAAATAGAATGAAATAAAAGTTAACCGTGACACAGAGATCGTTGAACCTTGTTCTTCACTTTCCACAGAAACTGAATCCATTCTGTTTTGCCCAGATGATAAAAATGTGCATCAGATAATAAAATCATTCTGTAAAAACATTTCTGTATTTATCAGACGCTTTTATCCAAAGAGACTTACAGATCGTGAGGAAGCATAAGCAGTTTGTTACGAGGTCGCATTAATCATGAGACCTGCACTAAGTAATCGTTTGAGCTGATGCAGAAAATAAATTCAGGGCTTCAGAGATTTATTTATTTTATTAGTTAAGTTAGTAAGTGCTCTCGAAAGAGTTTTTAGTTTTTGAAAGAGACTCCGCTTTCCGGATTTGGACGGCAAGAGAATTCCACCAGCCAGGAACTGTGACGGAGAAAGTGAGATGGAATCACCAGACTCTGTTCATCTGCTCTTCTATTTCCTGCTGGAAAACCTCTCTCTGAGTTAATAATCGAGGGATTCTAAAAGTTTAGATGAGTTTCTGGACTCAAGCATCTCTCTCTCTCTCTCTCTCTCTCTCTCTCTCTCTCTCTCTCTCTGCAGGATGCGAGTCTGGCGTATGACGGGGATGACGTCTCCTCGTCGGAGCTGCAGAGTGATGTCATGTTCAGGGAGGGGTTGACTCTGAGCGGACAGGTCACGTACACGCCTCGCCTCATCGCCCTCGATGTCAAAGGTTCCTGAGGCCTTTATATTTAATCCCAGTACACACCACTCACTAAATTAAGAGCACGATACACGTTTATTGGTGGAGAATTATAAAGATATTTCTTTATAGACTGAAAAAATGTTTGCAAACTTTGTCCATCCGTTGGTTTCCAGCACGTTTCTGACTTGATAAAAACGACTCGAGGCTTTCCCAGTAATCCCTGCAGATTCCCATCCGCCCGTGTTGGGAACCAGTTCTCTCTCTGAACAATCCGCTCTCGGCTCGTGTCCCTGACGCTTCTGCTTTCTTCAGGGAGCTTGCAGACGCTGAGGAAGGAGGGCCGGCTCTACGACACCGAGGAGGAGGAGGAGGAGCACACGTTCACCTGGTGAGAGCTGAGCCCTGTGTGCGCGTGTGTGTGTGTGTAAGTTAGAGGAGGAAAAGTTAGTTAGGGATGTAAATATTTTGGGTGGAGAAACATGAACAGCTGAACCCAGAGCTTCCACCGACGGCCGGCTGGGAGGGCACTGGAATAACTGGTTTATAAATAACAAACTGAGTAAAACCATTGAGTGAAGTGCATCTGTTTCCTTCTGGATCTGGGTCTCTTCTCGCGGTAAAGGTTCGTAGTTTCTCTGCTGCACCACAGCGCCCCCCAGAGCTCTCTGCTGGTATTGTCACACACAAACCAGCTGAGCCAGATACCAGAACGGATGTGAAGCGCCGCAGAGGTTTAGTCCGGTGCTAGAGACTGATGTGAGCAAATTAATCTGTGAACTATAACGAGACGGAATCGTCTCGGTGGAACCAAATATAATCTTTAACGCTCTGATGAAAGCTCCGGAGAAACACCGCTGCTGTGATCGCTTGATTTCTGCTCGCAGGGAAGGAGCGATCGTGACCCATGAGGAGAGTCCTCCAGAGAAGAACTCGTTCCTGCAGGAGCTGGACGCCCTCGAAGTGAGTGTCTGTGAGGTCCAGAGCACGGGGGTCCCCTCTGGAGCTGAGGCTCTTGAAGGAGTTAATTTCGAAGCAGTGACCCGAGAGAAACTCGGGGCTTCATCTTCCTCCGTTTCTTCTCTCTCTCTCCAGGCCGGAACTTTGGTGGCGGAGCCGGATTTCTGTCGTCCCTCCAGTGAGTGAGTCTCCGGATCAGCCCCACGCTGCCGTGTGTAAAATATTCCTCGAGGCTCTCTGCGTGTAACCACATCATGTTTCTCTCCCGAAGTGGGGGCCGCGGGGGTTCCTGTCGAGACGGTGAATTGCCGTCTGGAGCGAACGCACAAAGCCTATTGGCTGGAGGGAAGCGTGAGGGTGTGGTCAGATTTCCTGAGGCTCCACCTCCATCCTCGAACCGTCTCCATCATTAACCAGTACAACCACGAGGGGTGAGCAGCGTCCTCCCAGAGCCCGGGGGCTTCTCCTGCTCTCTGTTCTAAGGTGCTGTGCTTCTCCTCAGGGAGTCTGAGCGCCTGGAGGTGTTCGGTCAGGGGGAGGCTCTGCTGCAGGGCTCCGTCCTGGAGGATCTGGAGGACCGGCTGCATTTCTTCACAGAGGAGTGTGACTATCTGCAGGTATCTCTCTCTCGTTCTGGAAGAGCTTTGTTCTGTCGGTTCTTCGGGAGAAGGTCCAGAGGAACCGTTCTTGGAGAAACGGCACGATTGCTTCTTTAGAGACGAAGCTCCTCACGAGGAGCTGGTGTGAACTCCTCTCTCCGTCTCTGCTCAGGGCTTCCAGGTGCTGTGTGACCTCACAGACGGGTTCTCGGGTGTGGGGTCAAAGGTCACCGAGCTGCTCCGGGATTCATACGGGGGGCGGGGCATCCTCACATGGGGCGTGGCTCCAGTCAATCATCCAGACACGGTGAGAAGGAACCATCACACACACCATTACCCAGCAAACCCGAGCGCAGCGTCTAGCGTCTGCATACATCTGCTGCCGTCACACTTCCACGTGCTTTTTTTTCTCGTCAAGTTCAACACTTTTAAAGTCTCGAGTAATAACAGTTCGCACGACACGAGTCACTAAGTTCCTGTGCTCCAGAGCTCCGTGACGGCGCTGCAGCAGATGATGAACTGCGCTCTGGGGACGCTGCAGATGGCCAATCACAGCTCGCTCTTCTGCCCGCTGACCCTGAGGGGTGGGTTCAGCCGCCGGCCGCCGCCTCCCACTGCCTTCCCTCTGCTCCACGCCGATGTAAGAGTCACACGGAAGCATCGAGAGTTAAAGAAAAGCTTGATGTTTGTTTCTTTATTCAGTAAATAATTTATTCTGTGTCTCTGTGCTGCTTCTCAGCCTCTGCTCCGGTACCACTCCAGCTCGGTTCTGGCTCTGGCTCTCGACTCCATGACGGTTCCCTACAGACTCAGACAGAACGCGGAGCCCATGTGGCAGCTCTCGGACGCCCTCACCGGATCCGGACGGAAGGTCAGTGAAGCAGAACGCCATCATTGAGTCTCCATCCCTCGTTTCAAAAGTGCTTCTTTTATTTAGATTTTTATTTATTTTTTCTCAGTCGTCATAGACATTAAATGGTGCCCCGAGATATGAACAATAACTAACTGTTATTGTTCACTGTTATTGTTACCGCTTGACATCATGACGTCCGTTGCGAAGCTCTTCTGGGTCCTGGCGCTCCTATCTCCCAGTGCCAAAAGGGTCTGATGCTCTTCAACACAGCGAAACATTACGTATAGATTACTAATAATGCGCTATAACAAATGTTAGAGTTGAGGCGTCGTAAAAGAAATGTTACGTTTATAACGTGGAAAGTGCTGTTCTGTAGAGAAACCCAGTGACGCGTTCTCTCCATCCCTTCACACGCTCTCCACTCGTGCTTGAAACCGTGCTTGTGTTAATAATTCGTGAAATATCTCTTTCATACGTGGAATAACTTTTATATATAGTACCGTAATTTTCTGCGTCCGTTCCTCCGACGACGCATCTCTTCACTCTCAAGGTTAAGGTAATATTACGATTTGAAATGCGGAGCGTTTAGACTCAAGCGAAACTCTTTCTCTAGTGTAAATCTACAGAATTGTATTTATAACGGCGCTCAGGAGCAGATCTCTAGGTTTCTCTGGAGGATCTCGTTCTCTCCAAGGTTCCTGTGTGCTATTTTGCAGGTGGTCTCTGCCTTTGGAGCTGTGCCATTTCCCATGATGCTCGGCAGCTCTCTTCCCGCCGCGCTGGATGCGTGTGCTGATGCGTTACCGTGGAGACCTCTCTCTGCATGTGCTGAACCGCGAGGCGGACGCTGCTTTGGGCAGTCGGTGATACTACGAGGCGTGGAAGAGCAGTGGCGGTTCAGGCGAGTGCCTCATTGTATCTGTACCTCACACGAGGCTGAATGTTTTGATCATGAAAGAAAACACTGAAGCGCTGTAAACATGATTTTATTTCCCACAGTCCTTTGCTGCCAGGGGTGGAGCCACCCAGTGTCTTGCACCAGGAGCGCCGCGGGGAGGATGTGCTGTCGGCGTACCTCAGACTACATTACCCATCAGCCCCTCTGTGAGTCTCAATTCCTCCATGTTCTAGCTTCTCTCTGCAGATGTAACGTAGTGTTAGAACGTTTCTCTTTGATTTCAGAGCTTCTCACTCCTCCCATCGACCGAGCGTCACATGTGCCATCCTTCTCCCGCAGTGTGAAAAAAACCTCAAATCATTGTAAACATCGTTTCGTACGAGCGTCTCGAGTTTCAGACGCGTCTCCACTCTCCCTCCATCACACGTGAAGATCAGGAGCTGAAGGTTCGAAAGCGCCGCGGTTTATTTTCTACTTTTGCCAGCGTTCTCTCGCCGTTTTGATCTGAAACCTACGCTCTGAAAAATGAGGAACAAACACCTCCTCAAGGGAGGTTCTATCATTCTTCTGCCGGTTTGGATGGGGGGAGAACGATAGAACCTCCCTCGGGGAGGTGCTTTTTTCAGGGCGTAGGTTTCAGATAGTTGTGCGGGTGAAACACTGAAAAGCAAGTGTTGCAAAGTTCTCTCTGAAACAGCGAAAGTAGAAAATAACTGCTGCGCTTTCGAACCTTCAGCTCCTGATCTTCATGTGTGATGGAGGGAGAGCGGAGACGCGTCTGACACTCGAGACGCTCGTACGAAACGATGTTTACAGTGATTTGAGGGGTTTTTTTCACACTGCGGGAGAAACATTACATTACATCTGCAGAGATTCGAACCGTTCTTTCGGATTACGGCAGGATTTGGATCCCTTTCTCTTCATTCTTTCTCCCTGCAGGGGGCTCCACCTGGTGTCATGCTGCAGTAAGCTCACTCCTCCGTTCCCTCAGTTCTTCAGCCCGGCGCTGAGCTCTCAGGGTTTCCTCCAGAACCCCGGTTCTCCTCCGTCCGGTGAGTCTGTCGATGATCAGGATGTGAATAACTCTGGGACAGAAATGTGGTTCTAAATGAAGTTAATCACCTCCTGTGCCGCTGGCGCTCCTCTCCTTCACTCGCAGCCTGTGGATCTGTGAGCAGTCTCCCGGTGCTGACGTCGCTGCAGTGCAGTTCAGCGGCTGGCGGATGCCTCTCGGAGTTGCAGCGGAGCTGTGCTGCGGTGGACCTGCGGCGGGTCATTCCCAGCTTCCTCAGCCACGGCCCGGAGCTCTCGGAGCTGAGCGAGAGTCTGGAGCAGCTGCGGCGCCTGGCGCACCGTTACAGACCGGAGCACAGCGACTCTTCATCATCAGACGAGGAGGATTAGAGCGCTGAAGGAGAAGCGGGAGCCTGGTGGACGGCACATTACTGACCAGAGATCAGGGAGCATGTAAATAGAGCAGTGTATTTAAGAGAATAAAGAAGTGGTTTCCAGCAGCAGCCTGTGTTTATTTCCTGTGAATCACAAACATCTACAGAAACGTTTCGTCGCAGCTACGTTTGCTATCGATGCTCACAAAGCTGTTCCGTTTGTCGTATTAACGCTCTAATAAAGAGAGGCGTGTCCTGCTAGGGTCATGAAAGGATGCTTAGCTGGTGGTTCCAGATCAAGCTGAAGGTGGTTCTCCTCAGAGGTTCTTGAGGCTCTCGGGGCCCACAGGGTTCTCGATCCAGCCTGGGGGCCAGCTGGCTTTGATGCTGGCTCGCTCCTTCAGCATGTGATAGTACTCCATCAGCCTGGGGCAGCGCTCTGGAGGACAGCTGCAACACAGAGGAGCACCATTAACATCACCCTGAAGGAAACTACAGTCGACGGAGCGAAACATGACACCTACAGGATCTCGCGGATCGAAGAACAGCGTGAAACATTGAGAAACGAGATCGAACAACACACATTTACAAAAAACACAACAGAGGAAAATACGTTCTTTTAGCTCAAAATGTCCTTTTTTCAAACTTCCTTCCGTGAGGCCCTTTATAGAGAGAGGCGTATGTGTGTGTGTGTGTGTGTGCGTGTGTGTGTGTGTGTGTGCGTGTGTGAGTTTTTAATCAGATTAAACTTGTTTAATGATTAGCAGATGAAGGTTACAGTTTGTCGTTGATTACTAAAGGCCTCCAGATATCCTTTAACCTTTTACTGAAACACAAAGTTCAGCAGTAGATTACCGTCGAGGTACTCCGAGGATTGTGCGCCGAGGCTCGTAATAAACTCAGATTTAATGCAAACACGAGGAATCGAGCTGCGGAGACGCTTCTGTTGTACACGAGCTCATGAACGGTTCAAAGGGAATTCTGCCGTCGCTAAACAGATAAAAGTTTTCAGCGAAGGCCATTATTCTCCAAACTAAAGCAATTTAACGTTTTTCCTTTATCTAAACATAATATTACACTTAAACACATAATAATATACCATTACTTTTATAATATAAATATCATGAACCATTTATAATCTACTTTTTATTTTTATAGTATTATTTTCAAAAAACATTTAATATTTTAAACAAAAGCATATTTCATTTTCGGATACAAACATTAATTAATATTTCTTTACATGTGTTTTATTGAAATCTAATAACGAACCGAATAATTAACTTTAACATGAAATAAAATGATCTTTGAGAGAGATGGAGGAGGTGATGGAGGAGAGTAAGACTCACTGCAGCCGAGGGAAGTAAGCGACGACCGGGAAACACACCACGTCTGCCATCGAGAAGCTCCTCCCAGCCAGATACGAGCCCCGCACAGTCTGAGAGACATTCAGAGCAAACAGGAACCAGCGTTAATGCTCCGCAGCTTTACATTAGGTTACACTACACCTTATATTTAATGTGTAATAAATCAATAAAGAAATAAAAGATATTTTACTATTACTAAAACTATTGCTTCAAACAGAAATAATATCAAACTGTATTCACTTGGATTTTAAGAAAAAATAAAACATCACAGTTCATTCATTTTAATGTAATTTTACACGTAACGTATTTTAAATAATTTATAAAGACAAATAAAATAAAAAAAAACATCAAAATTATTAAAATGCTTCAACGATGATGAAATAATAAAATTAAATGAAAACATGCTCTCGGCTGAAAGATGTTTTCTTTAACAATAAAATACTTTTTCCTACATTTTATAATTAAACTTATTCGTTTTGAAATAAAAAAAGACTTTTAATTTAATTTTGAAAATGAAGATTTGGTTTCAAACTTGAAACAAAAAAAGCTGTTTTTTGGTGTATAAAATACTATCTTTATTTGTTTGTTGTTGTTTTTATTCAGATTTTAACTCTAGATGAACTGAGGATAAATATTTATTTTCAGTTCTTCTCTAGACTGATGTTCATGAAAAGCTTGGGACAGAGTAAACCGATAAAAGTTCCTGAAAGGAAGCGTCAGATGAAGAACGAGCCTGACCTTCTCCAGGTATCCCTCCCAGAGCTTGAGCTCCTCGATCAGACTCTCTCTCTTCCTCTTCACTGCAGACTCATGTCTCTCGCCCTCGGGAAAGACCCAGTCGTAGAACGCCACTTCATCTGAAACACAGACTCTTTCACTCTCACCGTTTCCCCTTCACACAGACTCAGCATCTGAGGAGAAGCTCTTACACATCTTCTGCTGCAGGTTCTGGCTCTCGAACACACGCTGGTAGACGAGCGCCAGCTCCGATGGATCCTCCGGGAGGAGACGGGTGCCCTGAGACTTGAACACGCTCTGAGGAGCACAAAAAACATCATCAGCCTGTGATCCTCCAGCATCCCCTAGCTGTTCCCCACACGCTCGCAACCGTTCTCCCGTGCTAGAGATCCCCAGCATCAGCAGCAGCCGTGAGGATGAACTCGATGTTGAATTCATTTGCATATTTAAATTAAACATTACTCTGTTTATGAGTTCCTTTCTCTGGTAGCACTGAGATAAAGCTGGAGTTCATGAACAAAAGCTGGCGCTTCACCTCCAGATAGAAGCAGGCGGCGTAAGACTCGTTCACCACGATCTCTCCGTGTTTGAAAGTGGGGAGCTAGAAAAGAAATTAAATATTAATAACATAATCACAACAGTGAAAATAAAGTGACAAAAAACACTCCAAACAATAAATAAAATGAAAATTTTTTGACATTGATTAATATTATATATAATATATAATATTATAACTAAAATAATAAACCATTTTTGAAGTTTTGGCTAAAGCAAAGGTCGTTCTGCGCATGCGCAGTTCTATCAATCCCCCCCGAGCTGATTGGAAACACCTGCGGCTCCCGAACCGAGTCGAACTGTTGTTTTTCAAACATTAAAATCTCGCAGTTTCGATAAAGAATGAAGTAACGAACGAACACACGGGGAGTCTGACCTGCGCCCTGGGGTTCAGAGCTTTCACTTCGTCGCTCTGGTGCTCCTTCTTATCGAACGAGAGCAGTTTGCTCCGGTAGCCGCTGAGCTGCTTCTCCTCCAGCGCGATCATCACCCTCCAGCAGGGGGGGGAGCCCGAGCCCCAGTACAGAAGCATGTCCGACGCCATTCCCCGCAGAGCCGCGCTCACAGACCGCGTTTCACCTGAAAAACTATAACCGAGAGCAACAGCAGAGAACTCCACCCGTCCCGGACCGAGACTACTTCAGCAGCGACAGAGACTAGAGGGGCGGGCCCCCTGCTGCACAGAAGCGGAACTGCAGCCCCAGCTTCAAAGACAAAATAAAAGTTCAACTTTGTACACACTGAAAAAATACTTACGTAATTATGATTTAGCAAATAACACATAATATTCATAAACGATGAAAAAATAAAACTATTAAACTAATTTCCGCAAAGGAAATGTAAGCATAATGAAAACATAATTAAAGATCAATAAATTAAAACCTACTTTAAACTAATTAGTCAAATACATTGCATACACATTATTTAACAATAAACACTAACAGATTAAAAGTATTTTAATATAATAACAAAATTACAAAACTTCCATTAAATTGTAAAAATAGAAAAACAGTAATCCAGGAACCAATAAATGTAATCCCAAGAAAGTTAAATAAACACAAGGAAATAGCATGCGCAACTATTTTAATCAATTAAGTAGAAAATTTACATTTAGTTAAACAATATTTAAAAAATTAATTCTACGAAACAGCAAAAACTTGTTATAAAAACTACTAAATATGTGTTTTTGGATAATTTGATGTTTATTTTTAAATCTTGAGCAAGATTTATTATTACCTATAAATCATCATGTATTGCTGATAAAATGTGTGTACAAGAAAATAAAACATGTACAAATTGTAATTCCATTTTAGTTTTTATGCAGCAAAGCAAAAACGAAACATTCTGTGGATTCCAGTGAGAGTCAAAGAAACTCTGTTGGGGGTCGACGAGGGTTTTATTGCTGTGTGAACACGCGCGGGGCACAGAGGGGAACGATTGGGTGCGAGCTCAGGACGCACGTGCACCAGACCTTCACCGACACCAGCCAAACTCACTGCCGCCGTCAGCAGGAGCTCCATCACAGAAGCAAAGAGATTCTCTCCACATCCTCCCTCCATCACATCGTCTCTTAGAAACCGCTTCATAAGGTGCACGATTCTCAGCAGGAACTGAGATCAGTGGCGATCACTGACCTCGGGTCAGTCCATGTGTGAGCCAGCGGACCACAGCGAGCAGAGATGCGCGGGCGTCGAAGGCACTTTCAGATCCAGCGCAGCAAGACTAACGGAGCGTTTGTGGAGCAGCGCAGTCCTGCAGCAGTCAGTCCTCCTCTGCTCCAACAAAGACACAGCGAATCCCGGTTCTGAAGCTGAGCGTTCCAATCAGCGTGAGAACATCCGTGTCTCATTTGCATATGCTAATGAGCCCACTTGAACATCGAGAAATAAACTTCACAGAAACGGAACAGAACTCGGCAGTGAGCTCTTCACTCGGCGGAGTTTCACTTGAGCGTTTTTTTTACGGCGGAATCAAGAATAATTTAGTGTTTTCTTTGTTCGGCTCACAGGGCTCTGCTGGTGCTCCTGCACAAACGGCGAGGTACAAGATCTCCAGTCCCACTTTTGGTTTTCATTTGACCTTTTAAAATAACAAGAAGGGTTTTCAAGGGAGAACATGAGCTCCTGCTGGAGCGAAACCGAAGCTGGGAGACACGGAGCCATGGGGTTTAGAACAAGCTTTTCCGTAGAAATGAGGGATTAATAAAAGCAGCGTTTGAGACAATGATCCTCATGAATAGATTTCTCCTCACGTCTCCTTCGGGGAACGTTTCCTCACAGTGAAGCGGCCGCGCCCTGACCCTTCACTGGCTCCATACCAATAGTTCCTAAGTGTGCAAACTAGAACCAAATACACCTTTAGTTCCTAGAGCGTATCTGAAAGAGTGTTTGGAGCATCGGTGCTGCGAGGCCGTCTGAGCCGCGAAACTGGGTGGGTTACGCCAGCGTCTCTGAAGCGTCCAATCCGAGCGCTCGCGCCTCCTCCGGAGTCAAGCCTCCCTTCAGGGTCCGTCTCACTGTCAGAGGAGAGACACGCACCTTTAACAAGCTCGCGGTGAGGGTGGGGTTGTACCTGCGTTCATCTGTTACTTACGGGATTTGCGGTTGGCTCGTGAGCGTCGGCGCTCCCGCGGCTGCGCTCTCTCTCCAGGATTCTGAGTCGCCGAGCGTACGATCCTCTCCATGATCTCGTCAGCGGAGTCCTCGTCGGCTCTGGTTCTCTGAGCGGCCGACCGAACGATCCTCTCCATGATCTCCGCCGGGTCATCTGCGGCGCTCGGAGGCTCGTCCTTCGCTGTGGACCAGGCGCCGCGGACTGAGGAGCGGGAGATCGTTAAAAACCTCATTATCAATTACTTAATCAGAGTGTGAGGAGTAACAATGTGCTAAACCTCGCGGGGGGCGTGTTCGCGTGCGAGTCCTCAGCCCGCTGATGCCGCCAGAGTGCGTGTTGCCCTCGCTGCTCTGAGCGCCGCTCCTCAGCACCATCTTCATCTGCTCATGCTCGGACGAGTCTTCAGCACCACAGATGCCCTGAGGAGGAGGTGCAGGAGCACTGCTGGTCACCCCCCCAGCCTGCACACAGACAGAGAATCTACTTCAGTAAGTCACTTGTGGGTAGAGAGAGAGAGAGGAGAGAGAGAGGAGAGAGAGGAGAGAGAAAGAGAGAGAGAGAGGAGAGAGAGGAGAGAGAGAGAGAGAGAGAGAGAGAGAGAGGAAGAGAGAGAAAGAGAAAGAGAGAGAGAGAGGAAGAGAGAGGAAGAGAGAGAGGAGAGAGAGAAGAGAGAGAGAGGAGAGAGAGAGAAGAGAGAGAGAGGAGAGAGAGGTTTGCACGGGTTTTATCTTTGTTTATTATTCAATTCCTCATTTCAATCTGGCGTCACCTCCTCTGCCGCGGCAGAAGCAGTGCAATCACAGCGACAGGGCTTAAAACCATACACCGTTAAACACACGGACAATGCGTCTCCAGCAGGAGGCGACAACACTCTGTCGAGCAGCAGGCCAAGAGCAGAAACACACCGCAGAGCAGCTCCATGCAGAGGGTTTGTTTACAGACACAAACTCCGCGTTCGGCAAAATATTAGAGCAGACACAGAACAGAGCCTCAAACACACAGCCGTACCTCAGCGTCCTCCTCCTCATCCGTCTGAGGTGAAAACACAGGAAGAAACAATCAACAGATGAACAGAAACAATCTCTTCACAAACGAATGCAAGAGCTTTAGCTCCGCCCACATCACTGACAGATCAACGCTCCAGCCCCGCCCACATCATCAACAGGATGGTGCCTCCCTCTGCACTGACCGGAGTGTGAAGCTCTAGCGACACCCGTAATAAAGTATCATCACAATTTTAGCCAAAAATCTCAGATTCACAGAACGACTCCTCATTACCCCGGCCACGCCCAAAGCTCTAAACAACCCGTCCATAAACATAAATATTCATAGCGATAGCCACACCCACAGAACAGGTCCCGCCCTGGTCATTTTTCCTCCCTGCTCTTCACTGATCTCCTGGTGCTAGATGTTCTCGGTGCTGCTGTGGCACTGACCTGAGCGCTGGTGATGTCAGTGATCATCTTTCCTCTCGTCTTGTTTCTCTCTCTGTGATTGGCTCGTTTCTGTTTCTGCTGCAGGACGCGCTCGCGCGTGGTTCGATACTCCAGAGCGAACTCGCTGAGGATCTTACTGAAGCGCGTCACGCTCATCTCACGAGCGCTGGACAGCGGCTGACCCAGGAACAGCAGGAAGGCGTGGAACCTGCAGCAGAGGAGTTGCATGCTCTCCTCCGTCGTGTGGTTTGTATCTGAGGAGCAGCGGTGGACTACAGACCTGTTGATGACCCTGCGGTGGACGATCTTCAGGATGATGATCCTCTCGGTGCAGTTCTTCAGGAACTCGCTCATCTTCTGCTTAAGCGTTGCTTTCATCTCGTGCTTGGCGATGAGCTTCAGGTGATCCCACGATGCTTTGCAGCGGCGCTCCATCTGTGCCAGGCTCTCCTGCAGCTGCTCGAAGTCCACCTGAGCAGCACACAAACCGATGAGTGAGTTCTGCTATCGACGTAGCCGTGCGCAGAGAGTGGGAGCGCGAGGACCTTAGCGGAGCGCGTGAGCGAGCCGATCTCCGAGTACAGGTCCGTGGAGCTCTCGTAGTTCTCCTCCACGATGCAGCAGACGTGGTGGAGCAGAGACTGTTTGTGCACGGTGTCCTTCACCTCCGGAACCTTCTCCAGGTAGTTCAGATCGAAGCCTTTGGCCTGTGCAGAACAATCACAGTGAAATATTCACCTCCACCACCCCCGCGAGCAGCGAAAGCGGGGACTATCCATCCTCCTCATTATTAACATCAGCTGTTCTCGTTCAGCTCACATTGGATCCGTTCAGGAAGTTCCCGATGGCGAGCAGAGCAGATAGGATGTAGCGCAGGGTTTTGTTCTTCTCCAGCTGATCCATGGCTTCCTTTAGGTCCTGTAGAGGCTCTGCCACTTCCTGTGAGATGATGGACAGAGCAGCGTTAACCCGTCAGCGAATGCTCTCGGTTCAGGAGACCGTGAGAGTGCTGCTGACCTTCTCTGTGGCCTCGTAGTCCAGTTTGAAGGCCCATAGGTGCAGCCGGGCGGAGAGCTCGCTGATGGAGGAGAGCGTGAGGAGGAACTGCTCGGCGCTGCCCAGAGGAACATCAGGATTCATCAGCTGCGCCTCCGTGATCCGCTGCGTCTCCTCCACAGTCGGCATCATCCCCAGCAGCTTCTGTTAGAGTCAGAGAGAAGGGGCACAGAAATGATGACATCATCACGAGTAACGGCGCAGTCTGCCTCACGCACCTCGATGCCCTCTTTGCTGAGCGCATACTCGTCGAAGTTGAGGATGGCGGTTTTGATGGTGCGCGGCGGAGGAAGAACAGTCAGGCCGATGTTAATGGCGTTGCTGCGTTTGGAGTCCAGAACGATGATCTCGGGACGCTTGCCGTCGGCAGCGCTCTTCTGCTCGACACAGACACCACGGCGGTGAGAACGTTACCGCTACATTTTTGATCTCGGTGAACGAACGATACCTTGGCGACGGGCATCTCCTTGGACTTGCTCTCGAAGAGGTGCTCCAGTTTGGACGTGTCGATGGTGACGGGTTCGAGTCTGGACCAGAGAGACTCCTGACTCCTCTTGTGATGCCGCTGGATCCAGTCCACTGGCTGAACCTCGCTCCAGAAGAGCCGGATGGTCTTCTTCCTCTTCTGCTGAGGAGGGGGCGGAGCCTGGCTGGGGAAGCAGGGAGGGGGCGGAGCTTGACTGGGGAAGCAAGGAGGGGGTGGAGGTTGAATGGAGAAGCAGGGAGGGGGTGGAGGCACACGGATGTTAAACACTGGAGGGGGCGGAGGTTGTGTGTTAAAGGGGCAGGGTGGTGGAGGGGGCGGAGCTTGTGAGTCTCCAGCGCTATACAAGCTTGTGGAGTCCAGAACATCTTGATCGTCCTCATCTCCCAGGTCTGTGAAGTCCATGTCACCGATACGCAGCTCCCGCGGACTCGCCATCAGCTGCTCCCACATGGAGTCGGATTCTTTTTTTGGGGGAGGAGGGGGTTCCTGTGTCTCTATTGGGGGAGAAGTGAGGCCTTTGACGATGTCTCCGAAGCGCTCGGCAAAGACTCGGACGTTGCTCTGCTTCTGCAGCTTCTGGTCTTCTTCGTTCTTCTCATCATCGTCTGGCATGAAGGACTCCTCGCACTTCTCCTTCTCATCTTTCTCCTCGCTGCGCTCCTCCCCCTCCCCCTTGCTCTGCGAGTATAGCATGTCCAGCATGAAGAGTTTTCCGTCCAGGATCTTGCTTTGCTGCTCGTTCCACTGGGCTGCTGACACACAGAGAGAGAGAGAGAGAGACTCTAGACCATAGACATACACGTGTATATTACACTAGACGTTTAACAGTGTCAGATTTCCCTGTGCCTCACCGGTCTCCGTGCCTCCAGCGCTCAGCTGATCCTCCCTGTCTAGTGTGCTACTGCCGGAGGAGACGCTGGAGTTGGAACAGTTGTCCTTCTCGTTCACTTCCTCGTTCTGTCGCTCTTTATCACTCAGGACGCTGCTTTCATCGGTCTGGGCATCTGCCGCTTCCTGTTCAGGCTCCACCTCTTCCTGTTCCGCCGGCTCACTAGCCACGCCCACTTCCTGTTCAATCACTTCGACTTCCTGTTTGTCAGAGATCTCCTCCTCCTCCTCCTCTTGGGGCTCTGTGGGTTCCAGATCAGCATTTACGTCAGGTTCTAGATCAGTGTCTGCTTCCAGTTCTTCATCGGCTTCGGCGTCATTCGATTCTGTGCAGATGGTTCAAATAAAAGCAAAGTTTATAACAAACGTTCATTTCCTAACAACACGGAACTGCTCCTGTGTTACCAGGTTCAGAGGGAGGGTTTGAGGTAAAAGGTGTGTCCTGCTCGTCCTGTGATGTCACTGATGTGGGCGTGGCACTGCGTGATTGACAGGTGTCCGTCAGAGCGAGGCTGATTCCTCGAGCAACTGAAAGCTGTCGCTCTCTCTCAAACTCCTCCGCTGCGAGTCGCTCAGCCGTCTTAAACCTGGAGCAAACAGAAAGGGAGGGAGAGAGAGAGAGAGAGAGAGAGAAAGAGAGGGAGGGAGATAGGGAGAAAGAAAGAAAGAGAGGGAGGGAGATAGAGTTAAAGAGAGAGAGGATGGGAGAGGGAGAGAGAGAGAGAGAGAGAGAGTGATTTGGTCTCGGTAGAAGAAGAGCATCAAAGCAAAGATGAGTAAGAAAGATGAACACACCTCTCCTCTCGAGCGAGCCGGGCGTCCTCCATGTTTGATGCATAGTCCCGACTGTAAGGGAGAGAGGGAGAGGGAGAGAGAGAGAAGGAGGGAGGATCAATCGTGGCTGTTTCACACCGGAAACACACTCGCGAACGCATCACCTGTGTCTGTTTCTCTCCTCTCTCTCGATCCTCAGCAGTCGCTCCTCTCTCTCAACTCGTCTCCGCTCTCTCTCCGCAGCCAGAGACTCCTGGTGCTGGCGGTACGAGGAGGAGAGCAGCCCACCCAGAGGAGGTCTGCACACAAACAGTGAGTGAGGGAGAGCGAGCGGAACACCATCAGCACCAAACCCACACTACACCGAACAGAACCGAAGCAGTGCAGAAACAGCTCTGCTCCACGGAACCCAACACGGAACTCACCTCTCGTTCTGTTTGGCCGGAGAAGCAGGAGAAGTGACGGCAGAGAACGACCTGAAACCCACCGGAGAGAGAGAGAGAGAGCGAGAGAGAGAGAGAGAGAGAGAGAGAGAGAGAGAGAGAGAGGGATCAATACCTGTGAAAAGTAATCAACACAAAGCGAATCTGTAAAAGTGAGAGAAGTGAGTCGGTTAGAGAGGAAGCAGTGAACTGACAGGAAGTGAATCTGTAAAATAAACTTCAGAAGTGAATCAGTAAAAAGTGAATCGGGTGAATCTGTAAAAGTGAATCAATCTTTGGGGAATCAAGAAAAGTGAATCAGTCAGAAACGATTCTGTAAAAAAAACTCGAGAGAAGTGATTCAGGGAAAGATGATCTTTCGCTCCTTCCTGGTGTCCGCCTCTTGTACCTGCTGTTCTTCTTCACCGGTTTTTCCTCCTCCTCCTCCTCTTCCATGTCATAGGAGAAGAGAAAGAAGGGTGAGTGAGGCAGGTACGGCAGACGTTCGCTCGGCCGGAGTGCAGCCGTGACCTTATCGGTCGCTGGTACACGAACAGTTGACCTGCGGCGAGCGAGGAGACTGGCCAGCATCGACGGCTGGGTGGAGTCAGGAGGGGGCGGAGCTGATGCAGGCTTCCTTTGCTCCTCCTCCTCTGTAGCTTGTTTGCTGCAGACAAGGAAGCGATGAGGAGCGATGCTGAAGAGGAGCAGCGGAGATCAAACGCTGGTCTGTGATTGCGTCACGTTTACAAAACAACAGATTCACTCGCCGCCAACCGACACTCCTGCACCGAAAGGAATGAGATTTGCTTTAATCATAAACGTAATCGCTCACCTCTCGTTTATCTCCAGCCCGTTTGTCAGGTTAAGGTTAGCGCGGCATGGGGAGGCGGGGCTTAGCGGAGAGGAGTGGCCTGATCTGTTCAAAGAATGTCTGCGACTGCGGCGTCGTTCCAAGCCCCGCCCCTCGGCTCTGCCCACACTAGAGCGGCGTCTGCCGCGCCGCGCACCCGACGGAGGCAGAGCTTCCTCATCACCGTCTTCATGACGAAGAGTCGCCTGCAGAACAGATTCATGGAAGCAATCAGTAGATGATCCCGGAGATCATTCCTCCCTCAGACCTCGTAGATGTTCAGACCTCGTAGATGTTGATCTGCTCCAGCAGGTCCAGGTCCGTTCCTCTGCGGCCCACGAATCTGAGAGAGACGCTCTCCATCCCCTGCTCCTCCAGAGCATCCACCAGATCATAGAAGGAGTCCTGGTCTGGCAGCGCCGCCAGAGTCTGGAGAGAGAGAGAAAGAGAGAGAGAGAGAGAGAGAGAGAGAGGAGACAGAGATTTAGAGAGAGAGAGAGATGAAGAGCAGGATCTCTCTCGTCCGGAGGAAGTATTCCGTGTCTCTGAGAGGCTCAGAACCTTGTTGATGAGGCTCATCACAAACACCAGCAGCTCCGTGTCCACTCCTTCTTTCTCCGCCAGGATCTCCATGGCGTTCGACCAGAGCTTGCAGCCTGAGAGAGACACACATCCATCCTCAGTAATTAGCATAAACCAGCGCCGGAGGGAAACATTGCTCCGACGGCTTCATCTCGGAGCTTCACTGTGAGCTTCTTCAGTTTCAGTGTAAAGAAGCAATGGGAAGCTTCCTGAAGAAACGTTCAGAGCCTCGCCTGACCCCTGTGCATGAGCTTCTACCTCTCTTGCCGTCCACGCTGCGGATGGCGTCGATGAGCAGAGCAGCGTTGGACTCTGAATACTCGACAAACACCAGCAGCAGCTTCAGAGACGTCTTCACCACCAGACGAAACTGAAATGAACAAACACAGTCAGAAATCGGAGGATTTCACGCAGCTTTAAATAAAACGTTCCATCTCAGTTCTCCATCTCCGACCTTTGACCCGATGAGCAGGTAGAGCCACTGGATGGTCTCGCTGTGACCTATGACCCCGTTCATCCCGTCCACATAGAGCATGATCTGACCCAGAGCTAGAGAGAGAGAGAGAGAGAGAGAGAGAATCTTTGAAGAGCAGCTTCCTAACCCTCAGAGCAGAGCTCCACGTCTGCTCCGCTGCGGATGGCTTCTCTGAAGCTCAAGCTGCACCTCTGAGGATGTAGTTCTGGTAGTTCTGGTCGGCTTCGGCCCCTACTTTGATCAAACAGCTCAAACCCTCAGCGGAGACGAACTCATGCACCAGGTCCTTGTCGTCCTGCTCCACACGGAAAACACGAAGAGACGCACGTCTGAGAAACTGAGATATGAGAGCCGCTACAGAAGCTCCTGGATTTACCTGGAAAATCTGTTTGAGGGAGAACAGCGCCCTCCGCAGGTCACGGCCATTAGAGTTATACAGCTTCTCTAGAGAGAGAGAGATAGAGAGATAGAGAGCGAGAGAGAGAGCGAGAGAGAGAGCGAGAGAGAGAGCGAGAGAGCGAGAGAGAGAGAGCGAGAGAGAGAGAGAGAGAGAGAGAGAGAAGGGGGGTAAGAGGGGGAGAGAGAGAGAGATTGAGGGAGTGAGGGAGGGAGAGAGAGAGAGAGAGAGAGAGAGAGCAGCTGTTTCTGTCGATGTCCTGTTCACAGTTCACTCACACAAACTTGATTCTGTTGCTTCACATTCTACTTCCTGTCTCCAACACCTCCACTTCCTGCTGCCAGACATGCAATTCTCAGCATTACACGCATCTGTCTGTGATGAAAGCTTGAGAGAGACAGACAGGTGTGGGGCTGGCTCCTGTGTGTGTGAGAGAGAGACGGGGCAGGTATCCTGGAGCGCAGGTCGGTGTTGAGAGAGAGCTTCCGTGCAGATGTGTAGAACATGTGTTTCTCTCTCTCTCTCTCTCTCTCCGTCGAGGCGGCTGCTGCTCTCTTGTAATCCGAGGGCTGCTGCTCTCTCGTCAGATGGGATCAGATTAACCGGGTAATCTCAGCTCGCTGCATCTGAGGCCGCACAGATGCTTCAGACACAACAAACAGCTGATGCTGGAAGCCTGAGGAGGACGTTCTTCAGAGAGACTCGTTTCAGAATCACAGGAAGCTCTACAAATAGTGATAGCAGGGGAGTTCTAGAAGCTCAAGAACCCAAAGCACACAGGAGGTGCTTCAGAAGAAGCCCCCGCAGGCTTCAGGTCAGTCTCCAGAGAAACTGCGGAGGAGCAAATCGTAGAGTCTCTTAAGCTCAACCACAAGAACTCCTGAGATGGATCCACCAGCGAGAACCAAATAATGATTTCTCTCCCTGAAGATCCAAATGATTCCCGGGGGATGTTCTCGTTGGTCTCAGAAACAGCATCCAAACCAATCTAGAGCAGCCGCAGCCCCTGGAGAACCCCAAGCATCAAGTCTGCTTACTCACGGTGAAACACTCCGCTCCGGTTACAGATGGAAACCAGAGCCCAAACGCGGCTAAGAATAGAGAGCGGCTCATGCAGGACTCCACACGGAGCACGTGTGAAAGCGACAGAGCGCCAGCCGCTCCCGACACAGTTCTATAACATTCTATAATGTCAGGGATGGAAATGGAAATAATCAGAGTTTGGTGTTTAATCCTCCAGAAGGAACGCTGAACGCTCTCTGGAGGAGTTTCGCATCAGAGCTTTGTTTGGTGATATCTGACCCGGGCTCCAGGGCGTATTTATAGCTCCAGCAGCGCTAGCCTCTGCCTGTCCGCAGCGATGACATCACCAGGTCACTCCGTTTCCATGGCAACAGCGGTTATCGATCTGTTCGAATGTCACAAAGCATCGATGCTAGCAAATAAAAACGGCATGCGGTGCCAAGCGTTCGGCTGGTAACACATCCGCGGCAGCAGCTTCCGAAGAAGACGTTTTGGGGAAACCGAGTTTTGACCTTTAGGTGGCGCTGTTTCCAAATGACGTGTTGTGATCCCTCGAGTTCGATTCTGACGTCGATACGCAAAGCGGTGGCTGAGTGCCAATGAAATCATCATCACGCCAACACCGACTTCTATCACCGGCGGGATGTTCTCAAGACAAAAACAGGAAGTCTCTATGTTCTAGACCCAGAGAAACACCCGAGAACAACAGCCTAGATGTAGCCAACGGTTTCCACACTTTTCTAAATTGTAGTGTATCGGTTGACCACAAGGTAGCGCTGGCTCTGAGGGAACGGTGTCAAAACAGCATTCCAACTTTCATAAAATTCATAAGATTATTTTCATTTATATGGATAAACATATACAACATACAGACAGCTGCTGGAAATGACATCACCCGTCACATGACCATGAGTGATGTGGTGGCGTTAGCTGCGCTGTGTGCTGTGAGCTTCAGATCGAAATGAAAACGATTGGAATCTTTACGTGAGGGATTGAGATTTCACGGGTTTGCGGCGAGGGGTATCTGAACGCCGAGCATCGTAAGGTTGTGAAGTTTCTACTGATATTAAAGTGTGTGATCAATAACAGCATCAATAGACCTCTCCCTCTCTCTCTCCCTCTCCCCCCCTCTCTCTCACTCTCCCTCTCTCTCTCTCTCTCTCTCTCTCTCACATGTTTCTGTCTCGTCGACACTTTCTAAAGATACCACAGTGACCCGCCAGCGAACACTGCTGTCTCCCCAGTATTAACCACCACAGAGAGAGAGAGAGAGAGGGAGAGGGGGGGGGGGGCGATTTCAATGATATCTTCACTGTGACTGAGACCCCCCCCAACACACACACACACACACACACACACACTGCAGCAGTGCAGCTATAGACATATAAACTTCATAAACATAGACAAACTGAGGTTAATCACACAGTGTTACATTAACACCAGGGCAGTGTTGTTATTGGGTGTTGATATAATGTGTTGATAGATTCAGAGTCCATCTCTCTGCTCTTCCAGATCCAACTGGAAACAGTGGTTCGGAGCGCTTTCATTCCGAATGTGATATGAAGAAAGTAAATCCACGGGGTTAATGGGAGCGGTGGGGGCGGGGGAGCAGGTGGTGGAGACTTAAAACTCTTCATCTGTTCCCTTAAAGCCCTGACTGTCACAGACAGAAGCAGACTCTCCTTTCTGTCGATATCAGCTAGAGGAGGAGACGCCGACACCGGTCACAGGGGGAGGTCAGGTGTGAGTCTTCATGAGTCTGAAGAAGGCTCCGCCTCTAACCCTGACCTACTCTCTCTTATCGCTAACGGCAACGGCCGACCAGACACTTTAAGTGGAGTCCAGAAATAGACGAGCTATCAACAGACGCTCGAGTGCTGACTCCTGAGTAGAGCTGAGTCAGAGGCTCGAAGAGGAACAGAGCGTTTCAGTTTCTCTGTCCTCACCCGGTGTCTTTCTTTCTGAAGGAACACATGGAGTGATGGCGGAGTGAGACTCACCGATGCAGGCGTGCACACGGACGCTGAGCTGAGTTCGTAAAACCACGCTGTGTTTCTTTCCCCTCCTGAAACACAGACACCTGTAACTTTATTTGTGAAGCACATTCAAATCACAGTTAACCAAAGAGGGGGGGGGGCAGTGAGAGAGAAGAAAAGGAAGCGGCAGACAGGAACAGAAACGCCGCACGACAAACAAACAGTCATCTGGATAATGGAGGTGTGATGAGAGAAAGTAAAGTGGAGCTAGGAGAGAGCCCTGAGGAACTCCTTCCTTCGCTCTGAGTTTTCAACCGAAACATTGCTTTCTTCCGCTCAGAGAACGCTTGGAACATTGTCGACTCATGTCCCTGAATCCCAGACCCCTGACCCTCAGCGATAAGAAAAAGGAAAACGTGCGGCTCGCTCGACCGCTGCACAGAGAGAGAGAGAGAGAGAGAGAGAGAGAGAGAGAGAGAGAGAGAGAGAGAGAGCAGTTTTTCCACATGGAGAGAACATAAATCTCAGCAGTGCCCTCAGAATACAGTACATACAGTGCACCCCCCCCCCTCTCGCAGGAAATCTGTTAAGGGGATTTGATGCGAGCTGCTGCATCACTCACAAACACACTGTGAAACTCATCAAGAGGCAAACGGATGAACAAGTGCAGGAGGAGTGTGTTCTCCAGTGGAACGATCGTTCGTAATAAGAACCTTTCGCTTCGAAAACGAGTGTCTCTC
Organism: Danionella cerebrum; assembly: GCA_007224835.1. Lineage (NCBI taxonomy): Eukaryota > Metazoa > Chordata > Actinopteri > Cypriniformes > Danionidae > Danionella > Danionella cerebrum. The sequence continues at coordinate 28,279 of SRMA01025231.1, read as the reverse complement.
GATCCGTCTCTTATTCGTGTGAAACACTCTAACATTGTTTTAATAAACCGGAGAAACCAGAGTAAATATGCCATCCATGATCACAATTTACACTCTTTGAAAAGAGGCATACAGCTCAACATTTCTGTTCACGGTAACAACAGCAGCACAGCCCCACCAATCAGCAGCTGCTCCTGAGCTCAGCGCAGTGACGCACACGGTGCTTTCTGATCGTCCGATCAACGCTCGAGCTGCTGCTTCGGCTGAAAACCAGGAAGAGCTCTCAAGGTTCCTGGAGACTCACCCGGCGCTGTCGTCCTGCTGAAAGCCGTCCAGCTCGTCCCTCTGCTCCTCCAGGGAGGACTCCAGGTCCAGATAGACGCCGGTGTGCGAGAGCTGCAGAGCGACGTCATCCAGCTGCAAACACAGACAGAATCCACGCCGTTATCCCTGGATCGTGAAATCTACGGATCCCGGAACTGTGCTCGGCGCGCGCTTCCTGTTCCTCAAACACATCCTCTATCCATCCAGAAACTCCTCCAGGGCTTTGATCTGATTCACAGAAAATGCTTTATTTGCTAGCCATGAGCTCAGAGGTGTGAGATGTTTTGGGATGAAGAGGTTCAGAATGGAGTTCTGACTCACATCGAAGCAACTGCTCCATCCCTCCTGCTGCTCCCGGGTATCAATCATTCCGATCGCTACAACGTTTCTTTAACTCCTCGGATCAATTTGCAAAAACATCGAGAAGATGCCGCAGGAGATGCCTGTTAGTGACATTACACATGTGCTCCCCGGCTCCTTTACTGCGCTCCTGGGGCTGAGGAGCATCATCCCGAGCAAGCATCAGCAGCTCTACTCAACAATCAGAGCCGCAACTCGCCCGGCTGTGAGCCGTGAAGCTGGAATCACTCGCTCCTCACAGAGAGCCGCTTCCTTTCGCTCCTCTCTAAAGCTCCCTGTGAATCTAAAGCAACGGAACGTTTATGAAGCGGAGCCTTCTCCTGATGGAAGTAGCATCAGAAGATGTGGCCAGAAACACTGACTAAAGCCTGGAGGAACGTCTGGAAGCATCTAGAGAAAGAATCCAGATGAGAGTTCATGATTTATTTCATATTAATTCACTTTTACAGCGTGTGACACTCGGGAGGAGGCCACCCACACGGCTTCAGTACAAGACTCTGGATGTAGATCCGTGATGTCCGTGTAGCGTTATATAAAGTAGACACGAGGAACAGCAGCCGCTCAGCTTCTTCCTGAAGCCAAACCATCTCTACTCAGTGTCTCGCCACAGAACTCCTCCTGAGACAAAACCCGTTCAGACGCTTGTATTTGCAGCACGGGGCGCTGTACGTCTGTGACGCTGCTTTGATTAGTTCGGCTGTAGGAGGAACGAGGCCGGGGCTCTGGGTTCACAGGAGCGAGTGAATGAATGGAGCAGCGTCGCTAAAAGTGGCTTCACTGCTGCACCTGTCGCCTGTCTCCTGGAGCCCCGAGCTCACAAATCACTGCACACACCGCTCTCGCTCAGAGCGAGGCATCGAGAGGGTTCAGAAAACACATTCCCCAGAGCGGCTGGTGGCACTGTTAGCATTAGCTTAGCATAGATCATTGGTTCTAATCAGAACGGTAGCATTTCAGTGTAACATGATCAGAGTTTCCATATCTAACATCCCACAGAGAACTCTTTTATAAAACAAACTGTTGAATACAGAAGTAATTCCACAATCAGCCTGCTTTTACCAAACAATATGAAAAACACTGGTATTAATACGGAAACTCTGTAAACTTAACGTTCTGGTTAAATTCAATAATCTATGCTAAGCTAATGCTAACATCACATTCAGAGAATAGACGATATTTATTATCTCTGGGGGAGAATGAGTCGAAATCTGTAAAGAATAAAGTTGTGTTTCTTCGTGTGATGTGAGTTTGCTGACCATTAATATATAGAATAAATAATATAATTAATCCATTTGGGTTTGCTTTGATTAATAAAGAGAGAGATGTAATGATCCAATCGTGTGATTAGCTCCTGAAGGATTCCACTTCTGACGCTCACGCCTTTATTCAGATTCTCATTTCCTCAGAGAAATCCTAAAGTTTAAAACTTGTTATAACACCAGTCACTAGCACCGGAGTTTGTGTGCTGCACACATTAATGCTCACGGTAAAGCTTTTCCTGTTCAATCACAGCTCGAGAACATCACATCAGATCAAATCACATCAAACCAGATCAGATCAGATCAAACCACATCAGATCAGATCAGATCAAATCAAACCAGATCAGATCAGATCTCTATTACAAACTTATTTAAATCCAAGTTCATTCTGGGGTTCTTTTGGGGAGCACAGCTCTCAGATCTGTGATCAAACACTCGATGCTGATGTTTAGGAGAAAAGCAGAAGAAGAAGATCAGAAACACGTCGCTTCTAACAGCATTATTAACTCTGATTATCACCGTTTGAAAGTGATTTATTATCAAATATTCTATTTAAAATATCAGCTGCTGCGAGATCTGAATGTTATGCAAATGAGCTGAGAACAAAAAGCATACTTTAGTAAAAAGAGAGTTGTTTCCTCTTTTAAACTTATAAATATTACATTCTGCACTTCTGATGTAAAACATCTACATTCATTTAACGTCACCGGTCAGGAGCGCTCTGCTTCTGATATTTTTATTCTTAATCTACTCAGCAAATCTGAATAAAGATTCAGTTTAAAGTAACCGCGAAGCAGCAGAATCCTCCGAACTCATCGGGACGTTTGAAAGAAGCGGGCTCGGTAATAACCGGACTCAAACTGACTCCAGAACGGTTTCTGGCTGACCTTGTGCGGTGCCCGGAGCAGCCGGTGAACTCCCGCGAGCTGATTGATCAGGGGGATATCCCACCGGAAGCTGAAAACCGGAGCCCGGGTGGGCTCGGGGAAGTTCGTGCAGTTGAACGGATCGGTATCATCCAGGAACTGAACGCGGCAGGCGAACGAAGACATGATGCGTCCGAACTCCCGGTAACGACAATAGACAGACACGAGGAACCGGCGGGAAACACCGAGGAGCAGCGCTGGGGAGCCAGGAGCTCCGTCCCGAGCCGGGCAGAAGGTGACTGTGTCGGTAGCGGAGCGGGACAGACTGACTGACGGACGGACGCCCCCCGCGGATTAACGGCTCTCAGAGCGAAGCAGGTGCGCGGGAAACAGCGGCCTCTGACGGCCGATGAGAGAACTGCATCAGCGCTGCCCGGAGAGGCTTCTTTTACAGAATAATGATAATAATAACAATAACAATAATAATGATGATAATGATAATAACCTGTAATAATTATCTAGTGTTTGCTGATGCAAAATCGCTAAAAAGAGGGAGCAGGATGCCTATAGAGGAGGCACAGGAGCAACAGATCATTCCATTCCAGTCAGGAAGAGAGTATGGCAAGCCGTGTTAACAGAGAGTTACACACGGCAGGAATGAGCTGCAGGAGCATCGCCAGAAGCATCTACTGACTGTGACTTCCTTAATGCAACAAAACACATTTTGAGTAAAATCTACAAATAACTTTGTTACTTAACTTTTAGTCTCAATATAATCTACACAATATATTAAGTAAGATATTTTTTAACAAATGTAAAGTGATGAACACACATTTCTATTTAGCCTTGGTGATATTTGAAGCTAGCTGCTCTCTTTACATCAATATGTGTTTAGTTTGTGATAAATTAACAGATTTATCCTTTTTTCCTAAACCCCAAAAAGCCACACACAAGGCTCTTTCCTATTGGAGCAGGTGAAGAAACAGCGGCATCTAGCGGCCTGGAGACGGAGCTGCACCAGAGCATCTAGGTTCTCGTACAGCATTAAACATGTTTTTTCTGTTTCAGATGCTTATTTTCTCTTTACTGCAGAACGATAAAGAACAGAGCAGCAGTGATGAGGAGGAGAGAAAGAGAGTGAGAGCTTTCGGCTCCAGTTTGTACAAACAAGACAAATTCTGCTTGTCCCTACTCTCAAGGAGATGTGGAGATGCCGATCTGTCCTGAGTGGAGGTCCTAGAGCTGCATCAGTGCATCACCATTCTCTTCGTCTACTTGGGGAACATCTGAGATCATCTACATGGAACAGACAATTCCACACGTCTTTTACAGACTGTGACGAGACAGATGAAGGTCCATCTCCTTCAGCTCAACACAGCAGAGATGGAGCTGCTGGTTATCCCTAAAGAACTCCTCCAGAGCTAGTGTTCAGGAAAGCAACAGCATCTAGAGGCAGAAACCCTCCCCAGAACTTTCTCCTTCACTGGTCCCAGCTTCTGGAATTCACTCCCAGTCCCAATCTGGAACACTTCCATTGTTTTTGTCTCTAAAGCACTGAATTATTCCTCAATCAGCTGGAACCTCTTCTCTGAGCACTTTCCTCATGGACGCCTCCTTGTTCTAAATAAAGTGATCCGTGCGTCGCTCTGGGCCAAAGCATCGGGGAGGGACACATTGGGAAAGTCAATCTCTCTTTCTCAGCAGAGACTCGGAGACACTGGGGAGGCAACTCTTCACAGTTTGCTGGTTGGACAGTGAAACTGAAACAGCTGGTTTTGGATCCGGGAAAATCATCTTTAGATCTCAGAGACGTGGTGTTTCAGTTTCACCGTCAATCCTCTGCAGAGCGAGCAAAGCTGTGGGATAAACAATCTGTCAGCACGGGAGAGAGGGAATCTGGTGTGACGTGGTAGCAGTTTATCGTTTCCTCCAGCGCTCATTAGTGATAAGGAGCAGGAGATGATGACCGCTCTGATAAAGCAGCGAGCTCCTCTCAACATAAAACAACTCTGGGATCTCCTCGACTCCTCTGGATTAAAGCAGAGCTCCTGACTCGCTTTACCATTATGTTTCACCTGCTTACGGTGATTACCACGACACCGTGTGTCTCTCTCGGCAATGATTGACACGGACGCTTCATGCAAGAGCGAGAGCCGTCAATTATTTGCTGTAAATCGACTGGATCTGCAGCAGAGGCACATTAATAATCTCCTGATCCGTCTGTGATCATGCATAACTCCTGCTCTCGATGAGGAGCTGCTCCACAAATCTACCCGCAGCCACATTACGATCGATAAAGCACATTATTTCAGTTTCATTGGCCAAATACAGCATCTGAGGAAAAGCGGAGGTCGTCACCGTTATTCAGTTGATCTAGTCGCTCACTAAATTACAGTACTCCTCCTCCTCCTCCTCCTCATCCGAACCGCTCTGGACTTCAGAACAGAGGGGAGAACATGTGGTAGAGAGACAGAGAGACAGAGAGAGAGAGAGAGAGAGAGAGAGGGAGAGAGGGAGAGAGGGAGAGACAGAGAGAGAGAGAGAGAGAGAGAGAGAGGGGGGGGGGGAGATAAATCCTCTCTGTTTGAGCCATAAAGGCGCAGCAAACAGCAGTAAAACTGTTCCGGATCCCTCTCAGCTTTTACGCTAATGTCCTTCATTCTGAGCGTTTATGGAGGAATCAGACAGATGGAGAGCGGCTGCGGATCGTTAGAATCCTGCGGAGTGTTTTACAAATCCTCCAAATATTACGTTTGTGATGTCACTTGAGTCCAAAGCGACTCAGCGGTCGAGAGAAACACGAGAGGATTCTGTGAAGCTCATGAGAATTCAGAATGAACGAAGCTTTTAATGTTTTATTACACGCTAGTGCTCATGCCCCCCCCCCCCCCACACACTGATCCGGAGGTTCCTCTGAGGAGTTCATGAGGATCTTGAGTGGTTATGACTCTATCCTCTCTCAAGAGCATGAGCGAGGGAGCGAGGGAGCGAGGGAGAGTGGGTGTTGGTGAGAGTGTGTGTTTACGCGAGTGCTAAAGTTCACCGTGCGCAGCCTGATGCCGGTATTTAACGGCACCTCCATCTCTCCTCCACTCATCTTCTTGAGCTGGAGAGGAGCAGCTCAGCGGTTCCCCTCTTTCTTCCCGTCTCGCTAACTCATCACACACAGCATCATGAAGCTGCGCTTGAAGCTCCCGAACCCGGGTCTGGAGGACCGGATCCCGTCGCTGGCGGAGCTGGAGCTGCTGGAGAAGCAGGAGGCGCAGGAGAGGCCGCAGTGGGACAACAAGACCCAGTACATGCTGACCTGCGTGGGCTTCTGCGTGGGACTGGGGAACGTCTGGAGGTTCCCTTACCTCTGCCAGAGCCACGGAGGAGGTACACACCGACCCTGACGCACAAAACACATTTCAGCAAAAACACTTTTAGAATTTGACCGAGGCGCAGGTTTCCATTATTCATGGAGTCTGTGGGCAGCGTGATCACTGAAAGCAGCTCTCCCAGTGGAGAGTGATCCGGTGGTGTTTCATACTGGTCTGATGTGTTTCCCAGAAACAGCTTCTGCTCGCATCGGTTATGAATCCTCATTAGGGTCTCAAGGACCTGCTGGAGCTCATCCCCAGATGAAATTATGACGATGATGCGATTCTAAACGATCAATATCAGATTACAGCTGCTGTAATGTTCATTTTCTCCTCAAGGAATGGAAAAATAAACTTAAATTTAAACCTTTTAGACGAGGAGCCGCTATTCTTCGTTCCATTTTGTCCTCACTAAACATCTCTTAAACTAAACCATATTTTGAAAGGAAAGGATAATATCTTTAACTTTTTAAAGCCATCTTCAAACGGTTGGTTTCAGCAGCGTGTGACTGAATCTTAACCCTAACCCAGAGGCACCGGCTGACCCCTGCACCCCTAATGAGGATAAACGAAATGATTAGCAGTTTGATTATCAGTGAAGAACCACGGAGGATCTAAATCTGAATAGAAATGATTTCTCACAAACCGAAGCGTTCTGGATGAAATTGTAGATGCTTGTGTTTTCTTTATGAACCCTGAGCTTTGGAGAGAAGCGGCTCGTTATCGAAGGGCAGGAGACGAGTGGAAATCTTTGATTTGTTCAGAGAGAAATGAAAGGAGACGTTATGGACAGCAGCGGCGTGATGCTGTTATTCTCATAAAAACAGAAGCTCTTATTGCTCTGCTGAAAACGATTAGAGTTAAAGATTAATTCTGTGACAGACGCCACCGCTGCTGCCGGCGGTAAACAGATGGAAGCAGAAAACAACGGGTTCCACACGATACAGAAACTCAAAAATATCAACTTTATTCTTTCCGTTTGTGTTTCCTGATGTTTTCTGGTAGATTCGTTTCGTCGTCATCGGATCATGTTTATGTTCCTCCCGCACTTTGTTTCTGTTGAGGTTCTGCGCAGTAATCTTATCTCCACACACTGCTGCTCTCTTATCTGTGTAATAAATCAGCGAGACACACCCGCAGCGATTGCAGGTAAACAGGTGTTTCCTTGAGGAGCACGAGGATGTTCTCGCTCCACCTTCACTCAGGGGTTATCTCCGTGGACTCTGCTCAGATAACACGTAAAGACTTTAAACCCCCAGCGTTTCCCAGACGTACGGGCGTCTCAAAAGAGCTGCGGTAGAATGACACGGCAGAACTCCGCATCAATCAATCAATCAATCAATCAATCAATGTGTATTTAGAAGAAAGAACAGATGAATATATGGAAACTGGGGATCAAAGAAAAAAAACAGATTATTAGAAATCCAGGAAAGGTCTAGAATTCCCGATGTGAGGCACAGAGTCTGAGAAGAAAAATCCCGGTGAGGTTTTTTTTTTTGTTGTTAAACTATTTATTTTTAAACGACTGGGTCGAATAATTATCTGTAAGAACAGCTTTGTCAGGATTTATTGAATGACGTGTGAGAACTAAACAGAGTTCCTCGTGACGTTCCAGGAGCGTTCATGATCCCGTTCCTCATCCTGCTGGTGCTGGAGGGCATCCCGCTGCTGCATCTGGAGTTCGCCATCGGTCAGAGGCTGAGGAAGGGCAGCGTGGGGGTCTGGAGGTCCATCAGCCCGTACCTGATCGGAGTCGGTGAGGACCACACCCCGCCTTCAGCAGATCACTACAGAACCAGCATCAGGAGGGGCAGCTGCTGTTTAAAAGAACATTTCTCAATATTCCCAGAATTAAACCTTTAGTTTCCTGTAGAAGATCTGGCAGAACCGTGTCGTATTTGTGAGTTTAATGCTCAATCACGTTCTAGATCTTCCGTAGAGTCCTCACATCCTGCTGAGATCAGGGCTCTGTGAGGGAGCGTGCCTCCTGCTCTCCCTGATCCGGATTCTGCTTGTTTGAACAGGTTCCAGTGTTTTATTCCTGCTTCATTTCTTACAGAAAACTGATGTTTGATCTTTTATAGGAGCAGGAGAAACTCGTAATCTTAACATTTCTCAAAATCTGCTTTACAATGAGAAGCCCCGGACGCTCCTGAGCTTCTCTCTCCTCCTGCTCAGAAAACCATGTCATTTTACTGTAGAACACTCCCCTCTTCTTCTCCTTTCGCTTTATCCAGGCGTCGTGTGTAACCGGTTTACAGCTGGAACCCAGACCGGGTTGGGTTCCGTCCAGGGGTAGGGGTGGAGGTGGTTCCAGCAGACTGTAACGTGCTTGTTTCTCCTCAGGCATCGCCTCCATGCTGGTCTCCTTCATGGTGGGGATGTACTACAACACCATCATCGCTCGAGTCATGTGGTACTTCTTCAACTCCTTCCAGGATCCTCTGCCCTGGAGCCAGTGCCCCGTCAACGATAACCTCACAGGTACCGCGCCGTCGGCTGCAGGCACTTCCTGCTGCAGGTGTTTCTGACGCTGCGTCTGTGTGTTCAGGGCTCGTGTCGGAGTGCGCTCGCAGCTCCCCGGTGGATTACTTCTGGTACCGGGAGACGCTGAACATGACCCCAGTGATCGAGGACTCCGGGGGCCTGCAGTGGTGGATCGTGATCAGTGTGTTCAGCGCCTGGCTCCTGCTCTGGGTCTGCTGCATCCGAGGCATCGAGACCACCGGCAAGGTCTGCTCTCGCTCTTCACCACAGACAAACTCACAATGAAACTTAATGCAGAGAGATTTTTAATTTGGGATTCACAACGAGTTTCCGAAGCTTAGTCCTCGACGTCACAGATTCAGAAGCGGTTTCCTCGAGCCTCAGCAGTTTAGCCGCGTTGATATCAGTGCCCCTCTGTGAGAAGATCATTAACTCGCGAGCCCTCGGAGACGCTGCTGGTGTCATCAGCCGAGAGCCAGAGGTTAATCCTCTGAAGCATTTACCCCGGTTCATTATTACTCAGAGACAGAACCTGGAGTCACAGCGACCTCAGCTTTTATCATCACGCAGCCTCCGGAGTCCTCCGCGCTTCAGATACATCTGAGCGAGAGACAGATATCACGCCAGCATTCCTCTTTCCTTTCAGTCATCACAAATCCACATAGAACAGCCTCCACTACTGCGTTACAACCTCGGGTGTGTTCTAGTGGACAGAGAAACTGAAACACAGGTGACATGTTTTGTGTGCATCAGGCGGTGTACATCACCTCCACGCTCCCCTACGTGGTCCTCACCATCTTCCTGATCCGAGGCCTGACTCTCAAGGGCTCCGTCAGCGGCATCAAGTACCTCTTCACTCCAGACGTGAGTCTCGCTCGCGTCTTCTCCGTGTTCCTCTGTAGCGGCTGACGCATCAGTCGGTCGTGTTTCTTGCAGTTGGACGAGCTGTTAAACCCGACGACGTGGCTGGACGCCGGAGCGCAGGTCTTCTACTCCTTCTCTCTGGCTTTCGGGGGTCTGATCGCCTTCTCCAGCTACAACTCTGTGCAGTGAGTGAAGCGCTCCTGTGGAGCCGATGTCTCAATCCTCAGATTCTGGAACTGTAAGGAACTGAAAGGAAACAAATGTTGTTTCTCCGCAGTAACAACTGTGAGCAGGACGCCGTCATCATCTCCATCATCAACGGCATGACATCGATCTACTCCGCCATCGTGGTCTACTCCATCATCGGCTTCAGGGCCACCGCGAGCTTCGACGACTGCCTCAACGGGTAAAGCATCTGCCACAAACACAGAGATCTGGAAATGCTCACAGGAGAAATGACCAGAACCTAGCTCGTCTTCTCGAAACACCTAAACACCGCAATAACGAGCGGCTTCTCTGGTGCATCACTTCCTGCAGCAACATCCTGGAGCTGATGAACGTGTTTGACCTGCCGGAGGGGCACATCAACGAGAGCAACTACGATACGGTGCTCCAGCAGCTCAACAGCACCCAACCGGAGATCATCCAGCAGCTCCAGCTCAAGACCTGCGACATCCAGAGCTTCCTCAGCCAGGTACCGCTCTCTCTCCAGCAGCATCTTCTGCATCCGTGAGGAGAACGTCTCACCTGCTTCCGATCCTCAGGGCGTGGAGGGCACGGGTCTGGCATTCATCGTCTTCACGGAGGCCATCACCAAGATGCCCGTCGCTCCTCTGTGGTCGGTGCTGTTCTTCATCATGCTCTTCTGCCTCGGCCTCTCCACCATGTTCGGGAGCGTTGAGGGAGTCGTGGCTCCGCTGCAGGATCTCAACATCCTTCCCAAAACATGGCCCAAGGAGGCCTACACAGGTGAGAAGAGTGTGGAGCACTTTAGTTCCTCTGGCCCTTGAAACCGAGGGCTAAGGGGAAGGGCTGAACTTCACGAAGTTTGTTTCCGGCGCTGGTGTTGCCGTTGCTTTAGGAAAAGATTCTGTGGTTCTGAGACCTGATGGTGGAACTGGTAAACTGGAGATCCTTTTCCAGGTAGATCATAACGGAACTTAGTTCAGGCCAGGGGCAAGAAAACGAGGAGCTGATGCAGGAGTGGTGTCTCCAGAAGCCGCTGAGACGTCTGCATCTGTGTGTGCCGCAGGTTTGGTTTGCTTCGTCTCCTTCGCCTTCGCCATCATCTTCACGCAGGGCTCAGGAGAGTACTGGGTGGCGCTGTTCGACGGTTTCGCCGGCTCCATCCCTCTGCTGGTCATCGCCTTCTGTGAGATGATGGGCGTCGCTTACATCTACGGCATCGACAGGTCTGACACGATGGTTCCGGTTAATAACGCCGGGTGCTGATCACTCTCTGCTTCACGTCACAGATTCAACGACGACATCAAGTTCATGATCGGACACAAACCCAACATCTTCTGGCAGGCCACGTGGAGGCTGATCAGCCCCCTGATCGTCCTCGTCATCTTCCTCTTCTACTTCATCACCACCGTGAGCAAGAAGTTGACCTACATCGCCTGGGACCCGGAGTCGGTGAGTCTGGCTCTGTGTAGCTCTCTGCGGGTGATGGGAAGTCCAGGTTCAGATTGAGGTTTGCGTCGCAGGTTTTAGATCACACCTGCTAAACGTGCGGTTGGTAAATCCTCGTGCGTCCAGCGCTGATCCTCAGAGTGAAGCAGCCGTGGTCTTTGTGTGTGTGTTGCAGGAGAGTTTCCCGGCGCTGGCCGTGCTCTCGTACCCCACCTGGGTGTACGCCATCATCTTCATCATCTCTGGAATCCCGCCTCTCTTCATCCCATCGGCAGCCATATACACGGCCATCCAGAAGCGCTGCTGCAGGAAAAAACGGCAAGAGGAGGAGGACGAGGCACCCTACACCATCTCAGACCGGATCCAGCTGGACCCAGAGAACCAGTAGCTCACTGACGGACGCTCACCGGGGTTTACACGGAATAATCCGACTTGTATTTATGAAAAGAGCGGAGTGTACAGAGTGTTTCTATTGTTCTCGTAATGGAGCTACACAAACATGTTTTTTACTTCGGTTTACTTCAGTTCACACTCGTTTCTAATGTTCGTTTCACGTTTCTGTTTGTTCTGTTATACGATATCTCCTCAGGAATTAAAATGTGACTCTTTATCATCAGAAATCAGCTGTGCTTTCATCTGCGCCGTGGTCATGTGACCCGGCCTCTCTGGTCTCTAATCACTGGTAATCACTGGTTCCTGTTTGATTTGCAACATGCCTAAAGGATAAAAGTCTCAAAAGAACAGGAAAAATATCCATTTCAAGAAAAATCTCTCATAAAAAAATGAATTTACTTTTGAACATGAAAAGGTTGTTGATAAAATTAAAAAAATAAGAAAAAAAAATAGATTTTTGTTTAATCAATAAAACATTGGTTTTAACCAGAAAATGCTACTGGTTTACTGAGAAAAAGAGGCTTTCATTCTACGACATTTCGTTAAAACGACAAAAGATCTAGTTTTTACAAGTTACTAAGAAGAAAAAACAATTTGCAAATTGTTATGATTGAAAATATGATCTTATAAAAAAAACATTTAAAAATGTTGTTATTGTAATTTACATAATCGACAATGATCTCGGAATAACGAGAAAAGATGCCGTTTTAAAGGAAACAAGCAAGAAATCATTTTTATTGTGGCCCTGAGGTTTAAGTTCAATACAAATATCTGTAAAGCTCACGAGTCTCATCCCTGCGATGTCGTGTCTGATGATGAAGCGAAGGCGGAGAACAGATCAGAGATCAGCTCCCTGATGCTTCTTTCCATTGATCAATGATTGATCACAGCAGGCAGCTGTTAATATTTATCAATCTCTCATCACTCCGCTTCAACTTTATTTCTTCACTCCGGATCTGCTTCGTTCCTGAAGCACAAAACTCATTTTATTGGTGAAGGATGCCAGGGTTTCGGCAGAAGAAGTCACCGGGTGTATCGCGTGTCAATCATATTTATCGATTGATTACGATTCTTGATTAAGGCTGAACGTCACGAGACATGTTTCAGGACTGGAAACCTGAGCCGGAATCTTCGCCTGAGATCCAGGTTTCTGCTTGATCTGCTGGTTAATATCATCAGGAGGTACACATTAACCAGCGTTCTCCTGCTCCTCGTGCTGAAGTTCATTAATAAACCCATCCCAGAACAGAATCTTCATCAGTAGAACGTCCGTCTCTCACCTGAGCGCGTGTTTCCTCGAGATCTCCAGCTTCTGCAGGATCAGGTGAGTCTGGGTTCCTGAAACACATCGTTTCATCTGGAGCAATGTTCTCGTGAGGAGAGAACCTGCGCACCTGCATTTCCTTTGGATCCTCCGTGAGCTGGTTCCTCATCACTCCACAGTGGAACTTCAGGAGGTGCATCTTTACGCCTTTGAGAAAATAACTGGGATGTGAAAGATTGTAAATAATTGTGTTTGATCGACTCTTCTTCCTTGAACAGGAAACGAGACTTTATCACTAGCTTCTAAAAAAAACTCGAGCAGCACACACAAGGAGAACCCGGTTCCTCACAACCTAGAGCAGCTCTCTGGTCTCCTTCAAGCTGGAGATGTTGAGGATTAAGAGGCTCCTGATCTCAGCTTTTACCTGGGGCAAAGACCCTGGATTCATGGGGGTCAAATACTTATTTCCCTCATTTAAAATTCACATTATTCTCATAATTTTTTCATACTTTGTTTTGTCCTTTGTTTAAAGGACCAAAAATAAATGAATAAGTGTAAAAACAAAAAGTCCATATCAATATTTAAACAAAAGACAGTTCTGTATTCATTCATTTCTATGTGCATATGCTAATTATGTGGGCGGTCCTAGCTTCAGGAGCAGATCCATGAGAATCGATCTTTGATCCACAGCTTGGTCCTGGAGCTGCTCCAGCGGCTGATAAATCTGACGAATCCACTCGTTTACAAAGTACCTTTATCAGATCGGACTCAAAAAGCCTGACCTCGTACATGCCTCACTGAGTTTGTAGAATTCTCGCACACGTTCCATAAATCATCATAACTTTATTTATTCATCTGAATTTCTGGATCAGACACGGTTTCTCAAAGAACATCTGCACACCGCTGTACATTTGAACCTGGCTTATTCCCACAGAATTAGTTTAGTCTCTGAGCTCCTGCTTCTGCTCTCCGTGATGCGGCTGCGCTTGAAGCTCCCGAACCCGGGTCTGGAGGACCGGATCCCGTCGCTGGCGGAGCTGGAGCTGCTGGAGAAGCAGGAGGCGCAGGAGAGGCCACAGTGGGACAACAAGACCCAGTACATGCTGACCTGCGTGGGCTTCTGCGTGGGACTGGGGAACGTCTGGAGGTTCCCTTACCTCTGCCAGAGCCACGGAGGAGGTACACACCGACAGGGGCTCCTCACTACAGGAACACGATGAAGCTCTGATGAAGATTTGATGCGTTCCAGGAGCGTTCATGATCCCGTTCCTCATCCTGCTGGTGCTGGAGGGCGTCCCGCTGCTGCATCTGGAGTTCGCTGTTGGTCAGAGACTGAGGAAGGGCAGCGTCGGGGTCTGGAGGTCCATCAGCCCGTACCTCACCGGAATAGGTACAAGAAACTATGTTCGGACGGTGAAACGGAAAAAATTCGGTACAGAGCTTTATAATAAATGTGATATGTGCATCATGATCATCTCCTCGTCCCGTCGCCGTGTCTCCTCAGGCGTCGCCTCCATGTTAACCTCCTTCATGGTGGGGATGTACTACAACACCATCATGGCCTGGGTCATGTGGTACTTCTTCAACTCTATGCAGGATCCTCTGCCCTGGAGCCAGTGCCCCGTCGATGAGAACCGCACAGGTACCGCGCCGTCTCCTTCTCCTCAGATTTGGAACTGATCTGGGATCACGAAACACTCGTAGCTGGGGAACAGTTCTCTGCGTCTGTGTGTTCAGGGCTCGTGTCGGAGTGCGCTCGCAGCTCCCCGGTGGATTACTTCTGGTACCGGGAGACGCTGAACTCCTCCACGAGGATCGAGGACTCCGGGGGCCTGCAGTGGAGGCTGGTGCTGTGTCTGATCTGTGCGTGGATGCTGCTGTACGTCTGCTGCATCCGCGGCATTGAGACCACCGGCAAGGTACCAGACAAACAACGGCACAGAGGAGGGAGGGGTGTGGGTGGGTAGAGAGAGACAGGAGCACTAATCACATCCTGGACCCCCGGGGCTGAACGGAGACTTGCTCGCTGATGCAGACCCTGTTTTCAAATAAAATGCTGACGGCGGTCACCATCCTCTGGAGCTAATCTTCAGACGGAGAGGCTCTCTAGATGTTTGGCTTTTTCAGGTTTTTCTTCAGTCTCGGTGCACTCCGAAGCCTGAACCTTCTTTCCTTTACAGTGGAATTAGCAAAAACAAATCAGAAAAGTGATGATGACATCTAGTGTCTCTCTCTCTCTCTCTCTCCGTGGTGCAGGCTGTGTACATCACCTCCACGCTCCCCTACGTGGTGCTGACCATCTTCCTGATCCGAGCTCTGACGCTCAAAGGCTCCGTCAGTGGCATCAAGTTCCTCTTCACTCCAGACGTGAGTCCCTCAGCTTCTTCTTTCTACAGACTTCTCCAGATTCAGAGGAATTTATTGTACTCTGCTTTAAATAAAGAGACGCGGAATAAAGCGATGTTCACAAACAGAGCTACCCCGCACTCCCATCCTCATCCTCATCCTCATCCTTTCTGGCTGATGTTTGGTTTGCTGTTACGTTGGTGCAGTACGCAGAGACAGCGGGAAATATTTATCTGCTCCATAGAGCCAGCAGGAGCCAGAGGAGCCCTGGTGAGGCCATGGCTGAGAACTGAACCAGTATAATGCACTGGGTTTACACAAGCCCTCTCTCGATTGCTCCTGGCTCCGCCTCTGAGCTCTACACAGGGAACGGATCCCTCTCTGACCAGATCCTGTCACTAGAGTTCCCCAGTCGTTTGTAAAACCAACCGATCTCACGCGAACCTCGAGTAAGATCTACCGAGCTTCATCCAGGACACAAAAAATGTCAGTTGTCAGTATTCCAGCAGGACAATGTCCCTAAACACACAGTCAAGGAACAAAGTAGAAGCTCGAGAAGGACCTGGAGTCAGTTCCTAATCCCAGAGAAGTTGAAGCATCCCAGAGACTTGGACAGGAAGTGTTTGGTAGAAGGGTTAAATACTTGTTTCTAGGGGTGTGACGGTACGCTAAAATCGTATTCGGTTCGGTACAGTGTCTTGGAGAGTTCGGTTCGGTTCATTCGGTTCGGTACAAAACAATAAGAACTTACATATTCTTTATTTTGAAAAGCTGCCAATACACAGTAGAATTCTTGCATAAAATAAATAAAAGTGACACATTTGGGTGATATTTTAAATAAATTGCACTCTTTATTAAGAAAAACACTTTTTTTTAAATAAAAAATGAAATACTGCAACTAGTTAGGATAGATTACCTATCCACATTTTCTGAAGAGAGCACATATCTGGTTATAATATCTCCAGCAGTAGAAAATGTTAGATGTGTTGCCTGTCCGATCTCCGTGGAACAATGTCGGCATACAACTTTAAATTTATCCACTCGTCTATCCCCGTTATGTATTTTAACAGAGAAGCCAAAGTGTTCTCAAACAGGAGACCGTAGTGAGGTGAGAGGGTCTTCAAGCTCTGGCTTCCCTTTCGCTTTTGATATGATTCTCGCGCTCGTGCTCGTCAGTCAATAGCGTCCGTGCGGAAACTCGCCTAGGAACATTGTTGCGCTGCGCTTAATATCGCGCTGATAATACATTTATATCATTTAATAAAAATACCGAATACCGAAACGGTACGCAAGTGTCCCGAACCGAACAGGCCGTACCGAAACGGTTCAATACGTACCGTGAACCGTTACACCCCTACTTGTTTCCCTCTGATGGTTCTTGGTCTGTTCGTATCCTCTGAACACAGTCTCCTGAGAGAACATCAGGAGAACATTCCCAGTGCTCTGCTGCACCGGGTTCATGGTTCTCTTGCTGAGGTTCATTACTCTACGTTAACTCTCAGGTGAACGAGCTGCAGAACCCGACGACGTGGCTGGATGCCGGAGCTCAGGTGCTCTTCTCCTTCTCTCTGGCCTTCGGAGGACTCATCTCCTTCTCCAGCTACAACTCTGTGCAGTGAGTGATGGAAACCGAGCACAACCTGACGCTGAGAGTTCTCTGCTCATCTCTCTTTCCTCCATCAGTAATAACTGCGAGCAGGACGCGGTCACCATCTCCATCATCAACGGCCTGACGTCTGTGTACTCCGCCACCGTCATCTACTCCATCATCGGCTTCAGAGCCACTGAGAAATTCGACGAGTGCTTGCTGAGGTAAGAGCGTCTCGCTCGCCGATGCACCGATCTCAACCTCTGCTCTTCTGAACGATCCAAACTGCTCCTGCAGCAACATCCTGGAGCTGATGAACGTGTTTGACCTGCCGGAGGGGCACATCAACGAGAGCAACTACGATACGGTGCTCCAGCAGCTCAACAGCACCCAACCGGAGATCATCCAGCAGCTCCAGCTCAAGACCTGCGACATCCAGAGCTTCCTCAGCCAGGTAACGCTCTCTCTCCAGCAGCATCTTCTGCATCCGTGAGGAGAACGTCTCACCTGCTTCCGATCCTCAGGGCGTGGAGGGCACGGGTCTGGCCTTCATCGTCTTCACGGAGGCCATCACCAAGATGCCCGTCTCTCCTCTGTGGTCGGTGCTGTTCTTCATCATGCTCTTCTGCCTCGGCCTCTCCACCATGTTCGGGAACATCGAGGGGGTGGTGGTACCTTTGCAGGACCTTAACTTGCTCCCCAAGAAGTGGCCTAAAGAGATCTTCACTGGTACTCGAGTCCAGACCAGTCACCGCCCAGTGATTGCTTTGAGAAGATTCAGATCATGACACGTGTTCAGAACGTTCATCTCCATCAGTTCAGGAGAGAACCGCTTCTGATTAATCTCAGTTCAGCCGCGAGTGACGGAGGTCCATGTGTTCGCAGGCCTGACGTGTGTGGTGTCCTTCCTCATCGCTCTGACCTTCGTCCAGGGCTCGGGAAACTACTGGCTGGCGCTGTTCGACGGCTTCGCTGGCTCCATCCCTTTGCTGGTGATCGCTCTGGTGGAGATCATCGCCGTCGTCTACATCTATGGCATCGACAGGTCAGGTTTGATGCACCATCCACAATGTTCTGATTTGGACAGTAAAACTGAAACATCTCCTGCAGGTTTAACAAAGACCTTGAGTTCATGGTGGGCCACAAACCCAATCTCTTCTGGCAGATCACCTGGCGCTTCCTGAGCCCCATCACCATCCTCGTCATCCTGCTCTTCTTCTTCATCACCACCGTCAGCAAACAGCTGAGCTACAGCATCTGGGACCCGAATGCGGTGCGTCTGCTCCACCTGACAACTCTGGATCAAGTCTGTCTGGTGACGGATGAGTTTAGTCGCCGGGATTGGTGTCGTTCTTGTCCCTGAGTGAAAGGTTCACCATCTCCTGGAGCAAGTGCGACACGTAGATGAGACGCTGTTTCTCTCTTTCTGACACAGGATGTTTTCCCAGCTCTGACGGAAGTGGATTATCCAAACTGGATCAAGGCGGTGATCTTTATTCTGGCCGGGGTTCCGAGCCTCAGCATCCCAGTGTTTGCCATCATCCGAGCGCTGAGGAGCTGCATCTCCCGAGGAAAGGAGGAGCAAGAAAGCCATCTCGTTCATGTGAACACTGTAGCGTAGTCAGGAGGAACGACATGGACTGAATCTGAAAGCTGCAGGTTGCCTGGCGCCCCCTCCTGACTGAAGCCTGTCACTGCAGGGCAGTGCTTCAACCGTCTTTCAGTTTGACTGACCTCAGTCAGATTCTTCCTCCTGTGGGAGTCAGAGTTTAGACCTGACCTGAAAACAGTCAAACGTCCGGATCAGACTCCTGAAAGCCCCTACCCAAACCCACTCACGCCTCCAGAGTTTCTAATGCGATGCAGATGAAGGTACTCGAGGTTTGCCAGCGGGTGGCACAGAAACCCATTCTTTCTGACCTCTTCCATATTTATTTATTGTGAAACTGTGTGCAGCAGATTTGTGATCCCCCCAGATGCTTCTGCCTTCTGTTCAGTCAAAACACTTTTTATTCTGGAATTCTGTTTAGTTTTTAAATGGCTCTGTAATTTCATGCGCATTCCACATTATAAAATGATTGGAGTGGGAGGAGGAACTTCAGAGTGTGGTATAGTGTTGTTCTTGTTTGGTGGGCTACAATAACTACTCCACAGCAATAAATGATAAAGTGTGAAGCAAATCTTTATGAAGCTTGTTCTGTTTTAAATGAGGTTCCGCCTCAGAGCTGCGCTCACGGGGTAAAAAATAAAGTATGAACATGAAAACAAAAGAGGAAAGCATGTGACAAAAAGCAAAATGAAAGACAAAACATGAAAGAAATAAAGCACACACACATGTAAAAGAAAAGAAAAGTACAAGAAAAGAAAAGATGATGGAAACAAAAAAAAAGACGTTATACAGCTTTAAACAAATAAAGGTAAATAGAGAGGTTGAGGTCATCTTAATATTATTTTGCTGATTAAGATGAATTAAATGTACGGTAAGTGCACACGTTCATGTAAATTCCGTTTTACTGAAGCATCAGTTTGACGAATGGAATCGAAACAGATCTGTTAACAGGAGTTAACAGACGAGTCTGCGGAGCTCAGAGTTACACATTAATCTGATTTCACTCAAAGTATGAATTATGCATCATCTGAACCTCCTCCAGGTTTAGTTTAGACGAGGGTCTTATTCTCAGATCTCTCAAACGCTGACAGAAGCGATGGCGACGAGGAGCGAAGCTTCCACAGATGCTCACCAAGAAGATCTGGTACTGTTCATTCTGTTTTATTAACAACTTTTACGTTTAAGTTCAGTCATAATTCTACAGCTTCTTCTTTGGCTGCAGGCGTCTATAAAACATTCTTTTTCTGAGCGATGTCTGTCTGCGATTATTATTCGGTTGTTTAGCTTTGACTGATGGTGAAGAGGTGGCCAGACATCATTAATGAACTCTGAACATCTCAGAGTGCTATCACTGAAACCATGTGGATCACCTCTCCAGAGAGCCAAGACGGAGGAAGCCCCTGGAGATCTCGAGCGGCCGAAATGGGACAACAAGGTTCAGTACATGCTGACCTGCATCGGCTTCGCCGTGGGCCTCGGGAACGTCTGGAGGTTCCCCTACCTCTGCCAGATCTACGGAGGAGGTCAGTGGCGCTAAAGCAGCGTGTCGTTAGAGAAACACATCTGGAGAACATCTCTGAGAGGGTTTCTGGTGATCGCTCAGGAGCGTTCCTGGTCCCGTACCTGATCGCGCTGGTGTTCGAGGGCCTGCCGCTGCTGTACCTGGAGCTGGCCATCGGTCAGAGCCTGAGGATGGGAAGCATCGGCGTCTGGAGCTCCATCAGTCCTCTGCTGGGAGGCATCGGTGAGGGGAGCGAGTGAGAAACACTTCAGAAAGCAGAAAGATAAAATAAATTGTAAAAAAGCGTTCTCTGATCGCCTTTGTGAAACACAAACTCTAGCTCAGGGTTTCATGATGTCACTATGAGGGTTTCCAGAAGGTTCTGAGAGAAGGTAGAGATCAGTCAAACGCCTCCTTAAAGTCCTCCTCCAGGTGTTTCATGTTAAAACAGGGAGGAGTTGTCCCAAAACAGTCAAAGATTCAAGTTGATTTAAATGTCAGGAATCACATTTCTCACCGTTGAGTGCTGTTCTTTGCCTCAGCGTCAGTGAAGGGGGCGTGGCCAGATCAGTAGAGCTGAAACTCGGCTGGAACCCGAGCATCAGTCAGGGGGAGCTTGAGATGTTCCCCAGCCTCCTGAACTCACGACGTTTGTTGGTGTTGTGTTGTTGTCAGGCGTGGCGTCTATGATCATCTCATTCGCCGTGGGCTTGTTCTACAACACCATCCTGGCCTGGGTGCTGTGGTACTTCTTCCACTCGTTTGAGGAGCCGCTGGCCTGGAGTCAGTGTCCCGTCAACCACAACCTCACAGGTGACTGAGCACAAAGCAGGGACAGTCCGTAACTCCAGCGAGTGTTTCCTCATCTCTACAGCGTCTGAAGAGTCGTCTAGGGCTGCAGATGATTTCCACACGAGGAAAAACACATGAAGTCAATGGATTACAAAGAAGTTTAAACATTAGTGACAATCTCTCACTGTTCGTTCCGCAGGAGAATGCTACGGAGCGATGATCAGTACATATTTAGAACCAAATACATCACGAGCATCTGGAAACGGTGCTCAGAACTCACCTCCGGCTGAGATTAAAGTGGAACAATATAAAACACATTACTACTTTTGGAGATACTCTAGTATAATTGGAAACCGTGAAAATTAATGATCCTTTTGTTTCTATTCTAACGCCCGAACGTTGTGCTCTGGTAAACTTACGATATTGAGTCTGCGGATGCTGACGTGTGGCCTCTTCTTCACGGCTGATGTGTGTGTTGCAGGTTTCGTGGAGGAATGCGTGCTGAGCTCTCCGGTGAATTACTTCTGGTACAGACGCACTCTGAACATCAGTCCTGACATCCAGGAGAGCGGGTCCATGCAGTGGTGGCTGGTGCTGAGCCTGGGACTGGCCTGGTGCATCGTCTACATCTGCTTCATCCGCGGAATCGAGACCACCGGCAAGGTTCCAGAAACACCATCAAACAAGGGACACCCGATAAACAAAATGCAGGAGGATCTGGAAGGGATTGCTTTGTGTTGCAGGCCGTGTATGTGACATCAACGTTTCCGTACCTGGTCTTGACCATCTTCCTGATCCGGGCGCTCACGTTACCCGGTGCCACCGATGGACTACGGTACCTCTTCATGCCTGATGTGAGGTTTTCTGCAGGACAGCATGGTTTCCAGCTCCTCCAGTTTCTCCGCTTCTCCTCCACTGGTTTCAAATCTTTACTTGAGTTTCAAGTGGTTTCATTTTTAAGGATTATTTTTGGGCCTTTTGTCCGTTAGTCGGAACATCGGCCTGCGTAACCTTGCGTACGAGTCTGGTGCAGCGTCCACTACTCGATGTGCTTTCTGACTATAGCACTGCGTACATGGTTTTTTTTTCTCTTTTAGAAACTCCAAAAACTTTAATTGAATCTTTAATTAGCAGCCCACCTTAGAAGGACCCAATAAGGGTCAAGTAGTCGCCCCCAGAACCCTATAAGCATCCAGTAATCCATGTATTTCATCTACTTGTACTCTTGTTTCAGAGAGCCATTTTCCCCGGATTAGGCATTTTACATGTAAAACTTATGAAAGTCACCCTGGAACGGATTAATTTCCCATCTTGGGGTACCACTGTACCTAGAAGTTCAGCAGAATTCAGAAATAATCCAACAGCTCATTTGAAAACAAAGCACTCCAGCTCAAGATCAGCCAATCAGAGACGAGTATATCTCCTGAGAGCATTCCTCTACCAATCAGAGACAAGCCAGTGGAAATATTGAACAGCCCTGCTGCACAAGCTGCTGGCTATTGGTCAAAAACGCATGAATATGTAAAGTAAATGTGTTTATGGAAGGTATGACCGTCTGTGATTCCTGTGTGTGCAGTGGACCATGCTGAAGAATCCCCGTGTGTGGCTGGACGCAGCGACTCAGATCTTCTTCTCTCTGTCTCTGGCCTTCGGTGGACTTATTGCCTTTTCCAGCTACAACCCAAAAAAGTACCGAAACCATTACAAGAAAAGAATGAATCAAAGCAATCACTCCGATCACACATTAATATAAAAATAAAAACCTTGATTTAACTGTGTGTGTGTGTGTGTGTGTGTGCGCGTTTCTAACAGGAACAACTGTGAACGTGACGCTCTGGTTATTGGGATCATCAACAGCATCACATCCCTCTACGCTTCCATCCCCATATTTTCCATCTTAGGATTCAAAGCTACAAATAACTTCCTCTCGTGCATCAACAGGTGCGAACCGCTAAACACAATGAACACAAACACACTGGGAACCGAGCTTTACCATCCAACTTACGAAGAGGACTACATGCTACACCTGATCTATTAGCCGAGCGACTGGACACCACCAAAACAGCAAGCCCTAAATGACCCCAAGCAATCAACCTGAACACCACCAGAGCTTCTGATCAGCATCCACGCAATCCCCAGAAACCCCTTGAAAATCCACTCGATTTCCCTTTCTTTCACTTGCCCCGACCCCTTAAACCCAGTGGCTGAGAACAAACCACAAAGAATCAGAACAGCACATGCATCACTCCTTGTAGTTTTTATCATTTTAAACACATCATTTAATAGAAAAATATATATAATCATATTTTGGGTGATCTTTGAAAACGAAACAGAAAGTACATCACAAGCTAGAAGTGACCAGCTCTAATCAGACATAATTCCTGTAGATCTTTAACGATTAAATTACTTTTCACCTATATATGGACATAAAAACAAATATAGAAAGATGATTTTGGTCTGTTTGAAATGCACGAGTATCACAGTGACTTTCACAGTACAGTGTGCTTTGAGCAGTTCTATTATTTCAGTAATATCCTGGACCTGACGAATGCCTTTGACATCGGCGAAAAGAACATCACAAAAGAAAACTACGGGACGTGGCTTCAGCAGCTGAACAGAACTGATCCTGAGAGAGTCTCCAGCTTGAGCCTCAAAGCCTGCTCCCTCCAAAGCTTCCTGGATCAGGTCTAAAACCCTCTGAGTTTCTCTGTATCTCATTAATGCATCTACGTTTCCCTTTTAACCCCTTTCAGAACACCCTTCCTCTTCCTTGAAAAAGAGTACTGTGGGTTTTAACTTGTATCGTAACATGTATCGCTCAAACCACACCTCATTCCGACGAGCGTCATTGCATTAAACCAATTAAAGATAACGATACAAAGAGAATCGGGACACAGCCCAACATCCCAGAGAACCAAACGGTCACTACCAAGTCACCTACTAGCATACAGAACTCCCACGCGTCGTGATTTGTTTAGGGCTTTGCACTCATTGCTGGACCTTTACCATGCTTCAGTCTATCTACAGAGTTAAACTTAGCTTCTGGACGGATTGTTGTAGGGGTCCAATGGGGCTTTTCGCAACTAAGTTTGGACAAAAGATGTGGGCAAACCCAAATGCCCAGAGTTTCAGTCCATCGCTCAATATTTAATCTATTATTCTCTTAGGAATCTACAGACTTAGCTAGGACAGCTCATACGTGCATTTCCGTTTTCTCCCAGAGCGCCTCAGGTACAGGCCTGGCTTTCATGGTGTTCACGGAGGCGGTTCTGGAGATGCCAGGTTCTCAGGTTTGGGCGGTGCTCTTCTTCATCATGCTCTTCAGTCTTGGTCTCTCATCGATGTTTGGAAACATGGAGGGAGTGCTGACACCCTTACTGGACCTGAAGATACTGCCGCCCTGGGTTCCTAAAGAGATTTGCACTGGTAAGCACACACACGTACACACGCACACACACACACACACACACACACACACACACACACACTGACATTCCGCTGCTGGACATCTGTGCCATCCTCACTCTGGGTTCTGTGTTTGCTAGCTGGCATCTGCTTGATCAGTTTCCTGATGGCTCTGATCTTCACCCTGGCTTCAGGGAACTACTGGCTGGAGATATTTAACGGTTACGTTGGATCTATTCCACTGCTCATCGTCGCCTTCTTCGAGATTATTGCGGTCGTCTGTTTCTACGGAATTAACCGGTAACATTCTAAACACTACGGATGAGGATGCTTCCTCTGCAACAACACAATCTGGACAAAAAAAATGCGGACCAATCTCCTCTCTGGTTTATGTGCTTCAGGTTCAGCGACGATATCGAGGTGATGACTGGGCATCGACCAAGCGCCTTCTGGCGCGTCTGTTGGATGGGCATCAGTCCGGTGATGCTGCTGGTGGTATTAGTGGCCTATGTGATCATACAGGCACAGAAGGACCACACATACCAAGCATGGAACCCCCAACACGTGAGTCAACCTTCTTGACTGCAGCCTTAGCATGCTAATAAGCTAACTAGCACCACGTGTTTGTATCGAAGCAGAATCCACCAGCTGTCTCTTGTGAAGCCCATCCAGAACTGACTGAAGCTGCAACTTGTTGACTGGCCAGTAGAGGGTTTATAGCCAGCACTACCCTCGACGATTATAATATAATAGTTACTTGTTCATTTGAAGTTATATTAACTGTTAAAAGTGTGCATCACTTCATTAATTCATTGATCGCTCTGGATCTTACCTTCATCTTGAGAAAATCTAACCCCTCCTTCCTGTAA